>CBXJ02000086.1:18496912-19050018 GCA_000612645.2 Trichuris muris | reverse complement strand
ATTTCGCGACACACATAATCAGAGCATCCAAAGATGGATGAATTCGCAGAAAAACGTTTCAGCATCATAAGATTTTAATTGGTCCTGGAAACATAGTTCTCACATTTCATACAGTTAACTTCGTTGTTGCATAGCGGATCACAGCATGGTCTTTTGATAGTGTGATCGTAGTGAACGTATTGCTTCTCCAGTTTTTGCTGCTCAGTTAATAACGTCAGTAGGGTGCGTTATTTAACACCAGATTCAGTTTTTTTTTTGACCGCAAAATATGGCACCTAAGTCGAGCATTTCATGAGGGCTGTTGTTCATAGCCGCTTTAATTAATGTGAAGGCTGAACATGATGCGATAGGACCAATTTTTCCACGTTAGGCTCAAAATTAGTAAGCAGCAAGCGCAGATCGCCGCGCTTTACTATCTGTAACCGGTTTCTTTTCTTTTCCAAAAGATCTGTTACGGCGCTGAACCCACGTTCAACTAAATAAAATGAAGGAAAAGGAATAGTAATAATAATAGGAATGTATCTTCATTATTATTATTTATTTATTTCATTATTATTATTACTAAGGAAAAGGAACGAGTAACTTTTTAACAATTTTCCATAAGCCGGAGAAAAGATCTCCAATTTGACGCTGTAACCAAAACTGCGTATAACCATCCTTGAGCTTAGGCTTCAACTCTTCGTTAGCTTGCAACTCTATCAACTCTTCCTGCAAAAAGATATCAGCTCCACCAACGCTCGAGAATGGGTCCAAAATCCAAGCTGGTATTGTCATGGACAATATGTCTGCGTATCTTTCGCGCATGTCCGTATGCAGCATGGTCAAATGATTGCAGTACACACTCTTGTCGTCATCATTTACGACGCCATTGTCCCTGAGGCTGATAAGATTCGGGAATTGGTATAAATGTCCGTGTCCCAAGTTCTGTTTGAAAAGAACCAACTTGCTGATGAATGCTGCAATAACGCTTTTGGTTTTCACAAGGTTCAGTTCGTCTCCTTGCTGTTGGAGGTTCATTTCGTTAAACCGAAAATAAAGATCTGACATGTAGGCTATGTCTCCTTTGCACTTCTGCAGATTGTCTCACGTAGCCCAACGTCATCCTGTTCGAGAAATTGCAAAATGCTATGGGGAAAAGGCTATAAAAAAACGGCTGAGACATGCTCCCTTTGACAGCCACCGAACTTCTGTGTGGAGTAGCAAACGATTGAATTCTTCATCGTTTTCTTCACAGAGTTGCCTGAATAACCTGTCTTTCAAAGGGCTGCTTTTAATTTTGTTAACAGCGGTGATGACATTATTTAAGGAGCGATGCAGACGATCTGTGAGTCGTTTCGCAACTAAATGTTGGCGGTGAATCACTCAGTGCACCGCTAGCAAGTCCGGTACTGATCTTTTCAAATGGGAAATAAATCCGCGATAGCATCCCACCATTGAAGGGGCGCCATCCGTCGCAAATGCCATTATATTTGTGAGTGCAATTCCTTTCTCTTTAAAGAACTCTTGCAGAACAAGGAATATAGGTTCACCCTTAGTATCTGTTACCAAATCTTTGGCAAACAATAGCTCCTGAACTACTTTTTCTTCCCTTATAAACTGAACATATGCTAGCAGTAGAGCTTCATTCTGCGGCAAGATCGATTCGTCCAGCTGTAATGAAAACTGCGTGGCACGTAAAAAATTGCACAACGTGTTTTCTACATCAGTAGCCATTTCATCAATACGCCGTTGCACCGTATTGTTGCTCAAAGGAATTTTACGGATAAGTAAGTATTACAGTACGTAAGACTTCACTGACAGCCGGAAGCAGCAGTTCTTCCCGGTGTGATGCCGGTCACTGCTCCAGTTACCCGCTGAGCATTATGCGAGGATGCTCAGCTGGAGGGATGGCCTCCTCACCTACGGAGCGTGACCCAATGGGAAGTCACATCAAAATAGAGAATAAGACTTATTTTTGAGGCGCGACCCCATTTATGGGTCGCGGTCCGCATGACGTATCCTCCAGCTGTGCAGCCTCTATTCCGACCGCGTGAAACAATGCGGTCTGGGGCCATTAAATTATTGCTTGTTACTCTGCGTCATCGTCTATTGTTGTCTTCTCCCTTCGATAAACCTTGTTCCGGCTGAAGTATTCGCTCTCTTCTTAGTCGACGGTGTACTACGTTCAGGTAACTGTTATGAAAATTGAACATTTCAGCGCACTATCGTTCTGCTTAGTTGGTTACTGACGTACTGTAGACGGCGTAATATATTTTGGAGAAGACGGCAATTTCCCGTTTTGTTTATTCATCCAACAATATGACGGAGGTTTCGGAACTAGATTGCTCTGGTTTGAGCATCAGTATGTGAAGGGCACTGAATACGGAACATGCAACTTCTGAATGCCTCGTTATATTGTTGTTCAAATAAGAAAATCGTAGAATCAGCAACTTTTTTTAAAAAATTCTGCTGAAAAATGTGTTTCCCATAGATGAAAGAAGCGAAAATGAAGTGTAGGCAGTATAGTGTGGAGTACCTAAAATACGGATTCATAAAATCAACTTCGAACCCGCAGCAGCCTTTTTGTCTGATCTGTGAAAAGACTTTTGCCAATGAACTTATGAGGCCGTCAAAATTGGTCAAGCATTTGAAAAGCATGCACAGTGACATGGCGTGTAAAAATTTATCTTTCAATCTCTTCGAGACAAGTTTCAAAAACGGGAAAATTGCCAAATTTGTTTTCATCTACGGCAAGGAAGAGTAATTATGGCTTGCGCGCCTCATACAACCTATCCTTACTTATTGCCAAATCTGGAAAGCACATACTATTGGGGAAGAACTGCTGCTTCCGGCTGTCAGTGAAGTCTTACGTACTGTAATACTTACTTATCCGTAAAATTCCTTTGAGCAACAATACGGTGCAACGGCGTATTGATGAAATGGCTACTGATGTAGAAAACACGTTGTGCAATTTTTTACGTGCCACGCAGTTTTCATTACAGCTGGACGAATCGATCTTGCCGCAGAATGAAGCTCTACTGCTAGCATATGTTCAGTTTATAAGGGAAGAAAAAGTAGTTCAGGAACTATTGTTTGCCAAAGATTTGGTAACAGATACTAAGGGTGAATCTATATTCCTTGTTCTGCAAGAGTTCTTTAAAGAGAAAGGAATTGCACTCACAAATATAATGGCATTTGCGACGGATGGCGCCCCTTCAATGGTGGGATGCTATCGCGGATTTATTTCACATTTGAAAAGATCAGTACCGGACTTGCTAGCGGTGCACTGAGTGATTCACCGCCAACATTTAGTTGCGAAACGACTCACAGATCGTCTGCATCGCTCCTTAAATAATGTCATCACCGCTGTTAACAAAATTAAAAGCAGCCCTTTGAAAGACAGGTTATTCAGACAACTCTGTGAAGAAAACGATGAAGAATTCAATCGTTTGCTACTCCACACAGAAGTTCGGTGGCTGTCAAAGGGAGCATGTCTCAGCCGTTTTTTTTATAGCCTTTTCCCCATAGCATTTTGCAATTTCTCGAACAGGATGACGTTGGGCTACGTGAGACAATCTGCAGAAGTGCAAAGGAGACATAGCCTACATGTCAGATCTTTATTTTCGGTTTAACGAAATGAACCTCCAACAGCAAGGAGACGAACTGAACCTTGTGAAAACCAAAAGCGTTATTGCAGCATTCATCAGCAAGTTGGTTCTTTTCAAACAGAACTTGGGACACGGACATTTATACCAATTCCCGAATCTTATCAGGCTCAGGGACAATGGCGTCGTAAATGATGACGACAAGAGTGTGTACTGCAATCATTTGACCATGCTGCATACGGACATGCGCGAAAGATACGCAGACATATTGTCCATGACAATACCAGCTTGGATTTTGGACCCATTCTCGAGCGTTGGTGGAGCTGATATCTTTTTGCAGGAAGAGTTGATAGAGTTGCAAGCTAACGAAGAGTTGAAGCCTAAGCTCAAGGATGGTTATACGCAGTTTTGGTTACAGCGTCAAATTGGAGATCTTTTCTCCGGCTTATGGAAAATTGTTAAAAAGTTACTCGTTCCTTTTCCTTAGTAATAATAATAATGAAATAAATAAATAATAATAATGAAAGATACATTCCTATTATTATTACTATTCCTTTTCCTTCATTTTATTTAGTTGAACGTGGGTTCAGCGCCGTAACAGATCTTTTGGAAAAGAAAAGAAACCGGTTACAGATAGTAAAGCGCGGCGATCTGCGCTTGCTGCTTACTAATTTTGAGCCTAACGTGGAAAAATTGGTCCTATCGCATCATGTTCAGCCTTCACATTAATTAAGCGGCTATGAACAACAGCCCTCATGAAATGCTCGACTTAGGTGCCATATTTTGCGGTCGAGAAAAACTGAATCTGGTGTTAAATAACGCACCCTACTGACGTTATTAACTGAGCAGCAAAAACTGGAGAAGCAATACGTTCACTACGATCATCACTATCAAAAGACCATGCTGTGATCCGCTATGCAACAACGAAGTTTAACTGTATGAAATGTGAGAACTATGTTTCCAGGACCAATTAAAATCTTATGATGCTGAAACGTTTTTCTGCGAATTCATCCATCTTTGGATGCTCTGATTATGTGTGTCGCGAAATTGAGCGGATGGGATTCGTCGTACAAGTTTGCCTGAAAGCCTCCGTTACTGGAAGTTCTGAATTTCAAAAGTAAAAGTATTAACTTCGCGTGATTGAGAAAGTTTCTTCGGGAAAATTCATTAAACAGGAAACAATACTCTGTTTGAAGCATATCCGAAGCGCTCGTTTGACAACGGCTGCACATGCCTGAAGAACTGTTGGACTACAATGCCCTGTTGTTTAGGGTCCGATTGGGGAAATCCTAGTGGTGACAAGTTCAATACTTCATTCTGTGCTAAATGCAGACCACTGCTCAAGTACCTATTCAAGCAAGCTTACAATGAAGTCACCGATAAAAAGCGCAGCAACCTGCAGGGAATCTAACAAGGCAGTAAGGATGGCGGTAAACACTTGGTGGAGGGCCCCAGGATGCTTGTCAGCAATGGAAGGGGTCCCTCGCTCCAAAAAGTTTGGGAATTACCGAATGAGATGAACGATAACATTCCTTCACATGGTGCATGAAAAGATCGAAACCGTGTCGCCCCTTTGTCTTCTGAACTTTCCAGTGCTCGTTCACCTACGATTACCGCACCAGAGTGCTTTCAATCTTGTCAGGGCTCTCCCAGGGACCCTTTCACTTTCCAGGGCCCCCTCGTTTTCCAGGGCCCCTCTAGGGCTCTCTCGCCTTCCTGAACCCCCTGTGCCCCTCCGGGACCCCCAAGGGGGCCCCAGCGGCCCCGTTGGGAATCACTGGCGCACAGAATGTCGTGCAACACGGAAACGAAAACGAAAATCCAAAACTGTCCAAATCGGAATTTATTCATAACGATGGGCAAACGCTTGCGGGCAAATCGTAATTGATGAACGGGTGCTGTTAATTAACTTTTCGGTGAAGGTGGCGGATGCTGTCACTTCATGTCCTCAGCCGTGCGTGCATGTCTTTGAAAGGAAAGCGAACGGTCCTTTGATCACGCCGCTGTTGGAACATCGTTTTTTCGCGAGGGGCAACACCGCCTCAAGGCACTGATTGCATTCGGCGCCTGTTCGGTTATCCCGGGGGAGAATAGGTGAGAAGATAAGATGAAGGCATGCGATGGTGCGGGCTGTAACTTGGAGCGAAGCAGCGGAAATTGCACGCGGTGCCATGAGGAAACATGGAGCAGAGAGCCGAAGGTGGGAGCATGAACATGTAGGCGGAGATGAGCAGCTAGATGGGGAGAAAGACGATACATTAGGGAAAGAAGCACTGCGATCGAGTAACATAGCATACACGTTGGAGTTAAGGTGCGGGAATTGAAAGCGGGCCCATCGGTAAACATGGAACAGAGACCACAATGTTGGAGGAGAGACATGTACTCCTTCGCTGCAGCCAATTTCGCAGGGTCATTCGCTCAGGGACGCTCGCCGGTTACCACCTTGGCCGTAGCGAATCACCGTGAGGGCCCCTGAGCGAATCGCCGTGCGCGTCACTTCGACGCGGAACACGTTGGCCGGCGACACTTTGGCCGGCGAACACTTTGGCCGGCGAACACTTTGGCCGTAGCGAATCACCGTGAACCGACGGCAAAGAGACGTGCACGGCGATTCGCTCACGCGCCTCACGGTGATTCGCTACGGCCAAAGTGTTCGCCGGCCAAAGTGTTCGCCGGCCAACTGACATGTACCCTAATCCATTAGATATGAATAATCTATCTTCCCATTGTACCTGAATCGGTGCAAACTTGTACCAATAAACGGTTATTACTTTCTCGACGATATGGACGGGGGCGTAAGTAATTGGGAAAGCTACGCAAACTTAATAAAATGAAAACGATGTGAAATCATTTAAGCACAACAAGCAACATGGGATGCTTATCGCCAATGCGCCGCAAACATACAGCAATAGAGGCAAGTAAAATGCAGGTATGCATGACAAAGGACACAAATGTTAACCAGTTTTCGCGCTCATGCATCTGAAGCGAAATTGTTCTGCCAGTTTTTGGAAGCTCTTTGCCAACTACTGTATTGCTTTCTGAACCCATTTTATCTTCACTACGCATCCGATACGGCTTACTTTTTTCGTCCGAGTAAGAGAGACGTTCCGAAATTTGCAAAACCAACGCACCATGCTCTTCCCATTTTTGCTCCGAAACTTGCGGTCATCGCTTTCTGCCCTTACCTAAGTCAAAACTGAAGCCGGTTTGGGTCTTTTCTATTATCTGCGCGACACCTACTGTAGTCGTAAATGGGAATCAAGTAAATATCTACAGTATCCTTGACGTCGCGGACCACCTGTGTCGTAGTAACTTGAATTGACGGCGCATGATGAGCGCTGTACTACACTGTCGTGGTTGTTCCAGCGTGCGCTCGTACGTCGTGCTCGCCGTTGTGCCGCGAAAATTTTCCCCGTGTTTTCGTAAAAACGAAATAAGGCCGCCAGAACGCTTTTCGTTGTCTCGTTGTTGACGAATGCGTACAATCAGGGACATTAGTTGCTACAAATATACTCTGTCAATAAACTATTAAACGGATCTTGTTTGTTATCTGGATAGTGTACAGTAATCGTGACATAATTACGTAACCTATTGTTCTGATTGCGAGTGCATTACGGCGCCGGCGACTGTGGCGCCACCTTCCACCGCCAGCACGTTGCCGCATGTGTTTTCGCAGCAGGGTGAACGGTGCGCATAGCGCCGGCGCGCAGTCGCCTTTTCCGATCAACACATTGCGCAAGCAAGGTATTGTTCTAAATGATGAGCAAGTTATTGTCCAGATTGTACGTAGCAGGCCAGCTCGGCGTAGGACTTTATATGACAGTTTGTACGTAGCAGTGCCAACTCGACATAGGACTTTATATGGTCCTGCAAATCGTAATTCTCCTATTTTTAAGATGCCAGGCTTCCTTACTCTGACGACATCTACTTCCTTGAACGTGTAACTCGATATCCTTCTTCCTTTGTTGAAAGTACATCTCATGGCAGCTTGCGTCCTTTCCGCCTTATGTCTAAGAGCTGTATCCTTCTTTTGTGGAGCCAAATTTGATGCAACATTCAGTTTTGTTCTAAGCATTCTACCATGAAGAAGAACAGAAGGTGCAATTTCGGTCACGCAATGGGGAGTCGCACGGTATTCCATAAGGAAACGTTCGACTGCTTCCCCTCTTCTTTCTTGAGCAACATCCGCTGCTTAAATGCAGTCCATCAAAACTATATTGAACCTTTCTATCTCTCGATTGGCCTGTGGGTAGTACACAGAAGTACGCATATGTTTGATACCGAAACTTGCAAGAAATGTTTGGAATTCTTCAGAGCAAAATTGGGAACCATTGTCGGAGACTATTTCCATGGGAATACCTTCTCGACTGAACGTTTCTTTCAGAAAGCAGATAATATCTGCCGTTGTAGCGCGTTGAGTAAAACGTACTTCAGGCCACTTGCTGTAGTAATCGACAAGAGTAATTGCAAAGCGATATCCATGCGAAAAACGACTGAACGGTCCGACAACGTCAATTCCAAGAAAGCATTGAATATTCAATTCTGACGTCAACTGTAAGACACAAATTTCGAAACGTAGAAGTGATCATCGCTAATTACATAGTAAAAGCTTAGTCTCCCCGGCCGGGAATCGAACCCGGGTCGCCCGCGTGACAGGCGGGAATACTCACCACTATACTACCGAGGACTGCTTTAGAAAAACACGCCATTCATTTGAAAGGAAAATCACGAAAGTACCGAATTATGTTTTCGTACACTTAACTATGCATGTCATTTCTTTAACGAGAGCCACAATAAATTACTTGGAATAATGGACAAAAACTTCAACGAGATATTCGCCGCTTCTTAGGAAGTATACAAAGCATATTCCTTTTCAAACAACTTTACAACGGTTTTATCGAATAAGCACATTTGTTTTCGCGTCTTTCAGGATTCCGCGCCCCATCTTGTGCAGAGACCAAAGAAACGATGAGCAATCAGTCATCCGTTCAACAGAGGACGTGAGAAGCACAGAGAGATACGGAAGCAGTAGTTCAAATATCTTTTAAGTAAGATCAAGCCTTGCGATTGCGTGTAACTTCATTCAAACTTAAATTCATGTAAAGCATTCATTCATATAGCAGAGCTTTCTTTCAGGTTTCATTACGACCTGCCATCAGCGCGTTTTTCTTTCGCCACGTCGGCTAGTCGCTGGGTCCGCAAGGCGGACGACGGACGCTCGACAAGTCAAGCTTCAGCCTGAAAGCTGATGTCACAAGCCTAGTTGGCCGAGCAGAGTAGATCGCAAACCCAGCGACTGAATGGGCAGTGACGAAATAAAAAAGAAAAAGATAATTTAATAAATTTGAACGTCGTCTTATGTGACGTATATATTAAGAAAATGATGCAATAACTTTTCAAACGGCCTCGTCTTTGCCTGCTCGACGTTCTCCCATCGCTAGTCCATTTCTTTACACTGAATACAACGGTTTCGTGAAGGATCGTTTACGAACTTTGCCGTCGAAGGCAAGCATCGCCAGAAGCGTCGAACGCTGACAAACTGCGTGAACCAAAGTTAAACGTTCGACAAAGGATACGAAGGAAGCTGGGTTGTCCTAAAAGGAGATGAATCACTAACAGTTAGAACAAGCCAGGCTGCCTGACGGTTTGCACATGTGCTATGTGTGCACAAACTATTACTGCAATGAAAAGGTCGGTTTCGCTGCTGCAGCGGCAATTATTAATATTAATGCAAATTGTCTTTGCGGCTAAACCGAGCCGAACAGCGACTCATTCCGTTGAAGGTGGATTGGTCAGTCCTCAAACAGGACCGAGGTGTCGCCCTAGTGTTTCTATTTGCTTTCGGGTGACGGCGTCAGCCTATGGAAGACTCACCAACACGCAGACGGTGCCGTGTGGATTTATGTTTATTCGAAAAGCAGCTTGTCTGCTTGCTCATGCTTACTCCGCACTGCTTTAACATGGATTGCTCAAGTTGATATCAGACTTGGTAAGTGAGACTGAGACACAAAACAGGGACATCCCTAAGTCGGAGGTCAATTTTTTTGACGGAACAAAGTGCAAAGCGTAAGTACAAAGTCGACATTGTTCTCCGCATCAATCTGCCCCTTCCTACGGCTTAACGATCTGCTGGACTCCTGCTCAACAGGGGTGGCTAATGCCAAGGTTGTTCATTTTGACATGAAGACCAAAGGTTACCTACCAGACGACTCCATGGAGTCCATGCCTACTCACATTCTACAAAGTGAACATTGTTTCACATTTTTTGTGTTGCGTCACTGTCCTGGTCGGTCGGTGGGGATGCATGCTCCTCTGCAGGACTGACGGGGTGGGCGACAGAGGCTTGACGGGTACAAGGGTAGTACCTGATAGTTGATGTCGCCAACCAGGACGGTCTAGCAGAGGAGCTTGCTGAACCGTGACTGGCTGGACAGTGGACATGTTTTATTTTTACGCTGACGACGAAAACAGGTGCGGTTTTCGAAAGCTACGTTTAAAAGAATAAGGAATTTGGTCACGGGAGTTTTGCCGTGTTCAGTTACAAATATGAAAGTGAACATTCTGTTCAAATAGTATCACTGCCGACAACTAGTCAGTCAACGACATTTCCCACCGACTTGTAGCTACCGAACTGTTGTACGCAGTGCATTAGCAAAAGCAAGGAAAACGCGCTAAGTATTCCTATTGTACGGACGCTTCGAAATTCGACAAACACGCGTCCAAAGTGACGAGCATTTCCAAAAGAGGTCACTTCGACGTGGAACTATTTCCGATTGAAAATTCAACGCCGATAAACGCCTCTAAGGTTGCCTAGCTTTTGAAACATTAAGGAATGCCTGCTTTTCGGACACAGCGCACAAATGGCTAAGGTGTTGGACCACAGCGATGTCCTCGATGATCGTCGTGATTCTCGTGACTAGTGCTAATTTCGCCACTTCCAAGCGAACCGTCCAGTCAACAAACGGCATTATAAAGTAGGCTGTCGACCGGTTCTCCCCTACACTGGTTTCAATTGGTTGTGCGAAGTTTTGTTTTCTGCCGTCACGGCAAACGCATCGGGTACAGAGCGGACTGGTGAAGAAGGCGACTGCGCCCATTTTTTACCCTTCGCTATTTAGGGGACAACTTTTGCACTTCGGAACGCTTTACACGGGGCGAACGAACTGATTTCGAATAGTAAAGTACCGTTTGGTCATTGCAAGTTCTGACCGCGCTGTCCTTCGCCAGGAAGAGCCCTATGCCGGAGAGCCGCTCGAAAACCAACTCGAATGAGGAAGGCACATCCGCAGGAGCTGTACTTGCACGTGTGTATATGGCTTTTTGGCCTGCTCGTTTTCCACTTTGGTCTGACGTGCACTACCGATGGACTTACGTTCGACCAGTCCCTCCCGGTTCGGCGCTGCCAATACCTATGCAGGCACACATTGATGGTAAAATCTCGTTTTCTCTTGAACGCGCGTGGAAGCCGTTGCCGAGTGTTAGTCTGTTCGGAACGTTTAAGTTTTCCCATTCTCCTTTCCTTGGGCTTCCGATGCTTAGTGCTATTAACGAGGCACCTCGTCAGGTTGCACGGGTGAAATTCCTGCTCTTAAATTACTCATATACCGCTGTATCCAAGGAAAACAGAGGTGTCACCGTATGAAGTTAATTACGAATTATTGATGATGCGTGCATGCATGCTCAAAGTTTCCTGCCATTTGGGACTTTTTACGTGCGCGCATTTCGCTGCGTAGCCGTCTACGGAAAGCTAGAGGCGGTTTCGCGCTTTCGCAGAGCTTCGCAAATCCGCTTACTTGACGGGAACCATCTAGCTCGCTCGTTCAAGCCTTTCCCCCTCGAACGCATCAACTGACGGTATGTTGACCAAATCGCGTCATCGTTGTCCGTACGGTATAAAAATCAGTTGATCTTTTTTATGTTCGCAAAAAAGTTATTCGACTGTCAATAGTCACCAAGTTTTGAGTCATCAATGCCACGCTTCTGTGGACCGTTCGAACGGGGGCGCGTCAAAAATTCCTTGACGCTTCCCCGTTCAATTATCAACAAAGTGGATCCGATGCACCTTGGCTTTTCAGGCGAAGCTAGAGGGCCCAAAACTTGGTTGCCGCAGTAACGTTCAGCCAAACTTTTTTCTGCCGCAGCGAAGGGGTGTTCTCGAAGGGAACCCTGCCGAGGTAGCTCAAACCTCCGCGAATGACCTTGGAATTGCAGTGCAAAGCTTTGAAACGTTCCAGCCTTCTGGTAAGGCAATGGGGGCGAAGGGTGACTCCGCCTCTGTTGTCTTATCAGAAGGTTGGAACGGTTTGTGCGGAACCAAATCCCATCCGTTTGGTTAATCATTTGAGCTTCGCCTGAGAAGCGCCTATTTGGAAAAGACGTGCCATCGCACCAGTTTCCGTAGGCAAAAGCAGGTAGAGTCCACCTGGAAAAACTCTCGTCGGATGTAGCCGACGCGATGGTGAATTATAATACATTTAGAGAAATTAGAAACTGAAGGGCCACTGTAAGCGAACGCGTCGGTCAACCGTCTGAGGCACTTGCGCAAATGCAGATGATTTGCGCAAGCTTTTCCCAAACCCCAATATCACTAGCAACTGCTGTTTGCCAGTCTAGTTTGAACTACTCGTACTTTCGTTTAGGCAGTGCCGGCGGTTAGCGGTCATTCCGCTGAACAAAGTGCGGAGGATACCGAAGGTCTCATGACAAAAGTAAGCGAACTGGCCCATCATGGCGGTGTTGCTATCACGATTTTATAGTGTACAACAGGTTGCGGGGTTTGGAAGACTGACAAAGCTCAATCGTGCGCGACGGCATGTCAGGTAAGCTGAAATTTGTCAATCAATGCTTTCCTGTCCATGCGTGGACGCTCCTACTGATCTGTTTCTCATTTAAAAGGGTAATTCGCGCGCGCACCCACCGAGGTCCTTCCATTTGCAATGAACACGCAATTCGGCAGAATGTTAAAACACCTCGTGTCATCTATTGGGTAAACACGGCAATTAACATGCGAGACGCCCTTGCCGACAGTCGTCGCACGGCGCATGGAAGGTCACTCCAACGGACGGGTCGGTCATCCTGAAAACTGACCTCTTTATTAACCTTTAGTTAAAGTTCAAATACTTTTTGAGCAAGCTAAATTTCGCTAGGCTTCGCAAAGCCCGTTTTCGCGACGATGTAGGTAGAGGGTTAAATGCGGTCAGAAATGGGTTTGGCTTATTATTAATATTTGTATTAATGAAATAAACTGTGCGTTTTGTCAACGGGCACGATCTCCGTAAATTAGTCTGCAGGCGCCCCTCAATGCCGGAATGAATATTTTTGGCACAAATGCACTTAAAACGTTGGCAGCTTGAATGATACTGCATGGATACATTATTCTTATGGAATTGCGTATCTGCGCTGCTTGTACGTAGCGTAGGCTTTCGTTGGCGGAAACACGAAATGAAAACGCTCCGTCATTAGACCTACAAACGTCTGTATATGCTATTTGCATGTGCAAATGCTACTAGCAGCGCACGTTCATTGCAAAATCTCTTACCAATAACAACGAGAATGAGCAATGCGTTTGTACTAAGCTGTGCGCTTAGTGACTCCCCACTTTGCCTAAGGGATTCCAGCTTTGTTTAATCAGCTCACTGAAGTTGAAGCGCAAATTCCTGTACTGAATTTACAAGCCAAGCAGAAGGATTTGCACGACTCGAATATTCATTTCGGAAGGGCAACAAGTTGATATCCGAAAAGGCTGCAGTGAACCGCTTCGTTGGACACCCGTAGATACGTGAAAGTTAAGGAGATGAATATTGGTCTTGTAAACGGGGTACGTGTCATTTGGGAAATGAATGGTCGAGCACCCGTTGGGTGTCCGTACGGTACTGCCCGTAAGTACACGTGGAAACGCCATGTGCCTAGGTAGCGTTTCCAGGGCACAGGCAACGCTGTATGGACAACCAGCAGGTGCTCGACCGTTCATAACGATTAAGAAGTTGAGGAAAACCGGCTTGTGCATGGACTTGTTCGACAGGCCAAGGGGGCAATGAATACTTACCCCCGCCCGCTAACGAAGCCTAAGCAAAGTGAATATCCCTACGGCTGACTGCTTTGTTTCAGGGGTCGGCTCCTAGCTGCACAGGTTGTCGCATTGCCGAATGCGGTCACCTCTCTCAGGTGGACATGGCGCTCCAATTGTCCTGCTTCCAGCAGCATCCGTTGACGAATCCAGCGGGCTACCAAGTGACCTGGGTCGTTCCCGAAGGAATGGACGCCCATCCGGGTCTTTCTTGGACAGTACAAATCAAACCCGTTCGGCCGTCTAGCCATTCTTCAATCTATTGGTCAACGGTGGAAGCAAAACCGGACCGCCATTCCAACGGCACCCACAGCGTGTTCTTACCTGAGCACTCGCTTCAGCCCTTCGTTGTTTACGAGGTAGATCTCCTGTCGCGATCCAAACGAGTAAATCGACATCCCATTGCCGACAGGTCCGACTAGCTGCCGTTGAAGGCCAAAGAATCATTTCAAGTTCTCGCTCGGTTGTAGTTCGAGGACCCACCTCAGGTAGTCTCCTAGTCGATATTTTTCGACCATAGTGGCTTAAATTTTAATTCACCTAGGAAACATATCGCCGGAAACCTTTGAGCTAACGGCAGAAGTAATGAACGAAGACCAAGTGCTCCTAAAATGGAGCGAACATTTCCTCTTGTTCGGCGGCTCCACTAACTTCATAGTGGAGGCGATGAATCGCGCGTCAAAGGTGCTGCTCGTCTCAGAGGTAGCTTCCACATTGGCGCACCAACCTTGCAGTAGCGCACTGTTCGTAGAAATTAAATCGGACCTACTACCTGCTAACCGGTTTGGAGCAGAAGGGCGGTTACGAGGCACTGGTGAAGGCTGTTGGACCACGGAACGAGACGCTGGGCGCAAGTTCGCCCATCGCATTCGAGCTGCACCAATTCAGAAGTGACCTAGTTGGAATGACTATCTCCCAGAGCGTCAACCAAATCGTGTGCTTCCAGATACCCCGCCAGTTCGTTTAATCTACGCAAACGCCACACACGTAAGTGCAATCGCCGATTTGAAGGACTTCGTGGTCACCCAGCCGCCAACCCAACTGTACATTAGCCGCTCTTCTCGAATATCCGGTTGGGACACTCGAACTTAGCCTAGTGGTCTTAAGCGATTTACGCTTCAGCTATTGCTTTCGGCGAGGAGCACCTCTTTGTAGCGCTTGAAAACGGAAAGATCTATCGAAGTCCTTCGCACCCGGGTACCAATGAGCTGGACAACGAGTTAATGTTTTCGCCTTCCTTTCCGGTGACTTCGATGGCCTTCGAAGGAGCAAACCGGTGCATTCTGTTGGCCAGCAAAAATAAGGTTCGCTGAAAAAATTCAACGACCGCTGCATGAGCTATGACAAATGTCCTTTCTACGCAGATAATGTCATGCTCCTTGGTCGTCAAACGCTGCGAGACTGTATTCCAAGGCCCGGAAGACGTGGTGGACATCGCCGCGGATTCTGCCAACGGGTACGGTCGACCCTTAATTGACGGTGCTTCCAAAGTGCTCAGCAAGTACCTCTACAGGTACCTGTACGTTTCCATGGGCACGAGAATACTGAAGTGCCTGCTAGTTCGCCTAAACTATGAATCGTGCCTAACAGTTTACCTCTCCCTGCCCGGTCAGCCAATGCAACTTGCGCTTGACTACGGATCCCAAGCGTTGTTGTTCAACTTTAACCGAACAATTTACGGTATAAGCTTCGCCTCGTCTGCCGTGAGCGACATCCGCAGCGACAAGCTGCTGTCCGCGTCAAAACGTGCTTTCGACAACGTAGCAACGCTTGGGGCCCACAATGGCCGCATCTATTGGCTCTCGACCCCCTGCACGGAAACATTGACCTCAACGGACAACAGTTGTATGTTTTCTGAGGAGATGAACCCCACGTCCGGTTCGCTAAATTTGAATAACTTTCTACTTCCGCCTGGTCACGGAGAATTGATCGACCTGCTGCTTTCCTCCGTGACGTTGTGGTATTCCAGTAAGGCAAACGCCAGCAAACACGCACCACTCTTAGTTACCTCCGATTTCAGTAATTCCTGCACCGGCTAACCTGTCACTTTTCTTCCTGTCCGACACGGTTCGTCTCACCTGGAACCAAGGCAAGCCACTGCCCTTTCAAGGCACGTCGTGGGACCCCGTCGTCTTCTCGATTTGATGTTGCATCGTTTTACAGCTCCGCGTGAATGGAGAGAGCTCAGGTATGAGGTTGAAATAACGGACAACGACAACATGATCTTCCGAAAAGCGCAAATTGCGGATACAACCTACGCGCATACAGAGCTAGCGGCCGGGAAGAGATACCTTTGCAAGGTTAGAACGTGCGTTTTCCGGTCGATCTGCTCGAATTGGATAGAAGCGTCGGGCAGCACGTTTAAAACGCCAAACGAGACGGCCGTTACTTTTGCCGCATTAACCGAATCGCATGGAATAGTCCAGCTGGACTTATCCGGCGCCGCTAGAACGCTGCAGCTGAGCGCGCCTGCCGGAGAACGTGAGTGGAAGAGGCCCAATGATCACGCTTGAAGTACAACCGCAAGCGCTTTGTCAGATATTACGCGAGGAACAAGTCCAAGCAGTTTTCTGATTTTCGACGGAAATCTCGTAAGGCAACAACCGGGAAACGATTGGTCCATGCTCCTGGCAACTGCCAGCAAGCCAAAGGCAGTGGCATACGAGCCAATGGGGAAAGAAATCTACTGGAGCAGCGACGATGGCGTAAGCGACTTGAACAGCTAAGGAAGCAGCAACTCACGAACTTCATCCCTACCTTGCAGATATTTCGTCAATCTCTAAGGACGAACAATCCGCTGCAAATATCCGCCGAGGGAAGAGCGCAATGGCTCAAACTTTTGCCGCGCCACGGAGTAGCCATTGTTGCGACTGTCGATCGGGTGTTCTCGATCTACCTGACCGGTGCCCAACACCAATCGTGAGTATGGAAGTGGCGGGAAAATCCCGCATTACCGTATGGACAATTTTCAGGTACTTTTCCTGCGGAAACCCAGCGTGCAGCGTGATCGGCTTGACGGCGGACGAACAACTGAATCCCGACGACATATTTTACGTCACCCGCAGCAACGACAGTGTTGAACTCCGCTCTTCCGCCGTAAGCCGCGTGGAAGAGCGAATCCTCGCGAAAACAAGCTCTACAAGCGCACTGTACGGCTTAAATGCTCCTCCCGTGGTGTAACCAAGGGAAACTGGTTTTCAGATGGGATGTTTGGGAAAACTTGCGAGAGATGGCCTTCGTTTACGGAAAATTATTTCTCCTGACGCTGCAAGGAGACCTGTTAGGACTGGAGAACGACATGAGACGTGTGTCTATCTTTCCCTTGACTATGGTTCGACACATTGTTGCCGTGCCGAAAAGTAGATATTATTTGCCATGGAGTACAGTATACGATCCTTTGCTCCTTTCAGCATGGCCACACGAGGCTATGGAAGCGTCCGACTGTTGCCTGGAGATTGCAATAGAGGAAAGCAACAAGATGAATCCCGTTCCTGTTCTTTACTGGAACGATTCAAGAAAGGCTGACGCTATCAACGGCTTGGCTGCGTTCATCTACTACAACGTGACAACGTCTGTCCAAGCAGAGGTAAGTTCTGATGTTATCAGGTCGATTTGACGAAGAGACAAGGCGCAATTTGTAAGTTTAACCAGAAAACGCAATAGTCGCTGAAAAGATAAACTGAACGTCGGGCAATTGCTCCCTCTGAATCAACACTGAAAGTCCTTAGCATGTGATAAATTCACGTCAGGATATAAAACAAGTCTGCCGCAGTCAAACTGGAATTTTTATGGCCCACTTCTTTGTTAGCCCGGCAGCTACCTATGACATTAGCATGGCATCACAGGAGCGCATGCATGCGAAATACGTTGGAGTAGTTCTCGTGTCGCCAAGTACTGGCCATCTCGCCTGCCTGCTAGTCCTACTTGGTTTGGTAAGCTCTGCTGGGAATCCTTAAGCGCAGTTAGCCGTAGCATGTACGCTGCCCGCACTCAACAATGGCAAAAGTTGTTTTAAAAAAACGTGTATTCTGTTCTTGCATTAACAGACGATCACTGGTAATGCGGAATGCCAAGAAGGAATTAATACTACGCCAATGTGCCGCGTTGACGGTGCTCGCGCAGCGAAAGAGAACATACGGTACAATAGTTGGGAAACTGAATGTGAAGGTATCAATAGCGTAGCTCATTCAGAATGGTTAAACTCCTCCACGTAGTCTTCCTTTACATAAGCTATTTTTGGCTTGTGGGTGTTTCGAAGTCCTTTGCCGAATCCCGTCAGCATTGGTGTGCAATTGCGCAGCTGGGAGACATAATCCGAATATTTCTCGCATCATTCGCAATTGACCGAACATCAGCAAAGAATTTAAAATGATCAATGAAATTCCTTTGAATGAAACCGTTTCAAAAGTCGTGAAATTTCATCAAGCTTCTAAAAAGGGCATCATTGCAAACAATTTTTAAAAAAATAGTACTTCTGTTCAATTTTTTCGGCTCTCGCTGCTTAGAACTTTTATTCTGCTGCGCAATCGATTGCGCAGGCGGTCGTGCAATTGTAGCGCATCAATTGGGACCGCCACGCAATCCGTATGAATGACAGTGGTGTACAAATTTGACAGATTACGCGGGCAGTCTACCTAATAAAAGAACTGCCACCTACTTTGCTTGCACCAATAAGCGTTATTAATGCGCGCAGTTAGTTCGTGCTGAAATCTGGCTTCCATTTCTTCTACTTCCGAATACGCGTAGGAAACAATGAATGGTGCAAGAACAAGTTTTAGGTGCTCATTCAATAAACTCCGACTTAGCAAAACCACCTCTACGGCAAAGCTACGGGGAGAACAATGAAAAGCACACTGTTCGTTTCCTTACATTCTTCGGCAAATAGAAATGTGCGCGTAGGCGATTAAACTATAAAGGTTGATTTGATGTTAAAGTTCGCATCCTTTAATAAAGTTCTCTGGTAAGGAACTCGAACAGCTGCATCCATTCAGGGCAACGGAACTTTGGCTATTGGTGTTTTAACGGAGAAAGCGCAAATGGCCTTACAATCGGCAATACTCAACAGCGACAAGTTCACAGTTGACCTAACGAAGATAGCCTTGTGGCAAAGACGAACCGTTCAAAGACAACTGAAGTCGCCATTAGCCTTTCCTGCAACGCCTGAGAGTTTGACAATGCACGTCGCTCATATACGGACGCCTGACAACATTACGGCTGAGATTCGCTTTGCATGGGGCGAACCATCTTGGAATGGACAGCCAAAGTCGTACAAGGTGTACTGCTGGCGATTCGAAGCGAAGTCAAACAGCAGAGCCTACTGGGCCAAAGGGACGGAAATTGATTGGCATACATGGTACTACTACATAAAGGACGTGCCCTTGGACTGTGACGTGTACTGTCAGGTAGGAGAACCCAACGACTAAGCCAAGCAACCTTGCGTTTTCCGCCTACAACTGTGCAGCCCAAAACTAGACTTCCATTTCAGGTATCCGCCGTGAACTTTGGCAGAGGGGAAAGCAAGTTATCTCGCCCAATTAGCATAAGCACTTCTGGTTAGCGCAAACGGACACGGTGAGACGACTGCTGCTTGGAAACTAATGAAGCTGTTGCAGAAAGCGCGCCTGCACCTCTCCTACTGTTGGCCACTTCGAACGAGCTCAACTTCTACGACGTGTTGCACAAAAGGGAGCTGACCAAGCCGCTCTATGGGCACTACGAGGCGGTCACCTACGGAGAAGACTGCTTGTTCGCCCTTCGCTCAGAGTCGGACGGCTACAGCCTGGTCAAGCTGGGACTCCACGACTTTGCCGTTCTGAGGAAGGTTAGCCAATGTAGTCCCGGAGCCATAGCGAGTTGCAAAGTATCCCCATTGTCAAGATGTCTCTGTTGAACGACCTCGTCGAAGCCGGCGGCCTTACCTACGATTGGGTAGGCCGTCGCGTACTCCTGACTGGCAGAAGCAGAAAGCATTTTCACCTGCAAGGCGACGGGATATGGCTGGTGGACGAATTCCTGGACTCCCCGCCCAAGCAACTGCTCAGCACGCAACCCGGCTACGAAATAAGCGATATTGCGTACGATCCCTTTGAAAGGTAACTTGTACTGTATGTATTAATGCAAAGTTTGAGAAAGTACCCTTTCTATTCCGCATGCCGCTTAACTAGACGACTCCTGAGGGTAGACCAATATCTCTAGTAAACTGCTCCTGCACTTGCAGCGTCGCCCATTTCTTGGTGTCCTACGGTGGAAAGTATCTGCTGAAGTCGTGGAGACCGGGAACGGACAAACTTGGCGAATCTGCGTGCCACATTTCGTCCAGGGCTCTCGCCGTGAGCTTCTTGGAACCGTCCAGCAATCAACCCCGCATATACGTTCCAACAAAGGCGGGAATCGTCTCCGCCGGAAACTGCGACACCGTTGTATCTGCCGAGGAATTGTCCGGTTTGGTTTTCCCGCATACGACAGGCCGCATGCTTGCGTAACGTATTCAAATTGTCAGGCATTGACATGAGCTCCGTGAACTCGCTCAGCTTCGATCGGTACAACATGTACGTTGTGTCCGGATGGAAGCTGTTCATCTTCAATCGGACTTCAAAGCGATTATCCATAACGAACTACGATCAGATAAAGCAGGTACGCTCGATGAGCAAGCAGTACCAACCAATGCCCGGTAGGTAGCAAGGAGCAAGTCGAGTGTCCTTCATTAAGCGGCCCTTCTCCCTTCAGATCGTCAGTGCATGATGCTACCGGAAGTGCCCGAACACTTCAACGTTTCCATGCTCAGCCCAACTTCGGTCGCAGTGTCCATCTCGTTCGAACAAAGGAGCGAAAGTTGCCGTTTTGTCACTCCACTCCCGGCCAGTTACGAGCTCACTTTGAAACCGGTTTACACCAACTTGGAGAGGTGCGAAGGTTGCATTCATCTGGTAAGGAGTGGTTCTCAAAAGCCCGGAGCTTCGCCTCGGTAACACCGCCGCCCAGGAATCGGAAGCACCTACGTTCACGGTGGACGGTCTACGAACGCAAACAGAGTACGAGGTCGTAGCGTCTTGGTCGAACGCCTTGACACAACGCCATATCTACACTGGCGGCTTGCTCAGTCAGTACACGTCCCATCTGGTGTTGGCGGAAAATTTGGAAGCGCTACCCGTAGCCCCGGACAAGGTGCAGCTTTTCTGGATGTCCCCCGAGCTGAGCGACAAACAAATCGGGCAGAATATTAAATACCAAATCGCCATACAGCAGGTAGACATTCGGATCAACCGACTTTCACGGGTAACCACAGTACAGGCATCCGGACTTCCTTGTTTCAGGGCGGAAAGCAGATATCCGGAACAACCGTGTCCTGCAACGATGCGGTTTGCTCTCATACGTGCGACTCGTTGGAACCGTCGTCCGTCTATTTCTTTCAAGTGTATGCCACAGGTTTAACGGGCGATCAACTGCAGTCAGTGAAGCCTCGGCATATCAGAGTGCCGGCTACCACCTACGGCTTGCCGGGACAGATAGATGCAAGCAGAGTTAATATATCCGCCTCACGGATCACCTTCCAATACACTGTTTTTCCGAATTCCGCAATCGTCGATTTGCATACGGAATATCGCCGGGTAAGAAACGGTTGGTCAGCCGGAACCAAGTTCAACCAGTTTAACTGGGGACAGATTGGCGAAGACGGCTGGCTCCCACTACAGGAGGCGCCGGGTTCGAACAGAACTTTAAAAATCTACGCCATCGACCATGTCAAACCCAGTTCGACGTACCTGCTCCGCGCGTCGTCTATCTACATTACGCCGTTCAATTACGCAAACAAGGTGTACAACTTGAAAGAGACGTTCGTCCAGCTGCTGCAGCCGGTGTCCACGGAAGGTGCGTACGGGCATTCGGCCAACCTGTTTGGCCCCATCGGAGAATGTCGGCTATTTGCAGAAGGTCGGGGCCCAATGGCTGCGGACGTAACCATTGTGGAGGCGGTTCAGGGAAAGTTCCTCAAATGGAACGTCTACAACGAAGGCATTCTGAAGTTCATTTCCGCTTTTCTCGTTTCGTTCAGGTGCCCCTGCGTGATTTTTCCAGTCGCTTGTCGATTTGTCGAACAACAATTGCAGATCGGACAAGCAGAGCGAGTGGATACAGGTGAGCGAGCTTCCGGCGACAACGTTCACGTGGCAGATTCCGTCCAGCCTCAGCTTGGATGACAATTCGGCCTTCAAGGTGGACGCCCTCTTTCGAGACGGCAACACGAGCGCCGTTGGCCACTGGAGAAAATCGGCTGACGGAATATCCGCCTCTACCGTAGCGTTAATCGTGTTCGCTTCCATTCTACTCACGGCTGTGGTGATCATTCTTATAATATGCAACGGTAAGCTGGCCCCTTCCGGGTTTCCGGGTTTGAATTGCTGCGTGGAAATTGCTTCTCGCGTGCCACGGGGAATCTACAATCTTGAAGAAACGTTTTCGCCTTTCCTTCAGTTAGAAGAAGAAAACTCAAGCCCAAACCAAGAAAAGCGAAGTTCAGCATTCGTAAAAGCGTTGAAACGATGCCTAACACCGCCGACGTGCTTGGTCAGATTCCCGCTGCGGAAATTGAAGGTAAAACTTAGGGTCGAACTCCTGGATATTGCCAACGATTGTCGCTTCTCGTAGCCCTACCGCACATACAGCGCAGTTGCATATCGATCAAAAGGGAACTTGGCCACGGGGCCTTCGGCGAAGTGTACGAAGGGTTGGCATACAACTTGCCAAAGTTTGGCAGCAAAACGCTTCCCGTGGCCGTCAAAACTCTCAGACCGAATTCGCCCGCTTCCGAAAGGGTTCGCTTCATCAAAGAGGCCATACTGATGAGGCAAGCGCGCAACCGCGGCGCCCACCTGACGTTAAGCTAAGGCCTGTTCCTTCTTCGTACAGCCGCTTTGTGAATCCGAACGTGGTCGCCCTGCGAGGGGTCTGCATCGAAACGGAACCGCACTGGATTATACTTGAACTGATGGAGGCTGGCGATTTGCTCAAATATCTCAGGTCGGTGCGCGCCACGGAGGTAAGTAAACTGCAATGCCAAAGGGACCCTTCGCAACGAAGCGCTTGCGTTCAGAGCATGCCGTCGCAGGTCAGCCTTAGGGACCTGCTGGCGATTTCAACGGACGTCGCCTGCGGTTGCACTTACCTAGAGAGCATTCGCCATGTTCACCGGGACATAGCGGCCAGAAATTGTTTGATCACTAGTCGGAACCCGTCGATGCGCGTGGTGAAAATCGGTATGGGTGCCGTTCAGGTGGCGACGGACGACTGGGGCGAAGTAGACACTTTTAGGAGACTTTGGCCTCACCAGGGACCTCTACGAAGAGGACTACTACAGGGTGGAAGGGCACGGGTTGCTTCCCGTTCGCTGGATGGCTCCTGAGTCAATGGTGGACGGCGTTTTCACCACGAAGTCGGACGTATGGTCAGTACAGCGGCGGCCAGCCTTCCGCGGCGCCCCTACCGTACAACGGTTGCAGGTCGTTCGGCGTTCTTCTATGGGAGGTCGTCACTCTGGGCAGACAACCCTACGGGGGCCGATCCAACTGGGAAGTGCTCAACCACGTCAGAATTGGAGGCCGCCTGGAACGACCGGACGGCTGTCCGCAAGAAATGCAAGCCTACTGCTTACCAATAAACCAAAGCGGCTCCCAAAGGTCGACTACTTTGTATTTGTAGGTTTGACATAATGATGGCTTGCTGGTCCTTCGAGGCGAACGATCGCCCAACGTTCGACGTTTTGCTTAATCGTTTGTTGAAGCTCAGGGAATTTCCGGAGTATCAATCGGACCTACCGTTTCCGCAGTTTGGCAGTAAGCGTCCTCTCCGGCTGCTGCGCCCGGTGGGCCACTGGCCATGCTTTCAGGCTTGAAACCTACGGAAGGACACAGCTCGGCGGAGACCGAGCAGGATAGCAATAGGGGACGATCCGACGAAACCGTGCACGTCAGCACGACGCGTTCCAGCGCCAGGTTTCTAAGGAATAAGAGTGAGCGGACGTTTTAGCCATGAACCTGCAAGATCCGGACTATAACTTCAGACGCCGGCTCCATGAGCAGCAGAGAAAAGAGCCGAGGAAGCTCCCTTCGGCTGCTAAGGCGCAAGAAAAAGGAACCGGTTCCTCGTCCGGTAAGACGATCGCTACATTTCCTTCTCGTATCCGCAGCCCAACGAATTGCAGCCGTCCAAGGAAGAAATAAACATGCCGCCTGTTACGTCGAGCTTTAGCCGACCCTCAAGTCAAGTGTCCACCTCGGGAACGGAGAGCACCTTTGCGGGAAGCGATGCCTACGAAGTTCCGCTGATCCGCGGCTTGCAAAACTCTGCCCGGGAGAACGAGCAAATAGCGAGAATGGAAAATGAAGAGGGCCATCGCAACTGGGCAATGGACATTGAAGACAGCGGTCGCTCGAGCGTCGGAGGTTCGCGGACCTGCGACAGATTGGAGCAACGCCTACCCGACGTGCAACGGGCGAACGTGCCGCCCATTCCCGAGGCGCCCTTCCGCAGACCGCCCCGACGTCGCAAGAGCGGCGGTTCCGGCGGGTCGCGGGACGGTTCGACGCCAACGGCGGAAGGAAAGTACGAAAACTTTCCGCAAAAGGAGTTTTCCTTGAAAATATAGCGCGCGGGCGCCTTGCCAAGCCAACGGGAACCAATTTGCATGCGCGTGGGCGTGCCGACATCAGAGAAAACCGTGCCTTGCATATGATGCTTCGTAAATTCAATTTCGCCCTTACGCGGGAGGCAAGGAGAAAGCCGCCCACAACGCTTGGACGACGACAGGGACAGTGTCCAAATCTGCTCGGCGGAGATGGAACGCGATGGCAAGGCAGAATTAACGAGCACGGCCGACCCTTCGTCTACCGCTTAGCGTGGAGTAAAACGTAAAGCGCAGACCAGCTTTAGCTTCCTCGAAAGTAGTAAGGGAGAAACTACGGTTGCGGGGCGTTCGGCCCTTTGGGTTTTCATTGTTTGGACGGCGCGATCTGCAAGAAACTTGCCTGCTCCGTTACTAGCAAAGCATTGGCTCCTGAAATTTGAGGTAACCTATCGCCTTAACAATGCAAAGTACGTACGCGTAAACATTTTGATGATCGCTCGTTGACGGATAAAGCTTTGTTGGCTTCAGTGCCTTAGAAAATTGGCACTATGAACACCTGATCAAACGGCTGCACGAAATGTTAATCTAATGACATCCTCCCAAGAGATTGTGGGTGAAGAGGTCCGCTCTTTGAATTTCCCTTAGCCTCCAGAGGCGTCCCCATTGCCGAGCTGATAACGGTGTGATGATAAGGTTGGTAACGTTACGCTGTTGCAAATGTGCTCAGTGCGTCCCGAAGATGGCTGAGGTGAGCAATTCGAAGCGGTGCGCACGAATTGCGGAATTCCTTCGCACGGCTTTGCAAGGCAACCTTGCCTGGCGATCAAGAAGGCCGCCGGTAAACTCATCGTTGCTGAAAAAGAATAATACTCCTGAACACGTCAGCAAAAGAATATGACGTTTCGTTTAGCCTACACTTTGGAAGCATATCAAAATCCTGAACACTTAACTGCAGCATGTCTATGACATATCACTTCTGTGACACAATATCACATCTGTAAGAAGGCATTTACTTGACGAAAATACAAAACAACAGCATAACGTGTAATAATAATGGATGGTAACTGTTGTAAATGTGAGACTTTTGTAACGGGTCTCAAGTGTAATTGATTAAAGAATCACGGAGATTCCTTCCCGTTGATCACAGTCCAAAAACAAGTAGATGGAACACTTTATTTCTGAACACGTGGCGCTAAAAAACCTTTAGCGAAGCTTTCGAGCCTCCTCTGGGCTCGTCATCAGCGCTGCGGTACGTGTCTTGTTGCTGAGGTCCAGCCAACCAGTTCTGGCCTTTAGGAGAAGCTCCTCCACCTCGGCCGAGACAACGGTGGGGGCCCGTCAGATCGAACCTTGATCCATCAGGGCTGATCACCTCCGTGTTCAGACCGGGCTTCGGAGCGACTGCCTTACCGACCGTCCGTGATCGCTGCTCAGCGAGTAATCTCTGACGAAGCGACCCTAGCGTACCCGTCAAGTTTCTGTCGCTAAGGTACGAGGGTAGTACCTGATAGTTGATGTCGCCAGCCCGAATGGTCTAGCAGAAGGGCTTGCTGAACCTTCGGCTGGCTGGGCAGTCGACATATACATTTTTGACTTTGCACTGATGACGGCTACAAGAGCAGTAGCCGAAAGCTCTGCGTTTAAAATAAACGCTTTGATCTAACGGGTTGATACCGTGTCAAGAGTTTGTCAGCAACAATGGGATGGAAGGTATTTTTCACAGAAACAAGGAGCACCTATGGGAAGCCCACTCTCTCCCTTTGTGGCAGAAATATTCATGGAACATCTGGAGGAGAGGGCATTTCCAGGCAACATCTCAGAGTACAATCTGAACATGTTCAAACGTTACGTCGACGACATTTTTGTCATTATCAGAGAAGGAAAAGAGACCGCTCTCCTTGAACACCTGAACAGTCTTCTCCCTGGGAACATTATTTTCACAATAAAAAAAGAAGAGAACGGGAGACTAGCGTTCGTAGACGCCTTAGTAATACGGGGAAAACGGACAACTAAAGACCAGTGTCTTTCGGAAACCTACAAACTCAGATAGATGTCTAAATTTCCTCTCAAACCACCCAATGAACGTAAAGAAGGGAATCATCGCGGGAATGGTGGACAGAGCGATCTCTCTTTGCGACGACGAATTCCTGGAGAAAGAAATCAATCACATACGAAGCGATGTACAACAAAATAATTATCCAAAGAATTTTATTGAGACCACCACAAAGGAAAGTCTGAAAAAGCACAAGAATCAAGACATTAGAACGAAAAATGAAAGGGAAACCATGTCAAGACCAATATGCATACCCTATTACCCGGGTATTGGAGAAAAGATTTGGAAGATTGCGAAAAGCATTGGTTACACAATCGCTTTCAAAAGTCTACCGAATCTAAGGTCAATTTTACGATCTGACAAAGTCAGAATCCCACCAGACAAAAGACCAGGGGTGATTTACAGCATAAGATGTGGCTGCGGTGCGAGGTACATTGGTGAAACTGGGCACACCGTGCTACACCGGCTGAAAGATCATAAAATGGCACTGGCAAGATACAAGAACGCAGAGAAAAGATTGAGAGGGGAAACTGTGGTGTCAAGAGGGCGACCGCAAAAGAGAGACCCATTCGAGATCATGAAGGAAGCAGTCAGTGCCTCAGCCTGGGTGGAGCACTCAGTAGACTATCCCCTGGCAGACAACCAAATGAGTTTCTCCATATTGAAACAAGAAGAAGATTTCAGAATTAGAAAAACCAAAGAAGCATTCTACATCCGCCACAACGTTTGTATCGACAGAGATGAAGGGAAACAGATTAGCAACATTTGTCTACAGTGACAGTCAAAACGGGATGTGCATTCGACGAGCCCCTCACACGTAGGGAAACGACGAGCATAAGAGGCATCGGTCTAACGAGTTTGAAGAAAAAGCACAAGTTTAAAGAACCGCATTTGCTCGTGTCAGTTTAAAATAACTTCTACTCCCGGCACTGTTTCATTGACAGTTTTCACTCGTGACTGTGATACTCGCACGATAGGTTGCGTTTGAAAATTTGCGCTTAAGACGGGACCAAGAAATATCCCGAAAGCTACGCTATTTGAAGTAAAGCATTGATGAACGGGTATTTTGCCTTTTTCTCACAATATGAAACTGAAACCCGTGAGAAATCCAATATTGAACTACATACAAAGGATGGTAACTGTTACACAAATAACGCCGGCACGTAACTGTTAAACAACTAAATGGGATACAGTGGTGTCTGCCAACAAATTACGTTCGTAGGCTATGGGAAATTGCATGGAAATACAGTACAACCTTGAATTATCCGAATCGTCTGAGGAACGAAAAATTTTGAACTTCATAGAGATCAAGATATTATATCGTTGGGCCCTTTGCTCGTAGGTCATTGCATAATGGGATTTTCTGAAGGAAGGTTCTCTGTTTTCCGTCGCTTTAAAACTTCCTTTCTTGGCCGAAATCGTTGTTACGGTAGGCGACATGTTCTTATGTACGGGAATTCTCCCGTCACTGACTAACTCGGACCCATCTTCTCTGATGATAGCGGGCTATAAAGGGTGCTGCACTTGTTGCACCAGTGATTCGCTTTCTTCTCTGTAGCCTAGTCCGATTTCGCCGGCCGTAACTTACGTGCGATGTTGCACACTCATGCTGACTGCTATCTCCATGGCAACTGCCTTTCTTCTTCTGGTGCTTTCAAACAGAAGCAGAACGTTGCGGCTCGCTGATGCTGCACGACGGCATCCCAACACTTCCTCAAGCGTCAGCAGTGGCTGAGAAATAGTAGGGCCAATGGATCAAAGTGTAATTGAAAGCCTGACACGTTTATGCCGAAAACAGTTTTTCCGTTACCTTCATTATTCAGAAGACAATGAAACGTGCCTAGAAATGACTTTGGCACCCAGGAATGACTACTTTAAAACGAACAGAATGCAATTTTTAAAATGGCGTCTTCGCACGACTACACATACGAGACGTCCTTTTAAAAAATGCAATGTTTACAACACACGAATTAATAGCAAAAGGGCTACGAAAGAAAGGAGGCTTTCTATTGGCCGAACTACGCCGGACCCGTTTCAGTTCGGATAATCGAGGTTCAACTGTAGCTCATGGGTGCAGGCCGGCTTTCCGGAACATGTATTGCCTAAGGCTAACCGCAAATCCACTTGCAACCATGTTTCTGCATCGACGAAAGGGTACAGTCAAGCACTGCTAATCCCGTAAGCGAACGTTTTGCCATCCTGACCTGTCGGGATTCTCAAGGTCTCCCTTCATCAACAACACGCGACGCGTAATCATGAAAGGATACCTGAGGAATTTATCTCTTTGTCGACTCGCGTGACTCAAAATGCGGCGTGCACACGCGTGTGCACGAAGTAACGTTTTCCAAGGGAGTGATGAGACATTGATTCCACGGTACAGCGGCGCGACATGTGAGCTCTCAAAGTGGACGGTGGCGACTATGTCCTTGAGAAACGCTGCTGCAAATGAGCAAATGAAGCATACCTGCCGTGGGATGTTGCTTGATCCAACTTACTAATTCAAAATTGGTACGCTCGAGCCAGCCGAGATGATATTGCAAGTTCATTTAACGTTCGACCTTTCCGGTGTCCTCATCCGTTACGTAGGCTCGAAAATTGATGCCGGCCGGCAATGGTTCGTAGAAAACATCTACCCAGTTTTTCCAGCACCTCCGCAACGACAGGTCAATTTTTAGATAATGGGGCGCTTCCAAAGGATTCGGATCGCACAAAACTTTCAAGTCGGCCCACGTCGAGGCGCCGACGCAAAGCAGGTAGGTGTGATAAGCTGTCAAGCTTACAATTGGCAACGACGTGATTGAGACAACGAAAAGGACAACGGTGCTGAATGGATTTTGAAGAATGAAAGTTCCGTAGTCGTCCACCTCATGGATGATTCGCACCACTTCGCAGGTCATCAGCAGCATGACCAGCAGCGATAGCGACGTGATGAATAAGAAGAATGTTGCGTAGTTTCTTCGACCCACGCAGTTGCCCAACCACGGGCAGTGATGGTCGAAATGATCGACGCAGTTGTCGCACACGCTGCAGTGGCTGCACTTCACCGGCCTGTATATTCGACAAGTTGTGCAAAACTTGACAAGCACCACTTGACCGTCTTCGATTGAAGTCAGAGGCGGAGCGACCATCAATCTCTTTTCGGGCACGTATATCCCGCTTGCCGATATGAAACGATCCATCGCCACTCTTTCCGCACTGGTCGCCCTCGCTATTATGCCTGGATCGCCAAACGACGTCAGGAACAAACACGTTACGCAAATCAGCGTGAGAATGACGGCAACAACGACAATGCCCCAATCGTTGTTTCCCCACAGGTAGGGCGCGTCGAAAGCGTAAAACAACGCCAATGTAACAACAAGCAGCCCAATGGTCAACGGGAGCGTACCGATGTTCTTTGAAGCGATAAATCGCCCGTCGCAGAAGAACCTGTTACGGCCAGGATGAACCTGCCAACGGCGCTTTTTTTTCGAAGCGCCAGCCTTCATGGCAACATTTGTCGAAGTTTGGTATTCCCATGGCGAATCTACGCAAACGATTGACCATTTTAATTTTACAAAGAGTTTTTAAAATACGACAACAAACTTTAAACTGGCGCTCAGGCACAAAGTATGTCGGCCGCCGACGCCGCGGTGGCGCGCACGCCAAAGTTGACGGATAGTAATTTTCAAAGCGACAACTCTCCTGAAAACAGAGAATACAAGAATTCCACGATTACCTGTGTTTGCATAGCACGAGTTGACAACACACTGAAGAATACTCGTCTTGCAATGTCGCTGACCACCTGGTCAACTGGACCAGGCAAATCCATTCCTCGGATAAATTCGCTTTAAGCAGAGCAACTGTACCTCTATGAAACACAGCGAATACTTTTTGCCCGAGTCTCAAAACCATTAGGAATGCTAGTATTAATAGAAATGGTTTCCAAATTCAATATCCGAAGCACCGTCGTCGCAAAACCGTTCCGACGGCATTCCATCGCGGCGCCCATCAATGGGATCACTGTTAGCTCAAAACAAAGGGTCGCCCACGCCTTGCGTTCAAGATTGGAACAAATTTTCCAACTCATGGTTTTCCGTGGGGGCGGCTCAGCTCGGCAGAAAGCGCAGTGTCAAACAACTGCCTCCGCCAAAAGTTGCAACTTCAACAGGAAAACACTTCATTCAACTACGGACTAGAATTTGCTTGAACGAGTTTCATGGACAACGGAAGGGATAGGGTAAATCAATAGGCTCTTCCGACGCATCGACACTGCACAACAAGGATTCAACGGATCGGTGGGGAAGATGCACACAAGCGATATTTATCGAAGGCCGCTTGTGCGGATGACAAGCGGCGATATTTGGGGCCCAAATAGCTGAACGATCGCTCGCATGAAGGTCAACCTCTCGACGGGATGTCCACCAATGGTTTTTCGTTCGCCGGCTTCATTTGGCCGCGGACCAACACCTCCTGGGCCGTCGAAAGCATCAATTGCTTGTCTTGAGACCACATGCGACCATGGACAAGGGCTCGGCTGTTGGCAGCCACCGAGCTTTCCGTTTCGTACAACATCCAAGCGTCGACGAGCAGGTCGGGTCGATGGAACCATATCGAATGATCGAGGCTTACGACCATGCCCAACTTGAAGCCACCGCCAATGTGGGGCATAAGCGCGGTCGGCACCATAAAGCAGTCGGACACGAAGGCAGCCGCGCACAAGTTTAGCCGACGGTCGTCCCCAATCGTCTCCTTGATCTTCAACCAGCACATATAGGTCGGGTCGGAGGGTTCCTTCAGGTAAAACTTTTTGGGATCAACGGGACGCACGTCAAAGGAGACCGGCAGGTAGCTCATCAAGGAGGTGCTGCCCTTGCAATTGCGATACAACGGATTGCTGAAGTCGTTGCCGGAGCGCAACTCCTCAATGTCGCGCAACGTGTCCGGCTCGGGGACATCCGGCATCACGCGCTGGTGCACAATGGAATCCGCGGCGCCGCGATGGAACGACATGTCGCAGGTGCAAATGTGAACCCCATTCTGTATGGCCTTCACGAATCTGTTCGAAAATGAACGCCCGTCCCTGACCCGGTCGACGCTGTACACAATCGGTATGTTTCGGTCGGCGCCCGCTATGAAATAGCAATGGAGGCTGTGCGGCACAAAGTCCTGACTGACGGTCTTCATAGCGGCAACCATTGCCTGTCCAATCACCTGGCCTCCGTACACGCGGGGATTATCCGGTATGGCAGCGATTAGCTGACTGCCACGAAACAGATTCGCATCCACCTGCTCAAGATCAAGAAACGTTCTGACGAACTGCTGACGTAGCGAGTCGCTCATTCTTTTTGACTGGAAGTTGTTGGACAATCAATATATGTACCGCAGCTGAAACATTGGAAATGGAAACTAAACACCATCTCACTTGAGGCGTTCGCGATAACAACGAAAGGGCGGTATACTTTTAGCCGTCGTGGGTTATGCATCCTTGCACAGCGGCAAAAAATTACTCTCTTCGACAAAAGCTGTGAAAGTGTTTTGGAATGACAAATGCTTACGTAATGACTAGACGTGTCGTTGTCGTTCGGCCAAGCAACTGTAAGCAATGGCGGCAAACTAGTAAGCTGTCCTCAAGACGAGGACGAGCTGTCGGCCGAGAACGTTGCCTCGGAGCCGCTTCCACGACCTTAGAGCGGACGGACCTGCAAAAGGAAAAGGAGTTTAACACAATTGAGCATGTTTATAAGCAGAGCGGCAAAATCGGGAACGAACGGCCGGTCGTCCCATTAACGGGCAACAAAGGGACAATCGAAGCTGGCTGCGACTACTACCCGAAAGTTGGACAAAAATTGATTGTCCGCAAGTTGCAAAACGCGCTGACGATCCAGTCAACGTGCCGTTCGGCCGCGAAAAAAGTCGCCGCAAGATCAATGGAGCACGACAGCCGGCTGGACGCAGTGCGCGCAATTGACGAACGAAATGAAGTGCAACTCTTAAATGATATGTAGGTACATATCGAACGCAGGTTCATTGCGCGATCGGTAGCATCGGCGAAGCGAAACGAAAAAGGCTTGGTCATTGGCGCCTTTGAATGGCAAAAAAGCGAAAGCCAAAGCTAGGCAGCGCGCAGCTTTCGGGACTCTTCCCCGTCGCATCATCGGTGTGGGGATGGGACGGGGGGGGGGGGGGTCAAGTTGACAACGCGGGATCACCGCTTGCGCTCCCCTTGGATAATTTCCCGGCGCTTGAACATCGAAGCGCCCGACGGAAGTCGGAACATGCTGTGCAGTATCCAAAGGTTACCAGCACCTACCGTATCTTTGCTTTTTAGGTGATGCGCAAAAAAGGGAATGGGAAATCCGCACAAGAAAAAAGTTCGACGACGACACAGGTGAAAGCAGTGCGCCGTAGTATCCTTTCCCTTTTCCCACGCCGCGCGTATTTTTCTCTCACGGAAGGCGCTTGCACAACCAGGGGAGGTTCGAAAGTTTCCCTGAACCGTTTTCGGTCGTTTGATTCAGCAGTGCCCGCCAAAGAAACCAGCCGCCGAAGAACTTTTAAGGCGTCCGCAGACCAACTTTGGCGACGAATGACAAAAACGACATTAATCATTTCTTCCGATCAAACATCGCTGCCCCTGCTAAATAAACATTAATCGACGCCCGCAAAGGCAAGGCGGCGCCCTTCAGCCACAGAACGGAATGTTGCCGACGGATCGCCAGTAGGAAACTGTACCTGGGTCTCACTTGTCTACTGTAGTCAATAGCTGATGCGCAAGTGGGTAACGCAGAGCTGCTCTTGTTGAACGTCGGGTGGCACGAGAATTGAGCTGGCATCCCGCTTGCTTTTAGGCATTGTCGTTTGCATGCTCTTCGCCTCGTACCACGGCGCACGACAGGCGGCATCGATGTCCGGACATTTGGTGTCGCTTGACTTCGAGGTATTCGGACGCGTGCAAGGTTTCTTTGCTACACGTTTTGCGTTGCGACGCGCTGACGTAAGAAGTTGCGCAGGTGTGTTCTTCCGGAAGTTCACCAAGTCGAAGGCCGACGAGCTGAGCGTCGTTGGTTGGTGCCGAAACACGCACGATGGAACCGTCCAGGGTCACATCGAAGGACCCCGGGAAAGCATCCACGCCATGTTGAAGCGCCGATCGGCGTTCTGCCGTTGTCTAATGCCCTTCTTTTTCGTTTATTAAGGAAGCACTGGCTGGAAAAGACGGGTAGCCCGCATTCGAAAATAGAAAAGGCCGAATTCTCCAACGAAAGTTCAATATCGTCCTTGTCTTGCGAAGGCTTCCGCATTAAGCACTAGTCGACCACCCACGTGCAGCAACAGCTTGTTCGCTTACTTTGACCACCATGTGGCGTAGCATCCTTCTTCGTCTTCCTCCCTAAGGGAGTCTCCGCCTGACTTGTCCAATTATCCCGTCGGTTGACGTGACGTGCTATCGATGTGCAGCCGGTTTGTAAATCTTCGTGTCGTCTATTGCGGAAGTAAGTGAAAATCCCGTCAGTAGACGTACGTGCGTTCAACGGTACCCGGTTAGATCGTTTCTTGTCCGCCAGGTGACGTTGGCTGGTAAGGAAAGCATATTCCGTACGTGAAATAAACAAGTAACATGCTAAGTGCCTTAGCCCGCTCTAGTTTGCAATGTTCACTGTCCTGCGCATTTCGTACCTTTCCACCATTGCAGGTTTATTAGTAAGGAAAGGATTGAAGTCACTCAGTCAGGCGTCTAATGTTCATGAGCGTCCATGAGTTGCAGCGATTGATGCCTGGAAGGAAATGTTCCACGTAGTATTGATGCAACAGCTACGCAGAGCGCATCTCCCGCCAACCGTGTTTACCATTTGTGTGGACGTTGTAGGGACCGCCATTTCTTGAGCCACTGCGGGCGCGCTTACCTTTCCGGAAGAAGCGTACGGCTGAGATGCCCTAAAGTTGGAAAATCCGCAAATGGTGACGCAACAAACTGCTGCACCCCAAGGAATAGGAGGAAAAGCCGAAGGAATATTGACTTCATGCCAACAAAGCTGTCCCTTCTGGAATTCTCCAGTTATGGACTGACGCGCCCGCGGGAAGCGGCAGAGGCGAGAATAAAGAGCAACACGAATGGATTGAAGCGCCGGGGAATTGGCCGCCAACGTTTCCGGTGGCTCACGCGAGAGGTGTCGGAGAAAGCAGTTGCCGCAGAAAGTGGGCCCGCAGAGTCCAATTTTTATCTTTAAGACGACACAACACCTCCGACGGATAATTCACGCCAACATTTTTCGAATAATGTGCTGTATATCTGCCAAAGGAAATAATATTTATCAGCGGAGCGAATAGCCCAAGTCGGGTTCAAACCGGCTAATTCAATTTTCTCCTCGATGCTTCGACTCTTGATGGTCGCCTCGTGGTTGGTGATGAAGGCGACGTCCCCGTTGAGCTTCCATCCGTGCGTCTTTACCAATTGGTTGAAACTTTCGTCTAAATCGGCACGGTAGGCATAAAAACGTGACGGGCTTTCAAGTGGCTGACCGTCCGGATTTCCCAGCAGATCCCTGAGCAGAGCCGTGTCTATGTTTTGATACGTTATGCCAATGACCCGAGCGGCAACTGGAAAGGACAAAGTGAAAACAATCGTGTTCACGCTTCGCGAGCAAACGTCGCGCCCTACAGGCTTGGATGGCCTCTCGGAAGCCGGCGACGATGTCCACGGATGCGAGCAGCTCTTCCATGTTCTCCTGAAAGCAAGTACTGAGGGGAACGCTTGTGCCAAATGCCCTTACCCAAACTTCCTTCAGCTTGCAGGTTTCCAGCAGTTCGCTAAGGTTGTAAACCATCTTGATCGTGTTGGCACCTTCAGACTGCAACGCCATTCACCGATGCAAGTTTATCACCGACGGTCCTCTCACCTCGACACGATCAGCGTCAATTAGGCACTTCGCCAGCAGCATGTCGGATTTCGGCAACGCTTTCAAGCAAAGCAGCAGAATTCTGGTGACAATGCTGTCGCTGAAGCTGGCGGGATTCAGTTGGTACAATTTCAGCAGCGTCAAGTTGGCATCCAGATCGTAACCGCCCGTTTCGCACTGCACTTTAACGTACTCCTCCAGAAATGAGATGTTGTCGGAGTTGTATCTGTTAGAGTGGCTCGTCATGGAAACTGGATTGCAAAGTGATGGCAGGTCGCCTACCTGCGACTTCCCCGACATCGCTGTTGAAACATTTGACGGTACTCGTCCATTTGTCCGCCTGTCAATTGCACCTAATGCACGTTGTTAACAATGGTTCAGCGTTGAGAACGGTATTCAACGAGAAGCAACGAACACGTGAAACTCGTTAAGCGTTTTTTGCCCAACACTTTACCGACTAGTAAATGACAACGCATTTTCAACGGAGCAATGCACCAAAGCGAAGGGTAACGTTTCTCCAAAGTTGGCAAATCAATGTCGATTAAAGCAAGTTTTCCCCGAAAGCCTGCAAGGAGGGCGGCAGTAGGTTGCGGAAAAGATTGTCGAACATCTTCAAAGCGTCGGACAACGTGGTCGGCAGATTGCGAGACAGCCAGGCATGCTGGAAGCGAGCTCGAATCTCCAGCAACCTGCAAATCAGCAACTGATGCTCAAGCGAAGACGAAGGCGATTCGATTGCCTGCCTGTTCGCCAGGTCGGTGCGCGTGGTCGGCGACAAATTGTTAACACCGAAATTGGCAACGTTGACGCCGCAGTCGCCGCGCGGATTGGTGCCCACAATGCAAAGCGCCTGCCCAAGCCTGCAACGAACGTGTTGGGTGCACAGGAAGAGAGTCCAAGGCAACGTCACCTCGATCCCAGCATCATCATGTCAATGACTAGTTGAACTTCGGCAACGCACAACGCAAGCTCATAGTTGTAAGGCATCGCCTTCTTGGCAACTTCGAGACGATCGTGACATCGCTGCAGCTCGATGCGAGCCTTCTGCAAACGACAAGCGCGATTTGGAAAATGTAAAAAAATGCAAAGTGAAGCAACCTTGAAATCAACCGGCGAAAAGCTGCCCAATTCCAGGCAGTCGGGATTGAGAAGGATTTGGACGAAAACGGAAACGACCGAGCCGCGATCGCCCATGCCCATGGAGAGGCCGTGCTCAATGGCCGCCATGCTTAGAATGGTTTCGAAAAGTACGCTCATTTGCCGACTGTTGGTCAATTGGTCGGCGGCAATGAATGGAAGCAAGGAAAAGAACTGATCCAAATTGACTTCGCAATTCCAGGCGATTCCGAGCGCCGTGACCGCTGGAAGGAAGGACAACGAATGTGGCACTATTTCGCAGCCCGTCGAATAATCGCATATCACCGTCCCAATGCAGTTGGCCCACTTGGACAACTTCCTTAGAACGGCGCAACTGGAAGCCAAACTTTCGGCCGTCTCGCAGAAGTATCCAGCTCGGGCGGAGCGCAAACTGAGGCAGATCGGATGGTCAATTGTACTTAACGCCGAGTTGGCGTCAACTTTGTCCAACTCGTCCACTTCCAAAAGCAGCACGCAGTGAGGCGGCAAAGCGTGAACATCCGCCAACTCATTGAGCCCTCCTATTGACCAAAAGACGCAAGAATACCGAGCCAACAACCAAGAAAAGGTGCCCAAATTGGCTTGTAAGGTTTGGCCAAGCTTTGGTCCAACGTGAATGCAACGCACTTCTAAAATTGCTATTCCATTATCACGTCTACCGCTGCACGTTACGCGCAATGCTCCGCCTCTACGCCCTAAGGTTCGACTGCAAAATGTGAATCACAATGAAAAACCTGCGTAGGCAAATACAATCGGCAATAGGCACAGGAGGTTATGGTACACAGAAGTACATTGAAAACGTTCCAACAAACCCTGCTGAGCTGCAGCGAAGATGGGATTTGTATTAACAGCAGGGGCGCTTCATATTTTAAAGCAGTACGGCCTGCAACTGCTAATCTTATTCCAAAGCGAACCAAAGCTGATAGAAACGATTTATTGCCACTAAGAACCGTTGCATACACTGTGTATTTCATTAGCATTGCATTACCAAGATTCGCACTGTAGTTGTGCACGTAAGTTACACTTTCTAATGATAATTTTGAAAAATTGCCTCTATTACCTCTTAATTAGCAGTAGAACAGGACGAACATCGCTATAGGCTGCATTGCGGAAAAGTTATGCAGAATGGCTTCTTCAGCAGAAAAAATCTAGTATTCATCTGCAGTGTGGCTGGATAGCAAGCATGCACACACACTTTATTATTATTATTATTATTATTATTATTATTATTATTATTATTATTATTATTATTATTATTATTGAAGCAAGAGATATTAGTAACAAGGCGTTTCAGGCTGCATTGCGGAAAAGTTATGCAGAATGGCTTCTTCAGCAGAAAAAATCTAGTATTCATCTGCAGTGTGGCTGGATAGCAAGCATGCAATGATACGGTATCCTTGTTCAGTGAGCTTTAATTGGCGAAGCTTTCGGAACTAACGTGTTCCGTCGTCAGCGCAAATCGAGAAGTTCCGTTCCGAGAAGTCCCAGTTTGGCTTCCAGTTGCGCCGTTCTCGATTTGCGCTGACGACGGAACACGTTAGTTCCGAAAGCTTCGCCAATTAAAGCTCACTGAACAAGGATACCGTATCATTCTTTATTATTATTATTATTATTATTATTATTATTATTATTATTATTATTATTATTATTATTATTATTATTATTATTATTATTAGAAATGGTGTCTTGTAATGAAGATGGCGAATCCTGGTAATGCAATGATATTATTATTATTAATGTTGTTGTTGTTATTGCTGTTGTTGTTGCATTTTTGTTGCTATAAACGTTTACAAAACTTTCCAACAAACTTTAAGCCTGTATATCCCTGGTTGTGGTAAAGTGTATTAGCCAAAATAAGGACCGTCGAAACTTAGACATTCCTGTCAACGAAACACAAGTCCTTTCATTCGCTTGACGCAATGCCCACCTGGAAAGTGATACAGACGCTTGAGAAAGACATACTCAGCCGGATAGAGGATTGGTGAATACAGTTCACAAGGTTGAACTCTGCATTCCAATACCTCCCAATTCCGCAATCACTCGTGAGGCATTCGAATTGCGTTGTTGTCGTTGTTTGGCTTTGCTAACTTTAGTCGATCTCCCGACATTTCTCTCTACAATGTTGTCTCGCCAAATTTCGACAAGTTGCAGCCGATCGTTCCCTTCATCAACCAATGAACATTGATTGTAATCACTTCTGTAACTTCGCTCTTAAGAACCGTTTTGGACATTGGCATTGATTCAGCCATTGCCAGGAACCGTTGGAATTGTACAGAATTCACCATACATCATATGACAGGCAAATGTTTTTGTAGCAAAAACGCAACTCATGGCAGTGCACATTACGGTTAATTCGTGCGGCCTGCGATGAGCTCTATGGCATCCATTCGCCAAACTCTTTCGACTATCCTGTTTGACGAAAATGTCCAGCTAAAGTTGTACGGCTGACCTTAAGTTCTTCCGCGATCTCTCAGGTCATTATTCTTGGATTTGCTCCAACAATGGCCCCCAAAGCAGTGGTCATCAGTCGCAGAAGAAGGAACTGAGTAGCCCGCGTTTTGACGTGGGTCATCTTCATTACGAACTCCTCTATACACACCATGAGCTAAACATCCAACGCCACAATCATCGCCAAGTTTCTTACTCATATTTCATGCAGCTACCACAACTTTACCAAGTCTGGCGCTCGCCAACTAACAACGCTCCAAATCGCACAATCATCTCCCGCTTAGCTGCCAGATCTTCACGACAAGAAACTAATGATTTTAAGTCACGTATGTCAGCTGATAAAGCTAATCTCCAGCTTTGCAACAGCACCCTGTCTCAACGCCAACGTACTGATGACTGACGCGTCAGAAAATAGTCGTACAATGCCAAAGAGCGGAAAGTTTTGCAAATGCATGGTAACAAAACAAGAATTGTATAGAATTTGTTGGGATATCTTTCTGCCGTTATAATTAAATAAATCCACGACCAAACACCTTCCGCAAATATTCGGCTACAGCGTACAAGCGTTTTCAAACAATATCCTCGTTTCTCCTTTCATTAATAACTTCTTCGGTTGAGAGCAACGAGACCCACGTACCTTCACACCGATGTGCCTAGGTCTGCATCGTTGCCGTGTGATTGGCAGAGACGCCATCGACAAACAACTTAATCATCAGCTGCCTGGCTAATCAAACTTCGTCCATCATTTTGGCTTACAACCTTCCTAGTACGCTGAAGCTGATAAGCGTGTCGCTCGAAATTTCAACTCCACATGCGACGGTCCACAAGCAAATTCATTTGCATTATTTTTCGCCTAACGTCATTGACCGAACCGTCGTAGCCATACATTTCGGCGAGATGTTAAATTACGCAACAGTTGACGAGGACGTCCTGTTGGCAACAGTAAGAAAATGAATACGCAATGGTGACAGAAAATATATAGCCATGTGGAGAGATACGCTAAATTCATTCAAAATGTTACATAACTTTTCATGGTACAGTTCTGTTCCATTTATTAAACTGACATATAGTCAATTTGGTTGAGATAAAAACTAACCGACTTTTAACAAATAGAACTGGTCTTTTATCTGACAAACTCTTGACACGGTATCAACCCGTTAGATCAAAGCGTTTATTTTAAACGCAGAGCTTTCGGCTACTGCTCCTGTAGTCGTCATCAGTGCTAAGACAAAAATGCATATGTCGACTGCCCAGCCAGCCGAAGGTTCAGCAAGCTCCTCTGCTAGACCGTCCGGGCTGGTGACATCAACTATCAGGTACTACCCTTGTACCCGTCAAGTTTCTGTCGCCCGCCCAGTCATTCCTGCAGAGAGCGAGCATCCCCACCGACCGACCGGGGCAGTGACAAAACTCCATGGAGTTTGGTGGGGATGCTCGCTCTCTGCAGGAATGACTGGGCGGGCGACAGAAACTTGACGGGTACAAGGGTAGTACCTGATAGTTGATGTCACCAGCCCGGACGGTCTAGCAGAGGAGCTTGCTGAACCTTCGGCTGGCTGGGCAGTCGACATATGCATTTTTGACTATGCACTGATGACGACTACAGGAGCAGTAGCCGAAAGCTCTGCGTTTAAAATAAACGCTTTGATCTAACGGGTTGATACCGTGTCAAGAGTTTGTCAGCTAAAATGCACCTCCCCGTTAAAGAGATGAAAAGAAGTTTGGTCTTTTATCGCGTAAAATAATGCAGTAGATTAAGCAGGGACTCTCTCTCTTTCTCTCTTCGCAGCTATAATTCATTAGCTATAAGCAACGCTTCAACAACGCTTAAGAAACCAGTGCGCACTTTTACGCTGCGCCAACTGAGGTTGGACCCATTAAGAACAAGCATTGACAAACCGTCCACGGCCACGATCGTGACGCCTAACGGTAAACAACTGTCACTTAGCCTTCACGAGCATGTTACCGTTCGTCTGATTAGCTTACCTAAACAATACAGGCAAAAATGGGATGTCGCTTATTTACCAAACAATGTAAATCAACGCACAATGGCCAGACGCACCGTTCGGTAAATAAGAGTCCAACCCAGCACGAAGTACTAATTTGTTCTCTAACCTGATGGTACAGTAAGCTAAATGTGCAAAAACATCTTTTTCAAGCACAGCATTTTAAGTACATTGCGCTTATCAACAGGAGAATAGATCGAAGCGTAAACAACTCACCACCAAAGGCGGAGCAGAACTGACTGACGATGGAATAACACCGGTCGGTGTCCACTTCCGAGCAGTTCAACTCTATTGACGGTACCAATTGGACTTGCAAAGATTCGCATATTCTGTTCAGATCAAATAACTTTTGCGATTCGAACGGCAGCGCAAAGTTGTCCTGAATGCGCACTTCAAATCTGACTAGCAGGTGATTGGCCTTCAAGTGAGCCATGCGAACCACAATTTGACCTATCGTCTCCGGCATGTAGATGCGACATCCGGAGAAGTCGAGCAAAACGGCGCGTATTCGCTGGAAAGGCCAATCGCGTATGCGCAAAAACGGAAGCGAAGCTTGCGCCGCTCCCGTCTCGCCAAGCAGGCACAAACGAACCATTTGAACGAGAACGTGAATGCCGTAGCTCAGGGCGACCAGATCCGAGGCGACCAATTCGATCACCTTCTCCCTGATTGTTAAATCGTAACTTTCGCGCCGAGCAAACCTGTACGGGAATATGCCACAAACGACGGCCGGACGAGCGAACTCGAATCTGCAATTGGGCACGTCGTGCTTGAATTCCACTTCGACCTTTAGAATTTTCCACAAGCCGCCGAGCACCTGCCACACGTTCATTATTTCCTTGGAGTTGCAGGCGCTGTTCGTGTAGAAATAGACTTTCAACTTTGCGTCGCCGATCGAAAACGCTTCGGACGAATTGGAATGCATGGACAAATGCTGAGGTTGAGGCCAGAGCATACGATACCACTCTTCCGGCTTCAGTTCCACTACCTTTGACTGCAAGCTTCGCACGGATGCGGGACTGGCCGGCGGAGTAACGGCGGCAGCATCGGTACCGCCGTTCATGTTCCCTTCCCCTGGAAAGCCATTTCCCTAAACGGAAACGCTTAGGGAGAACAGACCCCTTAGCCACACATTTTTACCACAACATCCGAAGCAGGAGTCAAGGAGTTTCCGCTTACCGGCTCCCCATTCTTCATGGGCCCATTAAAGATTTGACCCATAATCGGACTTGACGCCTTGCTAAGAACGGTCCTATTTTTGTTCAACTCGTTGCAATCGACGCCAAGATTATTTTGTATGGTCCAATCGGCACCAAATTCGGTCAGAGCTTTGGCCACCTCTAAATCGCCTCTTTTAATGGCTTCGTGCAGAGGTGTATCGCCGGCAGCGTTTCGCACATTGACACCGAAGCCGGCTTCGCACAAGAACCTGCCGAATTGTACGAAAGTCGACTTAACTGGTCGCATAACAACAAGGTAGACATTACCGAACAACGTGGACGCTCGAGTACATTGCCGCCCAATGGAGAGCAGTGTTGCCGGTGTCGGTTGAGTCCACCAGGTCGACGGGCAAGCCGGATTCCAGTAACTTTGCAATTTGATCGAAACTAAAAGCGAACAACTAGCATGAAAGGCCGACCACTTTCATTCACTTTATTTTAAAATGTAATTGAAAACAGAATTTGCAGGGACGGGGTAAAACCTCATAGTCTTTTCTCAGGTGGAAACACTGCAAATCCCCGTTTTTTCTTTTTTACTGTGCAATAAAGATTGCGTAACTTTCGGAAGTTACCTCTTCCGTCGTCAGCACTAATGTCAAACGTATATGATTCCGCTTCCGAAAGCTACGCAATCTTTATTGCACAAAAAAAAAAGAAAAATGGGGTAATTGCCGCTTCCACCTGAGAAAAAATATTAAAAAATGACACGAAAAACCAGAGCTCACCGGTTTTTGGACACCGAATGAAGCAAGCACTGATTGAAGACTTGCTTCGCCTCCGCCGTGGTGGACAGGTCGAAAGCGGTACAGCCATCTTCATTCAAAATCGTTGGATCGCAATCCGATGCTAGCAAAGTTCGCAGCGAGTCAATGCTGTTTCTCTAAAATCACACCCTTTGCCACGAACGTGCACCCGCCTTTCGACAGAACCTTGGCGGCGTGATGCAACAAGGTACCATCCTCCGTGCACAAGGAATTGAGCAAAGCACCGACGTTCGTTTCTTGACCTACGAATAAACTAAACATAATGAGAACATTCCACTTTTTGCTTTAGCACGTAAATGCGTGCATGCCAGCAGGAGCACAATGAGCAAACAACTAGGCAAACCAGGCTGAAAACCCAGCAATCTCGCAACTGTGCACTGTTACCGCACAGTTGTTTCAACTAGAGCTTAAGACGGATCACGAAAACTCCCATAAGCCAAAAAAGACGTCAAATCGCATTATGAACGCAATCTCGCAATTGCGGTTATTATTTACATTTACACGTTAAGCTAAGAAGTCGTGTGATTAAGAAGTGGAATTGCGCCTTTTACCTAGGGTATCCAGCGAGGAACGCAGAACATCTATCCTTTCCGAGTCAATGCACGTCTTCCACAATTCAAGCGTCTCAGTCATGCCGACGAATTAGCCAGCCAACTAAAGAATAGCACTTGTGATTCTAACGCCAGCATGCAGCAAACAGCTACGTGTAACCCCAGTGCTAGGAAAATATTTCGGGCTACCGACTGAACGATTAAGCAATGCGCAACTCACGGCTGTCAAGGTTGTGTAACAACGGCAAACCTTCTCAAGCAACCATGTGTGTTGGTATCGTACTATACGATACTCAGGTTTTAAAATCTAACCTCTTGATTACTAGGAATGGGTTGTCGTTCCCGCGACCAACTCTTAAATTTAAAAGCATTTTTGGATGCTCTTTTAAGACGGACAGTTGGGTCTTTTGTGACAGTGTAATTACACATGATTTGGCAGTGCGACTTTCGCCGCTGTTTCGCTAAGCCGCTGAAGATGGGACACGGTTAGTCCCGAAAGCGACGGTTTTTTCTAATAAATTCTAAACAACGGTAAATGTAATACAACCAAATCATTTTTGGGTGCTCTTAAAATAGCTGGCCAATGCTCCCGTAACGGCCTAATTCAACCACCAACGCTAATTCCCCGTGACAGACAAAAGATGGCATAAGTGAGGTATTGTCTTATTTGGTGCTCAAATTATTGCGCACCTATTTAAAAAGACCCCTTAAAGCTAAATATATGGCGTGTTTCGTGGTTTAGGCTGTAGCGGCTCACAAACCTACTTGCCTGACTATATTTTCGAAATACAGTACAAATGCTCCTTGCTTACTCTAGTGTGGTATACTGTAGAGTGGTAGAGAGTAAAAACGGTGTGCTGAGTTGCGTTGTGTCCTTCCGCTATATTGGTGACCCGTGAGTAGGCATGAAGTCCGACTGCGCAGACGTACCAAGCGGCACAGCCGCCGCGCTCACGATAAAGCTCCCGCAGTTCTGGTCCCATTCTCCGAAGCTATGGTTTGCACAAACTGAGGCACAGTTCGCCCTTCGACAAGTCAGCTCCTCGTTGACCAAGTTCTACTACGTGATCGCCGCCCTGCCTGATGATATCGCCGGAGACGTCGACGATCTCTTAACTCCCGAAACCACGCCCACACGATGTCGTCAGCACACAAAGCACAGTTAGACACGTTTTTCCCCTCCGTACGCCCAACGCCGACACGCCGGGCTTCGCACCGACCGTGGTATGTACCAAAGGGCCTCAGTACGGCTACGCATGTTTTCGTGCGCGTCGACGCGCCACGGCCGCCACTCTCACCGGCGTACGACGGACCGTTTGCGGTCACAGCGCGAACCTCAAAGACGGTCACGCTGATTCGAAACAGTAAAGAAGAGACTGTCGGCTGATAGGATAAAGCCGGCTTTCTTCAGGCCGGATCTGCTTGCATCGACTCGTTCGCCCAGCTCTCTGGGGGAGGGCTAGTGTAACGGCTCACAAACTTTCGACATACAGTACAAATACTCCTTGCTTACTCTAGTGTGGTATACTGTAGAGTGGTAGAGAGTAAAAACGGTGTGCTGAGTTGCGTTGTGTCCTTCGGCTTTGGAAATGACGGTAAAGAAATGGCGGTACGTCTTTGAGAAATAACGAGCCGAGTATAACGCGTCTTCCTTCAAAATAGTGGAACATTTCTTTCATTCAAACAAAACAAGGCAGATGTTTCCAATGTGCATTTAGAGGAAAGAGATAATGTGCTTAGCAAAAAAGCGACGAAATACGTCATACTCACCTATGCTGGCTTGTTGCCTATCGTCACAGGTACCTGCATTACTTTCTTTACTTTCGTCGGCTATTGCGCAATTTGGCGCAGCGTCTCAAGAAGACCCAGTGAAGCAATAGTGGCTTGCTTGCTTTTTTCGGGTCTATCTGCTTCACATCTTTGCTACAATGAAATCTCCTAATTAACGTACTTGTTACGAACTGGCCCCTTATTGACCCGCAGGTTCTATCGAATCTGAGAATCCAATGTAAACCGGACTATACAAATCCCTGTAAACTGGTGCTGACTAGAGACACCGCCTGTATCGTTTCATATGCGCTTGCCTGTTTCACTGCTTATAATTCTCACAAAAAAAGCGTCAGAATGATGATTCGCGACGCATATCATTGCTCCCGTAACCTTCAATATGCTGATCTCCCGTTATCTATGTTACTTTTCTAGTGCCTGTCGATCAACTTTGGGATGTTGGTATCGGCCGTAAGTGAGAATAAAAGTTTTAAGATGAATCTTCGTCGGAATGCAGTGCGGAAAAATGTAATGCTCCCAGCGTAGCGTAACGGAACGTTCTATGACGCATTGAAAAAGAAGCGGATGCAACTGAATATGAACGTACTCCGACCAGCTGCGAGTTAAACTGATTAACTATACTATTTTACAATCGCGAACGCGAAAAAAGTCCTAAATAGGAATGACCATCTTGTTTCTACGATAGACTTGATTCGCCGTTTGTTTGCCCCATACTTTACATATACACTCCACACAGATTTCGTTTAACTCGTGCCAAGCAGCGCCTTAAAAACGTGCATGCATTTACGCTTCGCTTTCAATATCGGATTCGGTACGACAAAAAGCAAACCAGTGACATTATAATAGTTATTACTCCGAGGATATCAAACAAGATCACACAAACAACAACAAGCACTTTCAACGCTGAACATGCGAAAACTACTCCGTACGAGAGAGCCTGTTTCAAGCGGTCTTCTTTGTATCATCCTTGCATTTTTCCCCATCCTTATCTACGTCAATTTGCTTTTCTTCTGCAGGCTGCTGCAACGGACAAGTGGGATAAAGCCACGCGTCAACTTTCGAACGCCAACGGGATGGCAAAAGCATTAACAAAAGAGGTTGGATCACCTTCAGGTAGATCAACAGCGCTACAGGAAGTAAAACACACGGTAAGCAGACCATCGCCTGAAAGTGGGACGTTTATTAGGCCAAACCGTAGTGCCTAACAACATGGAAACTTGGCGGCGAAACACGGCCACAAAATGGCCAGTCAAACAAAATTTGCAAGCACTGATAGATCCGCGATTTTAAAAAAAAGTTGGGAGGACAAGCAGCCGGCCAGCCGGAGCAGCGGAAACCGCCGAAATGAAAATGCTCACTGCTTCATCAAACGAAAATTAACCCACGTGCCCAGAAATGGCGCAAGCGAACCAGTTTCAAAAGCGGATATACAATTGTAGGCAATATTGATGCGCAGGATGTATTGCCCTAAAATCTTCTTCTGCCCACGGTGGATATCACCGCATTCAACATCTGCATGCAAGTGCTCAGCAGCGTAGCTTTCACGCCCGCTTGGGCAGATAGATATTAACTGGCATTTACAAATTAAGCTTCGCCTTGTCAGTTCAGCGGTCGAAAACTTTCACGCAAAAAAACGCTTCCACGCGGTGTATTTTACTTTCACGAATCGGGCGAAAGGTTTAAATTAGCCAAGACGGCTGATAATACCGTCATTACATACGCAGGTTGGTGAGGAATGAAGTTAACATTTTTGCCCAGCAACCCGTTCGAAAGATTAGGATCGCAAGTACGAAAGCACACATTGCACAGGATTGCCGTGCAGCTCAAATGCGTCACAGTACCGTGCGTAATGGGGTCGTATACTAGCGTTGCAGAATAACTAGTTTTCAATCACGTTTTCGCGAGATTGTCGGCATGCTTGGAGTCTGGCACCCAAAATGGCCACATTGCGCAACGTTCATGTCTCATTTTGCACATGCACCAATACCGAACGTTTGGCAACGGTATAATTTTGCATGATCTTTGATGACCGGACACCGTTATTGTGCACATTTCATGCAACTGATTCTTCCGATGCTTTCAAAACTTCCGCAACTTTACAAGTCAGTCGTTCTCTCGGGCGTTCGTACGTTCTTGCCGCTGAAGATGGGACAGTAGCATTCTCGAATGCACCGAAAAATTAATTTCGTAAACCAGCCGTTCTTAACGTTTTCCCGCTGGACCCCTCTAGAGGGCCTTACAACTGTCAGGGTCCATTCCGCAAGGAACATTGGGAGAAACTGTGCAGCGAGATGGAGATGGAGCAACGAGATCCTGTTCGTGGACCTCCTTATCCCTTAGTCCTCGCTCGCCCCTTCCATCGGTTCGTGCTCAATGAAAGGGGAAGACGGTCCGCTCTATTGAATTGTCTTTGCCGTTTAGACCCGCTCACACCCTCCGGAGACCACAACCCCATTCCCCTCAGGAGGGCTTGGGCCCCACGCTGGGAATGGCCGGAATAAAGCATCCACAACAGCGGTGTCAAGTCGTTAAAGAGCACAACGCTTACACGCCAGAATGAGGCATACTTAAGTATGAACGATGAACGACTGCCGCAGGTAAAGATGAAAATGGCGCTGGGCAGTAACGGCGACTGGAGGAAGCAGCAGATTACCCAATTAGGTTCCATCCAATCCAGTGTTGCGACGGAGGGCATAGCAACTGTGATCCTGTGCTCCTCCAAAAGCTGAAAGATTAACTTCCTACGGTTTCACCGTCAGCAGTATTGCTGGACAGCTGGCGTGCTCCAACGCAACGACGGTTCGAAAAGTTGGCCAGCCAACTCTTACCCATTAACGGGATCTTTTGAACAGCAAGTCCCGTGAATTCGCATGCGTCCCAAAACGTGATGACAGTCCGCGTGTTGTTTACGTTTCGTTTCCATTCATACATAGCCTTGTGGAAGGCTTCAATAAAGTTCTGATGGTTTAGTTGACGTTTTGCCACTGCACCGTTTTGTTCGGTGGATGACATCTTCATGAATTAGTCCTCCACTTTTAATTGTGTGCACATGTTAACTCCTCCGCTTGCCTTATTTTTACTTAAGTGACCTAGAAAAGAGCAGTCGGACAGAACGGCGTAGCCTAACCGAACTTATTCTAAAATGGCACAAAACTAAATTGTCATAGGAAACTAGACGGTATATTTTTGCCCGTTCCGCAATTGAACGCGAGCAACTGTCCATCAGCACGCGAGAAACTGTTTATTACTATCAAGCGAATTAAATACCAACGCAGCTTTCGGAATGCTGCTCTTCGGTCTTCAGCGTTGTCCAATATCTGTTTCTCGTCTGCTGGATTGCGGAACGGCCAAGTATACCGTCTAATTTCCAATGACAATTATATATCCCGTTACAAGGCGCTCAGTGTTCAACAAACAGGACTAAGACAATTCTGCCCTAACATACGCGTCACTTGTTAGCGCAAATAATTATCCTAATTTGGAAGATCCCTGAAGATGGGACGAATTGCAATAGGTCGGACGATAACTGCTCTCAAAACGTGCATGGTCACCCGCGCTGACGTTGTTCACCACCAGCAATAAGAATCAACAGAAAAGAGTAACTGCATTCGAAACAGTGTTGGTCTGAAAGCTTGACAGATTATGAGACGTGCCTTTTGGCGGCCTCTGCTTGCCGACCTTACCAAGGTTGGGTACGTTGCCAGTGGTCGTTGCACGCACCGAGCAACATCAGCGGGTGCTCGAACTGTTTACAGAGCACCTATGAGAAAAACTTGCTAAACTGTTGTAAATTCAGGGAAGTGAAACGGCGGCCTTTCGGCGAGCAAACATTGTGGGTTAACAGGTGAAGGATCGAAAAAAGGCTACGCATGTTTGGACCGACCGAAGTAGCAGCGGTTAATTAACAGCAACAATACGTTTGGTGTAGGAAAGCGCCGACTTTGTTGCGCGAAAAAAGCGAGTGACTATTTTTGGTTAAAGCAGGACGACAGTCAGTTAGCATCATCGACGCGTGACAAAACGGAACGTCTTATTAGCAGCAACTTAGGTTAATATCCTTACTGTAGAAGGCGGATTCGCACTCGAAATGTTGACAAGTAAGCATGTTGGCGCTCCTTGATTCGCCTACTTCAAAAAGAGGAATTTCTGGTTGTCAGTCGCGGACAGTTCGTGCGCTGCAAACGGCCGCACGTGTACGATGACATTGTCCATGCCAAAACTCATCTTCGCGTAGCGTTCGCTCGCGCGCTCTCAATTAGTTGTTCTTCATTCATTAATTTCCATTCTCCATGAACACATTCGTTGCTACAATCAACGCGCGCGTAGGTCGTCGCTTCGCCACGAATATTATTCATTCATGGTGGATATCCTCAATGACCGCTTCACTGCGTACCGGATTTCGAGCGTTGCTTTTGGATATTTGCAGCCGAACGCTTGGGCGTGAAGAAAAAACAACCAAAAGCCTAAGCGAACGGCCCGTCGTCAGCTGGGCAAAAGGGATCGTAATTTTCTCAAATTTTACGCCAGCCATCGTTCGCTTGTTTTATGGATGTCAGAAGCGGCGTTGATGTCCGGCGAACGGCTCAAAAATAAAAGGGTGCGCGTGCGTCAAAGTTCCGAGAAGCAAATTGCAGAATCGGCATGCCGCTCAGAACCGGACCCAACTTGTTCCTTGACAAGCAGATATGGGCCATTGCGCTTTCCCGGTTTCGTACAGCAAAGTTGCCGCTTCTTCAGGAAGTGACACAAAACGGCGTGCTAGCGCCGCTGCCATCAGGTTGTTGACTATCGTTTCTGACAACTTTGCGCCCGACGGCAAAACTTCCATCTAAGCGCTCTCCGCGGCGAGAGCTTGCCGACCAAAGCGTTCGCGGCCACAATTGAACTGCAGGTATTAATGTAGGGTAAAAAACGGTAGTAGAAACCACCTGCCGCTTGGGCCGCCGTCTCGTTAAACAAACTCTGCGGGCATGGCGGTTTGTCGTTATCTCCCGTTTTTACGGCACGTTGCAATAGGTAACAAATCTCGACTCATTGAACGGCCTGAACTAATGTTCAACACATTAACCAGCCGTATACACCGACTTCTTGGTTCGCGTAGCTGCCGCAGCGCAAACTAACGAGACACTGTCGTAGCAGAGCTTGTTGATTTCTCATGCATTATGCCCTGCTAATAGACGAGACGTAAAACACTCTTTGCCACAACGGAGATGCACATTCTCGCAACAACGGGAAAAAAGCAGAACGATCACCTTGATTCCACTGCATGCCGCAACAGACTCCCTTACGAATACGTAACCTCGCTTGTCGCAAAAACGAAATTGTCGAAGTGAGCACACTATGCTTGCATTGTAGCTACGGAAGTTACAACGATCGCTTCGCGAAGTTCTCGCAGCTCTCAGATACTATTCGCAGCGCCATTTCATTGGAACCTGACCATAATGACCAGTGCACTTGGGACACCTGATTCTTAGCTTGCAAACGGACGTCCCCGATTTAGCGTCCATTCGGCAAAGCGTCACATAAGGGAATATGGAGTTCGTAGTCAGACCATAGAGCAAATATCCCGAAAGAATACCGTCAACCCGATGGCATCGCGCGGACGGCGGCGACACGTTAGCGCGCAGTGAGCAGGCTTTGGGCCCCCATACGAAACGGGCGACGCGCGCACCCGGACGGAACGCCGAGAGGCAGTCAACGCGGGTTCGCAGCGAAGTGCTCCGACGACGACGACGACGACGACGACGACTACGGAACAACGATGCGTCTTTTTCGTCAAACGAATGGACGGATGAATGGCAGCGAGAAGAAGCGCCTGGCCAACCGGTCCCGCCAAGAGCCATTCATAATTCAGAACGGAGTGAACCGAAGTGATAGGTGTTAAAACTTATTCAAAACAAGTGAAGTCAACCTTAAAAGTTGACCATTCCGACTCGCGCGCCCGTCGTCGTCTTCATTCAGGTTTCGCCCTTAGCCGGCGTACACCTGTTGCCAATGATCGCCGCGGGTCATTTTCATCTTCTCGGCACCGCCAAAGCCAGAACGAAATTGCGCACGACCCAGTTGCGCTGTTCGATGGCCCAAATGGAGCATTAGCATAGCGACGATGCAAAGGGAGACGGAGAGGAGAGACTTGATACAAATAAGGGGCGTCTCAAAGAGAGGCACGCCAAGCCGCTTCCGGTTGCTTATATTAGTTGCGCAAGGGACATGGTGCCGTGCGGAATGGACGAAGCTACGCAGGGACACATCTCCAACTTGGAACGAGGGACCCAGGGCTTGGGGGGGGCAGTCACGAGCGCTAGCTGACAAGAGAACCAGTCGTCCCGGCAAAGAGATGGTCCCGCTCGTTGGCGCCGGAAACGGAAAGAAATTTTGTAGGCCACTCGCTGACAGTTTTCCAACTTGGCCGGCACCCTGCGAGATATGCGTTGCCAGCGACCACCCGTCGTCCAATGGAGGGGCACCGGGCCGGATCGACCGCAGCGACGCCAAGGGCAAGTGCGGCCCGGTCGGTTAGCGCGCCGGCGGCTCACTTTTCATTGATGATGCTACTGTCACTCCGGTGAATGAACAATCACGCCAGAGTGGAAATCAAAAGACTGCAAGTAGCTGCTTGGACGTCACTACCACTGCTACCAAGACATTCGCAACGACCACCACCACCACCACCACCACAGCCGCGACGGTTCCACGACGACCACGAGGACCGCGCCCCTTTGGAAAGTGATGGACGGGATGTCGGCAACGGTCGAGCTGGCCGAGGAGGACGACGTTTTCAACGACCAGACGACCGCGCCGGACTTCAAGGTGAGCCCTTTTGGTCACCTTTGCGAAAAGCGAGCCGCTCATTGGCCAAAGGCCCAACCCTTTTGCGGGGTCCCGCTTTTGTGGCGCCACGGGACAGAGCCCGAGGGGAAATCGACCGAACGGGGCCAAAAAAGTCTTATCTCAAAGTTTCCGCCTCCACTCAAACACAGGCTACCGTAGGCCGTCGGGATTGACATGCACTTGTGTGCTCCGGTGCGGGCCGTCTGTTTGCCCAGCAACTGCAAAAAGTGACCACCGAGCGACACAATCCGTTGCTCAAATTGGCAAACGCGTTAATCCCGCCTTCCGGTTGGCTAACCACGGTGTGTACGGACCATCGGCTCGCGCCCGAACCACTGGTTTGCCGGCCCGAACTTAAGTCGAGATCACGCTCCCGACGATGGGTCACGGCGACCTAGCGGTCGCCAGTTGGGTGCAGCCACTTTTCCATTAGCTCCGCCAGCCGGAGCCTTATCAATTTGCATATGAAAACATGATGATGAAAAACATGACGCCCGTTCGCCGTCGTACGCTCTTCATGACGCATTCAAGACGAGCTGCACGTGGGTACGTGTCAGTTACGGAGAAACGTTGCTTCGACGGTACGAAGGGGCGCACAGAGCAAACGGAAGGTCACAGGAGGTCGTTCCTACGCCCGCTCCTCCGACAACCATCCTTTGTCATACGGGCGCCGACGACCCGTTGGCAAACGCTGGGAAAGGCGGCTTTCCGTTGGGCTCGCCGGACGGCAGCGAAATCCGAGGAATTCGCTTGCCAACAGCGCTACACGTCGATTACTGTAATTCAGGTGCCTCCACGGCAGGGTCCGCTGGTGTTAATTGCTGACAACACATGTCGATGGTTATTAATCACGGCTCGCCAACGCGGGGCGAGAATGGCACGTCGACACGCCTTGCCGAAGAGCAGTGCGGTGGAGACCTTACGTTGCCAGCAACGGTGGGAGGTGATCCCTGGCTGCCCCGTGGCCACTGCGCGTTCCGTCTCGTTGCTCCTCCGAGCACGTGTCGTTTTGCTAAGCGCGCTCGCAATGCAAACTTGGTCAGGAGTCATTCAAAAGTTTGACGACCCTTCGCACTTTTGGAGCGTCGGGGGCCAGAAAGGCGGCGTTCGCCGGCGCGCAACCTATTTGCCGATGGACTCCCCTAACGGGCGATTTTGTCCCGGGGTCGCCCTGGCAAGGGGAAAAGTGCGTCCGCCCTTCAGTGAGGCGCCAAAGTAGACGCCATGCTTTACATAGATACGTGTATATATATATATATATATATATATATATATATATATGACAAATTCTATAGCTTTGACGGTTCTCCAGCTTTGAAGGGAGGGTCTACGGAGTCGCGGGAAGCTTGACGGTCGTTGGCGCCCGGATTTCGCGGCAAAGCCGTGACGGGCGTTTTAACGGTTGGCCAGTGGAAGTTAATTCGGTGTTCGCTTGTTTCGATGCGGCCCAACTTGTTTTCCTTTCGACCGAACGTAAACCAAGCGAACGGCCGTAAAGTTACAGCAAGACAGAAGAAGAAGTAATGGACAGCCGGGCGCTTTTTGCCCTCAGCGGGAGCAGAAGTGACGCGCAACCGGTTTGCCGGACGCGTCCTTCCCCGTCGCGGAAGGAAAGGCACAAAAAGATAAGATGGAAAATTGATAGCGGCTCTTCGCCGTTGTAAAACCGCCACTTATGCGAAAACGTTGGCTGGTTGCTCGTTGTTTGGGCGCGTAATGCTCCCGCGGCGACCCTGCCGGAAGTGCTTCGGCTGTCAACGTTGCGGAACGCAGGCGAGCAAAGGTGCTCCGCCGAACAATCGTCGCCGGCAATTCTATACAACACTTATGCCGACGGATCGTCCGTCCCCTACCGTCGACTGGACGTTTGCAAATGGGCGCTTTGTGAATTTTCGCCTCCAATAAAACGCCTTTATGCAAATGAAGCTCCATACATGGGGTTCCAATGCGCAGATGAGAGAATTGTTGGTTCAGCGTTGCGAAAATCCGCAAAAGGGTTGTTCCATGCCACCCGCGTTATGCGAAACACTTCGATGCCGTTGGCGGGGCCTAAGGTCACCTTTGCGAATTTCAGAAGGACGAATTCAAGGAATATCTGAGCGGTGGAACGCTTGAGCAGCGGAAGCCGCGTCGAGAGAGCGCCTCACACGTTGAAGAGTTTTTCCGGAACGCCGATCAGCCCCGGGTGGCCGGCAGATTCTCGTCGGTGAGCGCCATCTGCGGCTCCTCTTGGGTCTCCCCGGCGCCTACCGGCCATCCGGCCGAAGGAGCTCAATTGTCAGGTCGGTTTGTCGGCTCAATCAGCGTGGGCAGCGTTCCCGACGTGTACAGCCTGCTGAGGGACACCTTCACTTGCCCGTACGTGCTGACGGAGCTGAGAAGCGCCGGCACCGCCGCCGCGCCCACCAAATGCCCGAACGGAGTTAAGAGCGCCAAGTCGGCATCCGTGGGCGACTACTGCCCCAAGACGGAGTCGCAGAACTCGCCTCGCGTCAAGCTGGAGAGCGCCGAGGAGGCGCCCCAGGCATGGAAGTATCCCAACACCGACTGGACGCTCACTCCGCTCAGTTCGCCCCAGCTGGGAGGCTGCCAGCCGGCCAGGAGACAGCCCCCGATCGAGTTCGAATCGTCCGTAAAAGAGCCGATGGACAGCAACAGTCTGCCGGACGGGTGCAACGGTCAACCGTCGCCCGACCACCTGACGCTTCAGGGATGCGTACTTCCTGCGTCGCAGGAGTTGAAGGATATCCGCGAGTTCCACTCGTGGAGTCCGCTACCAGGTACGGCCCTGATGGCTTGCCTGCCGCCGGGCATCGACCGCAAGGTCTTCTTCCCCCCGTCCGCCTGGCACGGCCGCGAAACAGGTGCCACGAAGTCCAAGCGACGGTGCAATCCCGAGCTGGAGAAGCGCCGTATTCACTATTGCGATTACCCAGGTAATCAAAAATCACGCAGCCCGTACGCAACCCATTTCGACGCTACCGGCCACGCTTGCAGGGTGCACCAAGGTGTACACGAAAAGTTCGCACCTGAAGGCCCACCAACGAATTCACACAGGTAAGCACCAGTCGCTTGGAGCCCCCCCTGACGCTTGGGTTACGCTACCGTTGGAAGCTACACGCGCGGGCTGTTTTGACAAAGTGACATGCGCTCGTGCATCTGCTAGAGATTGCGGCGGCCGCAACGGAATGTCGTCTTTAACGAATTAGCTTTCCGTAAAGCGATTCCCCGATTTGCGCTTGGGCAAGAATTGACGGTAGATTGCGTCAACTGTGGAGGTCTCCTCGAGTCCCGCCGAGAGAGTGGCATTTCGCCAAAGCGCCGCCATCACGGAATTCATTACCCTTTCCCCCCAAAGCCACCGTCGGAAAGCGAAGCCACTTCGTCGCCGCCGTCAAAGAGTAGAGGCGTGAACGGCAAGGCAATTTTTGGAATATATAGCGGGCTTGATCGCTTCTCCAAGCGAGAGTGTAGGGATAGATAGTGAGGAATGCAGGCAAGGCTTACTGTTACCGTACGTTTGGGGTTCATCTTGCGCCCAACCTTATCAGCCCGAAAAGGCTTCAAACGGCGGAAGGAGACTTCTAGCAAGGCGGCTATAGGAACAGTGAAAACTGGATTCTCGTTACAAGGAATGGCAAAAGTTGGCTAGTTTCGTACGGGACATTGTCTCGAAGCCGACCCGAGAAGCCTGAGCAGACCGGATTGAAATTTGCCGCCGGCGTTCCTTCGGCCGGTGCGACCGTTCCCGTTTAAGCCATGTGGCCGGAACGCAAGTGACGAAACGGTTCCGGAAGTGCTCGTGTCATCCGTCCAGTGCGAATCGCATGAGCAAGGCACGCATGTTTGGGAAAATGCCATCGAGCGGAGTCCCATTTGTTACCAACCCCGTCCGGCGAATGCTCAGTCCTCTCCGCGCCAACGAAACAGTTGTCTCGCTAATGTCCATTCCACAGGGATCCCTTCGGTCGTCAAAGTAAGCCGCCGTCGTCAGGCGTCCGTTGGCACCAAAGAATCGGCGAAGCAACAGCACTTTTGTTTCCAAACCTTTCTGACAGGTGCCTCGTTCCGCCTCTTTCCCCCAGCCGCTGCCTGAGCAATCCCAATTGGCAATAGCACCTCATATGTTCTTCATTGCGTTCGCTGAGAACTGTGATCCAACCGCTAGCTTTGCGCGCCGTTTTACGATGGACATAGCTGCGGGATGGTTAAGAACACACGTCATGGAGGGGTGGCATGTCCAATGTTTTTTCGTCAATTTGCATATAGCTTGGTGCATACTGATGCGCAGGGAATTTCCTCCTGTTCACATGGCTGGCCAGGAGTTGGGTCCGTACTTTGTCAAACAGTTGGGCGACCACTTAAAGCAGGCGACTTAAACGGACAGGTAAAGTACGAACAAACAGCAGAAGGTAGTTCCGCATGGAATGTCACGCAATTGTCATCGCGTTTCGACGGAAAGCGTTATCATTGAAGTGCGATTTTAAATAGTACGTTTTACGACACTATCCCAGCGAACAGTTGGCAGAAACCAAAGTTTCCGCCAATCCCTCTGTCGGCCATCTGAGCAGTCGTCGTAGTCCAGGTTGCATACATGCCAAAGGGGCGGAAAAACGCGGCAAGGCAAAGCAATGCTTTTTCTACTATTTCAAAAGTACACTGTTCGCGGTTTTACGGCTGCTTGACGACGTACTTCCAACTGCTGGGTTAAAGCCATCAGCCAACGCCGAAGCTAGAAGTCAGCGCAACGAACGGAATAAGTATAGTTCGAGGGTGACCGTTGGGGCGCCAACGCTGAGCCCCCGTGCCTTCGCGCCTCATTTCAAGGGAATCGCAAAAAGGGCATCAACTACACTGCGCGCATGGGTGGTTTTCTTGGGCAAGCCATAAAACACGTTGCTAGTAAAGAAAATTTATTGCTTGATCCGACGCCACGATAAAGAGAGGAAGGAAAGCCAACATATTTGGTCGTCGGGTGGAGAGTTGACGCTAACGCGGAAATCGTTCGTTGAAGCCTAATTGAAACCTGCCTTTCAAGGCGGTTCCCGTCTCAAACACGCTTTCGGTCCCGTCACTGAAATAAGGATCCTCCTGGAGAGCAGGCATCCGCTACTGCAGAGACGGTATCCCCTTGCGACTCCTTGAAAGACCCAACCCGTCGGCGTGCCATCGTTTTGCGCCACCTTGCGTATCAATGATCTGATAACGACAAGGTAGGTGCGAACTAGTCGTCGGCTAGGGTTTGTTAGTTATGCATTTTGTTCTTTTATAATAGTCCAATTTACGAAAGCGTCAACTCATTGAATGCACCCAACGAAGCGAGGAGCTGTTGAGAAACTCCTTATTCATGACTCGCCGGAGAGGAGCAAACTTTTTAAAAACTTCTGCTGATAGTCATCAGATGCGTCCAGCCAAAAGGGAAGTGAGCGTGAATGAGCAGCTGCCAATGAAACAGGGAGTAGGCACCGGCGCATGCGCTTATGCAACCTAAGACTTGAGCCGGTTACTTTGAGCCTCCGCTGAAGCTGATGCTCTCCACCAAAGGGAAAAGTCGTTGTTAGGAAACGAAACGACATTTGAGGGATGTCCAGTTTCCAGGCTGACGTTGGCATGCCTTCTGGTCACTCCTGGAGCGAAGTGCGTAAAGTCAATGGACCTCCTCAAAGTGCAAAACGGCCTTCTGCAACACTCGCGAAGCCATGAACTTTCGCATGCTTATGGATTGTGGCTTTCCCTGCTTCCATTCGCATTTTCAAACTGTCTACGTACTACAAATGAAGGGGGCGACTAATCGACTAACCCTGATCCAATCGCGGAGCAACGAAATCCATTAATGGACCTGCCAATATGCAAATTAATTTTTCATGACGCCAAGATGCCGCAATATGCGAGCAGACCGTGCGACGCGTCAAGGCTAAATCGCTGCGTGATTTTCAGGTGAAAAGCCCTACATGTGCCAATGGCCCAACTGCCAGTGGAGATTCGCCAGGTCGGACGAGCTAACGCGACACTACCGTAAGCACACCGGTGCCAAACCGTTCCGCTGCAAGCTGTGCGATCGCTGTTTCGCCCGTTCCGACCACTTAGCACTGCACATGCGTCGCCATCAGCCCAAGAGCCGCGTCAGTCGCCATCTAAGTCTTGATCCCACGTCCATGGTGGCCGCCGCCGCTGCCGCGGCTGCCTCAGCTGTCAATCCCCACATGCCGCTGCAGCACTCCCGGTCTGACCCGACGGTTTACCATTGAACGTTTTTTGGTTGTTCCCCTTCGCGCTCGCTTTTCCTCAAGGCAGAGCACCACGACCTTTCGTCCGCTTTCAATAGAGCCCGCTGCCTTGATGCTGTACGAATTCGCTCTTGCAATCTTGCAACTACAACAACGATTTACACCACTGACGCAGTGCCGCAACCTTTGCTACCTGACTTTTATAAAAATTGCCAACACGCGCTGACAAACGGTTCTTTGGCGAGCATCGTGGCGGAGTCTACTCGATGACGGGAAAAGTTGACATAATTGGGAAAGTCGACGAAGCTCGACTGTAGCACTCGCACGTGAAAAATGTCCGCGCTCACTGAAGCTCTCACCTGTTGAACTGTTCACTTCTTAACTGCAAGGCAATGTCCCCTTTGGTATCCTTGCAAACGCTTAGAAGAGCAGATAGGGTAACGCCACAACCAACTAGATGCCAAGAAGCGCTCCTACCGAACAGCGAAGTCTATACACGTCTCCGTATGCAAATGTGTCCCTGTAATATGGGAAATGCAATCACTCTTGGACATATGTGTATAGGCATTCAATGATCACCCGCTGGTTATAGCATTCATCAATCCATTGAAAAGCCTAGTTCAACTGGTAATCAATATTCACGCAAAACTGAATATTTCAGTTAGCACAGAAGAAAATGGCTTAACACCGGATGGGCAGTGGGGTAACTTTTTGGGCGGATGCGCTTAGAAACGAGGCATTATTGGCGGAGCTGCATTTCCCTTAGAGTCAGTGCCCTGGGAAAGGCCATCGGACGGCTGCTCGTCTTCCTGCAAAACTTCCAACCGCCTTTTGCCCTTGATGCGCGGATTTGCCTTCTCCAGGACGGCCAATATCTCATCAACCCTGTCGTCCATGCCCACGTCTTCCTCCTCCTTCTCCTGCAGTATCTCCTACAAGCAACGGCTCAGCGCTGCCCGGCAAGCTGACGACGCGAGGCTCACCTCAATCGGTCTGACCTTCGACCTGTTGGACGTCATAAGAATTGCATAAATTGGTACCGTACACCCAACCATGATCACCATTATGAGAATCCCTTCGAGAATGGCGTCCACAATGGACAGTACTTCCAGGCTAACCTGACCGACCAGTTCGTCGTCGTAGTAGCAAGCATATCGGCCGCTGTCGCCAACGCCGGCTGGAGAAATGGTCATCTGTTGCTCCTTGTCGAACCGAATTCTCGACACGTCCGTTGTTTCCTCCTCCAAGAAAACCCCGTTGCGCATCCAGGCAAATTTGCTGGGCGTTTGCCGGTCCTCGTCAACCTCCATCTCGCGTTCAATGCACTCCAAATGGATGGTGCTACCCTCGAGCAGCCTTATCTCGTACACATGGGTGTCCAACATTTTGGACACCTTTCTCAGCTCCTTTTTAAAGAAGTTTTGCTTCGTCGCGCGGGCCCACTTTTCCTGCCTACTTTCCTCCTTCTTCTCCACATCCTTGACCAACTTGAGCATTTTGGTCAGCTTGTTGACCGGCAGTTCGTGCCACTCCTGCTCCTCGTCGTGCCCGCCTTGGGCAACCGCCGGCGTTAGGCAAACTCCCAAAAAGCAAACAAGCATGCTAAATGTCACTTTGGGCATACTTGGCCGCTTTTGGCGCTCGTCCGCTTCGCCGCACCTTTGCAAGTGGAGAGCGGTTTAAACTGGTGACATCCTGTGCACACTTTTCAATATCTCGTTAATGCAGGATGTTAATGTTGTTAATACTGTTGGATATTATTGGCATTTGATACACTCCCGCATTCCAACTGTTGTCCCGTGGTTTTCGACGGTTCCACTATTCCGTGTACAGCGAAGAATTTAGGAATACGGTGTCTTTGCCCTTCGCAAGAAGGATGCTCAACTGGGAGGACTATAAAATTGCAAAAGTAGCGCTGAAATAACGGGGGACTGTCGTACAGAGGCGCCTTTTATCTTGCTCAATGGTCGCCAAGAGGAAGGTCGCTTAGAAAGTTGCATTTTTCAAATTTTATAAATGTCCAATTGCGCCGTGCCTGTACGAGAATGATCCCCAAAACCTTGCGCAAAATTGCAACTTTAAACTCAGCTCGCTCGGTTTAAACGCTTTTAAACGTTATCAATGGTCCACTGTCGGTAAGACCTGTTCAAATTACTAACGGGGAGCACGCCCCAGCTTTGCAATGACAACGGCTCAGAAAGTGGACCCTCTCCTAGAACGGGCGATAGTTTCGTTGAACAGGATAGTAGCTGACACATGGAGAATAGTAAGCTACACTTTAATTCATTACATCCGCCGCGAAGAAGGCGCCCCCGACGGTAGGGGTCGTTGGCCGAAGGCGGAAAACGTATTTGGGCAACAGATCTTAAGAAGCATACGGTTGCAGAGTGGCCGCCATTGATGCTGCCGGCGGTCAAAAGCGATCTCGTTATTAAGTTAAGCTATTTCTCGTTCGGTCGCTGTCGAGGACGGTCAGAGGGGTCGTTCGCTCCTTTGCCTGACTGACTATGCAGGCGACAGACGCTTGAGGATTCGAGTTTGACCTGACAGCTGATGTTGTTAGCCAGGTTTGTCGGGGCAGAGGAGTGTGCTGAACCAAAGACTGCCTCGTCAGTGATCATTATACGCTGATGACGGACCGGGTTAGGTCAGAAAGCTAGGTTTGCTTTGCTTTATTCAAGTATTTTTACTCGAAACGAGATAAAAATCCGTGAAAAGCTATCTCGTTAATTCAAATGCTCATGTCAGTCGCCAATCTTAGGGGGAATGATAAGCAGTCCAATTAGATGTTCATTCATTTCACAATAAAAATAAATAAATTAACGTGTGCTTCAATGGAGATCTGACCTTTTCAGGGAAGATTAGTGTCGCAAGGAACGTTTGGCATTGTTTACGAGTTGGCATCAGAAACTAGAACGGATCGCCAGCTGGCGATTAAAGTTGGAAAGAGAAGAATGGAAGGCGCCAGGTGTAGCGACATTGAGTGGGAAGCGTACGTGCTGAGGTATCAAGAGGGTAGGTCTATACAAGTCGCTTGCCCGCTTTCCCATTGCAATGATGTTCAGGGAACGTTCACTGTCCCAAGATGTACGGATTCCAGGCTGGCGACAAAAACGTCGAGTACATTATTATGGACCTTCTGGGACAGTCGCTCAGCATGATACACAAAAGGCACGGTTACGCACCTTTGGAAACCGGCAAGGCGGCGAACATTGGCAACCAGTGCATTGAAGCGCTCCGGAGCTTGCACGCAACCGGCTTCATACATCGCGACATAAAGCCTGTAAGCAACTGTAACGTAGCGTTCAACCCTCCCCGTCCACCTCTTCTCTTCGCAGGGAAACGTGGCCCTTGGCTTGAATGATAGGAGCAACGTGATACACATTATCGACTTCGGCTTGGCGCGAAGGATTCGATACAAGGATGGGTCGCTGTTTCCGCCGAGAAGTCGAGTCGGGTTTTGCGGAACGTTGCACTATGCTTCTCGCAGGGCGCTGGCCAACAAGGTATGACCACCTGTTGGCTGCAAGTTCCGCCTGACCCTACTGCATTCAGGACCAGAGCATGGCTGACGACCTGGAATCCCTTTTCTACATGCTATGCGAGCTTGTCTGTGGTAAACTGCCCTGGCCAAAAGCCATATCGCAGAAGGAAGCCCTTCTCTACAAGCAGGCTAGTTATTGCAACGGGATCGTGCTGCCATCAGGCGCAAGATGGTTAAGATCCTTCGGGGAACACGTACTACCTCTGCAGTAAGTCTATGGGACTACCTAATGGAATCAACATATTTGCGTTGTGCCTACGCAGGTACTTTGACGAGCCAAAATATCATCTGCTGCAGAAGGTGTGCGTGGAAAAGATGCAAGAGGAAATTTTGAACGGATCTGATGCGCTAGCGCTTAATCCGATGTTTGGCAGTAACGATCAGTAGACAAGCAACGAGCAGTTCCTTTCTGCCGATGCGCTCGGACGAAACGCCACGGACGAAATTCAATGTTCGCTTGCGCGGCGATATACACGAAATAACGAATTAACTAACGAAAAACCTCGTTGCTACGGTTAAATCGCATTTTCCCTGGCAACCGACTGGTCTTTCGAGAAAAAGTACAAGCAGTCAAACAACAGATCACGTGGACAACATCGGACAGGAATAAGTCAGCATGTTCAGTTTTTATGCCACGCATGATACGTAGCCCTGCCGTGCCAATTTACTACCTAATATATCATGATATACAGCCTACTAAATTCGCAATTAGACCTACAATTACAAGGAACGAAAGCGGCCGCTCAACGGAGCATCACGTTACCCCCAAACGTTCACGCTGCCACTTTGCAGTACGAACGAAAATTACCTGCAGAGTCAATTTGACCGCGCAATCCATAAACGGTCAACGGTTTGCGTGGTGAAGTGGCCAACGCAACGAACCTGAAAGCACCTGGCGCAGCGAGAAAGGACAAATTGACGCAGCATTGTATCTTATGCAAATTGTTGCAAAACTACATTTTACCACTTTACAACGTGTGCACTGCGCAAGCTTGCCTAAATGCCAACGCGCAGCGGCAACGGTCTCCGGCCGAGCTCGAGAATGAATGCGTCTTTCCGGCGCCAAATGGCAACGTGAAGGCACAACACCTTCCGAGACTACGGCAGCGCGCCTGCGGATAACAAAAGCTAAGTTGTCAAAACAAAAACCATCAACATATTTGCGTACCTGCGTTCGCCTCAGGCTGCTTAAGGTCGTGCGCTGTCGGCTGATTTAAGAAAAATAACAGTTCACAAATGACAGGTTAAAGGGATTCCCACAGAGCTCAGGGATTCCTCCGAAATTTTGGCAGAAAAATTTGTAATGATAAGCGGAAAACTTCGCAAAGCCGCATACGTGATCAACAGCGAGTTTCCGCAGGCAGACGCGTCACTGAACTGGCAATAAGCCATAATTAATAAATTACGCTACTTAATAACCGTTTCGGCTGAACAGCATCTGTTCCAACGACTCCATATTGACCTTCGCCCGTCAAAGCAACGCAGAGGGGGACTGAAGCCGGAGCCGTGCAAGGCGTAACTGTCACTTGGGAAACGGCGGGACCGGAAAACCGAAAATTCAAACGACACCTTCGGCTTTGAAAAAGTTTCAGCCGATTGCTTTCAAGCGTTGGAAAATGTGGCAGAAGTTAAAAGGCGAGATCACGCGGGCCGGATTCGCGCAGCGCAATTCAAAAGCGCAAAACAGGATCATCAACGGTTCAACGGAAAAAGGCGCCGCGAAAAATCCGGCTCGCCAAAACGAGAACCAATTTATCAGAGCACCGACAGAACTGGTCGCCTCCAAACAGCGCACCAATATTCGGGCAAAACAAAGAAGGAGCCAACGAGTAAACGGACAGACGGAAAATGAGGCGGGTTTACCTATCCCTTAAAATTGTCCAAAATGAATCGTATGAATACGGACTGCGTCTACAATGCTTAGACTCGCGCAAAAAGCGCTTTTTAAATAAAGCAGCCGTCGTATGGGACAGCTTCGCTTGGAAACTGACCAACGACGTCTGTCGGGAAATCTTCGCTGAACGTATAGGCTTAATCGGGGCGGAGACAGGACGACAGTTACGCACACACAATGTCAAAGGTCCAATCTGAAGCACTACGTAATCACGCATGCAATTTCTGGCGTTTTCGAAAACCTTTCCGGAGCGATAGCATACTCCTCAATCACTCGCTGCTGAATTACAAATGAATTTTGCAACATCCGCAAGGAGCGCTGAATAAATCCGCATTGGCGGCGCGGCTTCGCGGTCAAAGGTGCTTCCGGTAAAGTTATCTCGCGCTTCGCGTGAGAATCCGAACAGGCAAACTTATCCGGACATGCTTGCCTGCTCGCGTGGCGCCAACAGTCAGGTGGTGACTCGTTGGGGAATTCATTGAATCAACTGCTGCGAGCGTGGCATCCAATACGGACAGCGGTATGCAAAATTCGGCCCGTCGTTCACAGTCGCCTGAGCATCAACTTGGCTGATTCATCTTCTGAATTGCGACACTGGAACACCGGTTTGCCATCGTTATCCAAGTAGTCCTTGTAGGCAAGCGTGTGCACAGATTCGAACCTGCATTTGGCGAACAACGCTTGCGACTTGTATCCGGTCGCCACCGCAAGCACAAAGGCGCACTGCAGTTGCTTTGCCCTTTCCAAACTTGCTTCGATCAACTTCTTCGCCAAACCTCGGCCGGTCGACTTGGGCGACACGGACAGCTGCATCATTTCCATGTAAAAGCTTGCGTTGGACACAAGGGTCGGATCAACGCGTTCCTTGACGATGCTGAGGAAATTGCTGATCTTCAAAAGTGTTGGAGAATAGGTGAGCCTCTCCTGGGGTTCACTTGATCCGTTGTCGACGGTCACCAGCGAGTTCAAAACGCAAGCTGCTATTTTGCCACCCTTGTCGCGAAAGAAGAACGACACGGAGTCGCGCAGAGCGATGTCCACTTGGCTGACCACTCCCGGTCTGTCTCTTTCTTTCGCGGTGCCCAACGCGTCGTGCAATGGTTCGCGCGGCAGATAGTTGTTCAGGGCGAAGTCGACCAACTCCATTAGATTGTCCATTTTGGCAACCAGTAGAATATACTCGTCGCTGGCCATAGCTATCACCGTGTGCCGTTGTGCTATTGCCAGTTTAGCCCAACAAGCTTCGCTTCCAAGTTCGCAGCATTGCGCCAACTAATCGTCACAGACAAAATGCCGGCATATTTCTTCCCTCCGTCCGTCCTACCGCTCCATAAACGCACCTGGTTGAGAAGCGCTCTACTCTGTCAACGTCATCGGTTTTTCTTTCTTAGCAATGGTTGCCGCGATCGCACCTTCCTCGAACGGACCAACTTACGCGAACTATGAAACAATAGGAGCAAACTGGTAGGTCTGTTCCATTCCGGATTATTTAAACGATTAGCGTGACGTCATGTCATGTCATCACTGTGCCTACCGACCCATAGTGACAACAATGTTCAGCCAAAGCGTTCACTCAACAAGCGGTATAGGGGAAACCTGGTCATCCCGTCCCGCTCACTCCCCAGTGAGCCTACCCATTGATTGAACAAGCAAGGACGGGTTGAAAGGACCCCTCGTGCCTGTTGGGACATATCTGCCGACTTCCCAACCACGAAGGTCGCCAGGGACTTTCGCATCAAGCGAATGTTACTACGGGAACCGAATAGCGATCGCTTGAGAGAAATCACCTTGGCGGAAAAGTAAGCCATCCAATCTCCACGCATTAATCTCGCGTAAATGTCAAGATTGAGTCGCGGTTCCCCTCCGCAATGACCCTGAAGCTGTCAGCCACCTTGCGGGAAGGCTTCGATAAGTTTCGTTTGGTTCTTCGGCCAACTAATCGCTTCGAGATTAAAACTAAGCATACTCTGCTCCGCTTGGCAACTAACTACTTTTCCGTGGTCACCCTCTTCCGCGCGAACGGCACCGGAATGGAGGAGCAGTTTTGCCGGTCCTGCTTAACCGAGAGAGACAACTGGGGACGAACTACCGTCGTTACGACGAAACGGCAAGCAACGACATTCGTACGTGAAAGCGTTCGCGTTCCGGTATGGGCTAACTAATGTGCCCCGAATTAAAATCGCGGCGGCCGAACAATTGACGCCCAACCTTTTTTAAATAATCAATGATTTCTCATAATATTCCAATTCAAAACGATTCAAAAAAGAAAGCTATATTTTAATCAATTATTTATGAATTGAACAATGCAAACTCTACTATAGGCAGAACAATACATTAAGTTCTCGGTGCTGCGAGCCTCAAGCTGCGTCACCAATGACGGACGACCCTGACACGCGCGATCGGCGGAGCAGATGAGAATGCGGATAACGGTTCGGAAGCAGTCGCAGTTGCCCCACAATTGTGCTGTTTGCCTGTAAGCTCTGGCGAGAGACCGGTCGTTGCGACCGCTGAACCCACGGAAACGGAAAAATCGTTCCAGAATTGACTTTCAGTTGAGCAATTGCCGCGGACAAACTACGATGCACTTTTTGCTGCCAACCCTCATTAAAGCGTCGACCATTCGACGAGTAAGGTTTTCCCGAAATGGACACCTTTACGCTGCTTGCGCATCGCTGCCACGAACAGTTAACGCGCAAAACGAAAGTTCGAACAGAATTCGCTGTCGTCTGTTATCTTTATACATATATACCGGCGTATTAGTCGAGTCCGTAATGCGAAAAAATGGATCGCAAAATTAGGGGTCGACCTATACACCGGTATGTACGGTATATACATTTCGAAAGACTGGATGTCTTTTAACGGGAGCATAGATCTTCATGGTGTTGCATATTCACGGATTTTCCCGTTGCTTCTTGTACGCTGATAGATCCATAAGTAAACTGACACGATCTCCCTACCAATGGATGGATGAGAGTAGTTATAAGAGGACACAGTCAGAAAACGACGTACGGGTTTTCTCTCGTATATGTCGGAACGCTTGAGTTCTGTCTTCAGCGAACAAGAGAAAGTTTTATTCCGTTGGCATGTCAAACACGAATCAGAGACAAAAGAGGAAGGAAGAACAGGCCAAGTCGGTAATGTGCAACACCTGGTTTTATTTGCAATGGAATTCCAAACCTCGCGCTGACCTGTGCACCGCTGTCACGATTCATTTAAACATTATGTCGAACTCGAACCTTCAGTACGTAAAAGCTATATATATATATAATAAATATATATAATAAATAAATATAATAATATATATAATATATATATATATATATATGAGCGTAATGTGCACCTGCATATATACGTTGGTTTTTTTAACGGGATCATTGTCGTAACATCCTAATTTCTTAACCACGGATTTGTCCAGTTATCAGTAAATAAACGGATGTTTACTGACAACGGTACAGATCTGTGATTAAACAAGCTAGAAGATTATACATAGTTGAATAACAGGTGCTTCGTAATGGGTCCTTGTGCTATCTTTATGCTGAAGCACGACTGGGCCCGTTAGAGATACTTTGACTTCTAAAACTAAACCGAAACAACACCTACCGACTATATATATATATATATATATATATATATATATATATATATATATATATAATCGTGATGCTGAAGTGCCGCTGTGCCCAAGAACGAAGTTTCGCTTTCCGATCTGTATTTCTCCCAATAACTGCCCACCCATCCGTCGGTAGGTGTTGTTTCGGTTTAGTTTTAGAAATCAAAGTATCTCTAACGGGCCCAGTCGTGCTTCAGCATAAAGATAGCACAAGGACCCATTACGAAGCACCTGTTATTCAACTATGTATAATCTTCTAGCTTGTTTAATCACAGATCTGTACCGTTGTCAGTAAACATCCGTTTATTTACTGATAACTGGACAAATCCGTGGTTAAGAAATTAGGATGTTACGACAATGATCCCGTTAAGAAAAACCAACGTATATATGCAGGTGCACATTACGCTTATATATATATATATTATAATATATATATACTATATTATATATTATATATATATAATATATATATAATATATATATTATATTATATATATATATGCATCTGCACTTATTGGATTAGTTAACGCTTTACATTCTGTTCTCTGCATCAGTTTCGCGTGGAACAAAGTCCAATCAGAAACAATAACGAAATACAGTCGGCCCTCGTTATGCGCGGTTAATTCGTCCGGATTTTCAGCGTTACACCGCGTAAAACGAATTCCGCGTTTTATAGGATAGCCTATGAAAAAGTCAAATAGATTGTATTCCAGCCGCGTATTTCGTCCTGCCCCCTTGAATTCGTTCCGGAACTGTTATCATCCCTACTGATCCTTCGAATCTTGGTACTACGGAATCTAGCTGCGAGATAATGGCATGAATGAGGCCTGGTCTCTGAATGGGGCTTGTCCATCAGAGTCCAGGCCATTAGATACAAGAAAGGACGAAAATAAGATACTCTTTCTTTAAACACCTAAGAATCGCCTTGCTTTAATGAGCTAAGCGATGTACTGGTGCGCCAAATGGGTACGGAGCAGGGGAAATATAAAATACACAGGCGCACTTAATCAGAAATACTGAACATCACATAGTACACATCCATATAGAACAAAACGTCTACGGCAGAAACGTTTGGCGCATCAGGAATCAGACAATTTACCCACTTTCTTGCGCAACCTTGCGTCACTGTCCCATTCGGTCGGTGGGGGTGCTCGCTCTCTGCAGAACTGACTGGGCAGTCAACGAATTTTATTGTTTTCACACTGAAGACGGGTACAGGAGTAGTACCCGAAAGCTCTGTGCTTTTGGTAATAAAGCATTTTATAAAAATGGGTGTATACCGTGAGGAATATTCTGCATGGAATGTATGTAATCTTTATTGATACTGCGAAGCTTTCGTGATCTGCCTTGGTCCCGTCATCAGCGCAAGGCAATGTGCGTCCTTTTCTGCAAAAACAACGGTCGTGAATGGCAAAGAGATAATCAACGTCTAATGTGACATTGTCTTGTGTTAGACGTTGATTATCTCTTTGCCATTCGCGACCGTTGTTTTTACAGAAAAGGTTGCACATTGCCTTGCGCTGATGACGGGACCAAGGCAGGTCCCGAAAGCTTCGCAATATCAATAAAGATACATTCATACCACGGGTTATTCTGCTGTTCCTGAATACAATGAAACTTACACCCGTTAGAAATCCTTTATTCAAACATTCCCAGGAGTCGACTTCGAAGCAATCGTTACAATGGATGATGAATTGGTGACTTGTGATGAACCTGATGCAGAATCCATTTCTCAAGCAGTACTATCCGACGTGCGGGAAATGCATGAGTCGGCTGATGATTTAGAAGAAGAAAGCGATACACAAGTCGAAAAGACACTAACAGCAGACGTCGTTCGCCATTCACTACATCAGCTGCAGTTATTTGTTGCAGAAAAGTGCCCCGATATGTTTAACGCAATAGTCAACGTTGACTTTGCCTTCACCACTTATGTTTGCACCAAGAAAGCAAAGCGGTCAACGATACTCTTTGTTTAGATGTGCATCGATTGGGCCATAAACTGTACTGGTTGTATTACTCTTTTATTTTCATTGTCTTTATATTAATTCTGTTTTTATTCTTTTACTTTCATGACGTTTCTTCATTTGGACCGCTGTATTGCTTCTTCAGTAAAATGCTTCGAAGGAGTTATGAAATGTTCGCGACTGATTTCAAGAGGGTACTCTACATGTTAGCCAATTTCTTTTTGCCCTTGAGTGGTCAGCATACAAAGACGGCTGATGATTTAGAAGAAGAAAGCGATAGCGGGAAGAGTTTTTCTTGTGTATGTAGCCAAACCATAAGAATTCCCATCATAAAACGGGAAAGCCGGAATACTATTTAAAAAAACCCTTTCACCTATCTTTCACTAAAAAAGCCCTTTCACCATCGCTGACGGCGGAACCAGGGCGTTCCGAAAGCTTCGATACGATAAGAGTTCTGACATGTGATATTACTAATAATCGCCCATCCATCCGCTGGTAGGGCATTTGCAGTCTTATTACATGGGAAGATACTGCCGTTGTATTATTTTCATTTGGAGTTGCGACGCTATCCCGGTTGGTCGGTGGTAATGCTTGCTCCGCTGCAGGACTGACTGGGCGGGCGACAGTCGCTTGACGGGTCAAGGGTTAGACCTGATAGTTGATGTCGCCAGTCCGGATGGTCGAGCGGAGGGACTTGCTGAACCTAAGACTGGCTGGGCAGTTGATGAAAAAGTTCTCGTACTGAAGACGGGCACAAGGTCGTGCCCGAAAGCTATGCATGTACCTTTTGGAAATAAAAGTTTTAATCAACGGGGACCATCTGTGCAACCATTGGTTGCTATATGCACTACACCCCGTTAAACAAAGAAGTAGTCTTATTACATGTATCATCAAAAAACGGGAAAGCCGGAATACCATTTTAAAAAATCAGACATGAAACCGTAGTGGTCGTTCAGGAACGAAGGCTCGTGCACATATCGTCATCTGGTTCATGTACCTCTGGGTGCATGGAAAGTCTTCGATCAAAGAACTGAAGAGAGAACTGCATATGACCCACAAGGCAGCCGTCGAGTGGAACCTGGCGATGAGGGAAGTCGTGGCGGACACCCTCATGAGGAACCGGGTGACTGTGGGAGGACCAGGCCTCACCGTACAAGTGGACGAGACCGTGTACTCGCAGAGAAAGTACAACCGAGGCCGGTCCTACCCACAGCAATGGGTCTTCGGCGGTGTGTGCCTGCAAACCGGTGACTGCTTCATGATGCCCGTGCCCGACCGCTCGTCAGCTACGCTCATTTCTGCCATAAGGCAGAATGTAGCGCCTGGCTCTACAATCATGAGTGACGAGTGGCGGGCATACCACAGCCTGCCACAATACGGTTACACGCACCAGCGTGTAAACCACTCTGTGGGTTTCGTTAACCCGCAGACGGGTGCTAACACGCAGGCTGTGGAGTCATTGTGGGCCCAGCTGAAGAGAAGCAACAAAGCCCGGTGCGGCACACACCGGTCAATGATGGACTCCTACTTGTGGGAGTTCATGTGGCGCTGAAGACTCCAACCCGGTGTAGATCCGTTTTACAAGATAATAGAAGCTGCAGTGGAATACTGGCCACCGCGGTGACTTTTGTACATATGTATTATTATTATTATTATTATTATTATTATTATTATTATTATTATTATTAGTTGTGAATAAAGTTTGCGCGATGTGAATTGGCCGCAACCTTGCCTATAGTAAAGACCGAACATAAGCAGGATATGGACTCACGGTAGCTCGTGGAAAAATGTGGTGTGAGTGTAGGTTGCAATATTATCACCGAAACTTGCAGCATACGGGTAGAATAGGGGAACAAATTTTTCAGGGCAAAATATGGCGGTTCACTACAAGGATGAGAGCTTAAGATTAACAGCGACGCATTATTCAAGCTCCTATTTTCGGAAACAGTAGCGGAATTAAGCCAGAAATCATGATGCCATGCTACTGCAGCCCCCGTGAACGGCGGCGCTAGGGGGCGTCTCGCGCTGCGCGTAGTGCACCATGGGGGTGAGAAAACAACGTCAACAATGGGGGCCGAGCTACTCGCCCACTTGTGATAGGTCGGGGTGATAGGGAAAAGACCCTAAGTGTTTAAACAACATGCATTCAGTTATCTGCTGTTTAGCGCCATCTGAAAGCACCGAATAAAAATTTTCATGTACAATTGTAGGTTGCGAATTGCGCTGTGCCATGGGCAGCAAGCTGGAACCACGCGTTGCGTTCCGCCTTACAGAAGACCGGTCCAAATGTCAAGAAAACAATGACAAACTAGCATTGCAGCATTCTATGCCACTTCGCCTAATCATGCGAGACTAGCTAAATCATCATCGAAAGGATAGTAAGCATTCATGCACGTTTTATTGTAGTATGCTGTTGCAATTAGTCTGTTCTATTATTAGTTGACTGTCACGGTCTCATTCCGTGCCTAGTTCATAAATCAAATGCTGTCCAAGTATTTTTACTTAAGACGAATTCATTACGTATACCACCTTCGCTATTGGCCACTATCTGCCCAGTTTTGGAAAATAAACTAACTCTACAGACACGGCGGTTGCCCTGTATATAATTTTCTCAATTTGCACTGGCCTGCAAAGGCGCTATTTTACAGATTCATAAAATATTAATGGAAAACTTTGTGCCGCTGTCCGCCAAGGTAAGCTACTTGATTAAGCTGTCTCGTTCCACAACAAGTGACAATTTGCGTAGCAAAATTAACTACAACGTCGGCTCGCCGTTGAATTGATATTTGAACGCGTTGTACGATCAAACGTCAGTGCCTTGTTAACTGTTTCAAGTGACGTAAGGCAAAAGACCGTGACATATTGGCAGAAAGTCCACGAGCTAAAGAACCTAATGTTTGTAGCAGGAACGCGCACGATGTCTGCAGCATGCAAAAATGCCTGTGAAACCTGAAAAGTGTTAAGGAATTGTATCGTATCACCTGGAAGATAAACGATACATCTTCGAGGGGAAACCACATAAAGTCTACGTACTGCAAAGCAAAGTAGGCCCGATTTTTGGAACAAATATCGTCGCATACAGTGCGCGAACTGCCTGCAGAGTCCCCAGTATTAATTAACGTAGTGAAAACAGAGGTTCACTATTTACATGGGGGCCAGCCAACACAACTTGTCCCGCTAATGAATACATAATGCGAAAACGCCGCGTTCTGGAAAGCAAGAGTAGACAAAATAATCTCACGCAGTATTCCTTAACTGCTACACGGGCACCGAAGCAAAACATTTGAGCTTTTTCTTGGCACATTTCCAGCCACTATTTTACTGTTGTCATCGCTCGGCAATATAAGCGTCACTGCAAAGTTAATTAACGATTCGACTTGGCAACACGTTCTAATTCATCTTTCTTTTTGATGGCATAGGAATTGCTTGAACCCTTGAACAAAGAGCACGCTTAAGTTGGAGAACAATGAAGACAAAGCCAACCCAACCTTTGCAGCATTGATCAATTCGTCAGCCAAACATTCCGCTATGGTTTTAATATTACGGAATGCGGACTCCCGAGCGCCAGTGCACAAAAGCCATATTGCCTGGTTGACTCGACGTAAAGGGCTCACGTCGACTGCCTGCCGACGCACCGTGCCGGCTCTCCCTATACGCGTCGAGTCTTCTCGGGGGCCGCTATTAATGATTGCGTTGACCAATACTTGCACGGGATTCTAAAACGCGCGCACTTGTTTGCCACCGTTTCCAAATGAACAACCAAACAACTTTTGCTGCTTCTTACGTGACGTACGCAACAAATAGAGGCCGGTACAAACACTAAGCCTGCGTACACAAAAAGTGCGTACATACCTCGCCGGTGTGCAGGTGGATGATTTCGAAGGCGTGACGAACAATGCGCATTGCCAACAACTTTTTGCCATTGTTTCGCCCGTGCATCATTAGAGAACAGACCAAACGCTCCACAATGGGGCACTGGGCCTTTCGGAAGCGCTTCGTTTGGTATCTGCCGGCCGAATGCGGCAAGTACTTTGCATGCTTTTCCTTAACTGCTATATAGTCCTGCAAAAAGTAAACCGCCACTGGCACAATGCATAAACGTTTCTTCAACACCTAACCAATTGGAAAAAAGCGTATGTTCAAATCGCTAGGTTTCAATCGAGCGCTACCGACGCCAAATTGCAGGAATACTTACGTTGAGGCTTATGTCATTTATGTCCACTGTATCCAAAGGCCACTTGCCAAAGAGCTTTATGTTTAGCAGCTCGCTAGCGGGAAACACCTGTTGTTCACCAGCATCCATGGTAGCATCGTAAAACGCCATTGTCAAAGGTAACAAGCCACGAGGAACACAGATAACTAAACACAGTACGCCAACGTAAAATCGGATGCTCAGGTAATTAAGTACAGTTGTTCAGATAATAGTTTGCAGGTATCCTGCAGCTGCTGAAGTGCAATGCGAAATGTATTAAACCTATGCACGTTGCAGCTGAGCGGCGGATGCTCGGCTTATATATGTGACTTCTACGTGCGCAGAATGTTACCGTTTTGCGAAAGGTCTTTGTTGCTACGGGCAAACAGCGCATTGCTTTCCGAACCTGACCTTCCTGCCAGCAGTGCGATGTATCGCAAGCTAGTGCGATGTGGTGATTGGCAAAAGTCGATTTGTAAACCCTCCTTGGGTCTTGTAAAGTATCTCCCCATCATCCTGCGCATCAACAAAGACAATGCCATACTTATGTCATCTTTTGTTCGATACTGGGAATTAGCGCCGGCGCGCAGCATGGCTCTGTGTTGCTGCACGTTGTTGCGGTCCGGCGCTCCGGCCGCCGGCCACTTGTGCAACAGAACAATGGATTACGTAATTTGGTTAAGTGTACTGTACCGCTGGGGAGATACTTTACAAGACCCCAGTTTTTTCTTTCTAATGCATTATCTGGGAATTATTCGAGAGCCAAGAACCAACCAGCGTTGCAACATAAAGACAATAATCGTCCAGGTGTAGATAGTTGATCTCGATCCCCTTATAATGGGGGTCTTGTGACAAATTGGACCGCAATTTCCCTGAGCCCCGCAAAAATTACAGTAATCCGCGGAGGTAAACAATGAAATTCAGGTACTCCAGGAGAAGACAACACCACGTCGATGACGTAATTCACGCTTTATTGCAACGCGCCCGATCCAGTGTTACGGACGCTGGACTGCCTTCCAGGAGTTGTGCGCCGTAGAAAGCAGGCACAGGTAATGTCAGCAAGCGGCTACGCGGTATTCGCTTTCAGGCCAGTTCGCTACAAGACCCAAGTGACGTAAATGAATCTGCTTCCAGGGTTGCAATTCAAAAGAGCAGGATAACTGCAATAGCCTCTGCCTCGTTGACAACAATGAAAGAAAAATGCGTTCTGTGCTATTATTCATTGCTATGCGTGTGCAACAGAGAGCAACAAGAATTTTTCGACCATTGCCAGTTGCAAATGTTCCTGTCTCTGCCCATTTTCCGTGGTTTTTAAGCAGTTATACAGCTAGATTTCTCTGCTGTTAGCTCGCCAGATTTCATGACACTGACATTTCATGACATTTCATTTCATGACAAATGACGTAAGCTAAATGAGCGGAGCAGAAGCGATCGTCATCCTATAGCATCGCATCTAGCAATAAGCTAGTACGATGGTAACACATCGGTGGATACACGAAGGAAACCGCGCAATTGCTATGGCTTTTTCCATAGTCGGCCAAATTCCATAGCATAAGTGGCGTTGCAAGAAAATGCCACATCGTCACGTGACTTCTTTTTAATGAATAACGATGCTGCTCGTGATAACGAAGCGTCGTCACAAAACACTGATGCTACCATAAAAATGAGGAAAAGTGAACTTTCAAAAGTTTGTGCGATATTGGGGGGAGGTGCTTAATTACCATAAAGTGAATTCCATATTGTGTTCTGTGAGCCTACCCAGCGTCGATTCACCTCCCTTTGGCTCTTATCTTTAAATCTGCCTTGACAGCTATCAATTAAAGTTGGTCAATGACAGAAACTTTCGCTGAACTGTCGCGAGATGGCGGCGCTTTTCATCTCCAGAGCACGTGCAGTGGCAATTAATTGGTGCCCACATGATTTGATAGTACGACGATCACCGTTGAATAGAATTTATTACATAAGAAAACCGTAGCTTTCGGGAACAAACCATGTCCCGTCTTCAGCGATTATTCAACGGTGATTGTCGTACTATCAAATCATGTCTAACTACACCGTTACAAATGTCCCAAATTTTTAATTATGTCTTCATAAACAATTTCAAGGTTTCGAAAAATCACCATTCCGGCTCCAGTGAGGATACAGCGGCTGCACTTTGAGGTACTATCTTCGAGCAGTTTAAGCCAACTAAATATTCTGTCAGAAAGTGGAAAAGCTGAGCTAGCAGCAAACAGTTGTTATATGAACGGAATGCTAGAAAACTGAACGCTTAGACGATCAAATCTTCACCTCGGTAGACACCGGTACAATTATTTCCCAATTGCAGCTTTTTGTTATGCTTTGCAGTAAACGGTTCATTGTGGACAGTTTCCGTCAGTTCCTTTACCCCAACAACGAAATGTCACTGCGGTTGCATTGCACGCCGTGTTATGCCCCACGATGCGGCTTAAAGTGCCCTCTCTATTACCGCGCCTACGGTAGTAACTTCTCCCAGTGGTCTATTCTCCGACTCAACTTCATTTGCACGCAACGTTTCTAATTAAAATTCGTCAAGCAAAACACATTTAAATAAATGATAACAAAGGAAGAAAAGACAATCGCATTCAATTATTGAAAACAGACTACAATGCGATTGCATTTTGCTCCACTGTTATCATTTATTTGGACCACAAAAGAGAATGATAACAATTGTAGCAGCGAGTAAAGAGCATGAAGTGCAAAATACAGGATAGCTCATCTTGTACGATATAACACTTACTTTCCTGACGAAAATATACTGTTAACGTACTCCTTCAAGTGGAAAAACAATCTTCGTGAAGCGGAGTTCAACGTTTCACGAAAATACAGTACATTGAAATGAGGACGACGTCATTCGGTTCCCAAAGCGATGAATGCCTCAAGCAAACGCGCAAAGGAGTATTAGATAGGCCTCATCTGCGCGTAGGGTCCACGTAGGAACTCCCACGAAAGTGGCCGCATTGGATCAAAGAACTGCCATTCTGCGGGACCCTTCCAACAATGTACAAGAATATGCGCCGGAAGCTCCGTAGAACCACATTCTGGAAAAAGAAGAAGAAGAATCTGCCTGTTGCGTCAACAATCGACGCGCTGATCAGAAGAGATCACAATTAAATATCGTATAGACATTGGCATCTTCCAATGGATAAGACACTGATCACAATGGAAACCATTCGTGTATTAACACACTTTCAGTTATAACGTGCAAACCTTTTTAACCAACAGCACTAAGTTTACATGTCAGAATGTACAGGCTACCCCTACGCTAACTGAATAGCAGTCACAGCGCAAATGCAAGCATGCTTTTCGCCAAACAAAATTTCAACTTTTAAAATGTCGTTTCTCAGCCTCGTTGGACTAAATCCCAAACGCGACGTGCCAAAGCAATCAGCGGTGAATATTAGCTGAGCATTCGCTCCCCTTCGACGAATCGGGAAACTTCTTTCCCAAAGTTAGCCACTACACGGCCCAATGAACCATTCGCAGCGAAAGGACTCGCGACTCAAAGCTATTAATATAAGCAGTGTAATGCAAAAGCTACCTGACGTCGGCGAATGGCTATTAGCGAAAATGAACGACAGGAAAGAAACGTTGAATGTTTAACCAATGGAAAACAGGGCTGGGTCGTTTGCTTCCATTCCACCGCATTACCTGACATTCCCTACGGACAAAAACCAATAGATAAGATGGCACATGCTCACATCAGATGAAGTTACTTTGTTCCCTTGAAGTTGAAGGTCAAACAAAAATTGCAATTTCGCTTTTCGTCCCTTCCGAAAGTCAAGGCGAACTGTTGGCGCTCGAACAGGTGCATAAATCAGGGGAACGGTTAATGGGACTTTGGCAGTCGACACACGGAATGTGTTGGAAACGCTCACTGGGCAAGAATGACAATGAGTCCCGTGCAAATAGCAATTCAACCAAACAGTTTCGCATTGAACGAACTCTGAGCGCTCAGTGAAAGAGTCTTCCAAGAAGAGCCAATTTTGTAAACAAACGTCACTCGGTCACGGGCATGTTTCTATAGGGAGAATGAGTCGATTTACATAGGTGAAAAAGCATGACGCGCTGTCGGTCACACAGCTCCTTTAGGGTCAAAGACCGGCGCAAGTGCCAACGAGTCGTCAACGTTTCGCCAAACATTATAACCAATATCAGAGACAGTGTGGTTTGCGCAGATGTCGCTGTTTACCCAAAACTGTCCCAGAGAACGAGATCTGCAACGCTGAACGCAAAGAATCACTTGATGCTTATCATTCGCGAGACAAGGCTGCTCCAAAGCCACTGTTAAGTAAGCATGGAGAAACCGCAGGCCACGTTTCCCGGTTTCTGCGACACTGAACAACGACAACTGCTGACCAGCATCATTGAAAGTTCTCTTTCGCATCAGTGGATATCGAACAGCAAGGAAAACAGGTACTGGTATCCCATGAGTACACCAACCTACGGAAGCGATGAGGTGCTCAACGCGCTCGACTCTCTTCTCCGTATGGAAACCACAATGGGTCGAAAGGTTCGGGACTTCGAGAGCAGCTTCGCCTCAATGGTCGGTGCAAAGCATGCAATAATGGTGAATAGCGGATCGTCGGCCGACCTGCTCGCCTGCTTCGTCTGCGTCATGCCAGGTTGCGAAAAGTTGCACGCCGGTGACGAGATACTAATTCCGGCGCTTACGTGGCCAACTCAAATATGGTCGGCCGTTATGGCTGGCCTGAACGTGAAGACAATCGACGTTGACCCGTCGACGCTGAACACGACCGCCGAGATGATCGAAAACGCCATCGGACCGAAGACCAAAGCACTCTTCCTTGTCCACCTTATGGGCAACCCGTGTGACATGGACTCCATCATGCAGGTATGCCAAAGACACAATTTAATTTTGCTTGAAGATTGCTGCGAGTCGTTGTGCGCCCTCTACGACGGTAAACATGTCGGCACCTTCGGCTTGGTCGGCGCGTTCTCCTTCTTTTTCTCCCATCATCTGGTCACAATGGAAGGAGGTATGCTAGTTACAAACGACGACCAAGTGGCCGACCGCCTGCGCGTGCTGCGAGCCCACGGATGGAGCCGCGAAATGAAAAACAAAGTGCAGGCAACGCCCGGAAGGGATGCTCGCTTCCAGTTCGTCAACTGGGGCTTCAATGTTCGACCAACCGAACTGCAGGGCGCCTTCGGTCAGGTTCAGCTGAAGCGCCAGCACGAATTCGCCGCTAGCCGCAACGACAAGTTCCGTCAGATGGAGACCTTCCTGAGCGCCTTTCCCGAGCTCAGCCTGCCCAAGTGGCACCCGAAGGCCCAACCGTGTTGGATGTTTCTTCCAATAACTGTCAAACGAAATTCCAAGTTCACCAGGCAGCAATTGGTCGCTCACTTAGAAGCCAACGGAGTCGAAACGCGGCCGGTGGTCATTGGCGACCTGAAAAAGCAGCCGGCCGCGGAACATTTCCAATTTCTACGCAACGGCAGCACTCCGGGCGCTGAGTTCATCGACGATCAATCATTCCTAATTGGGCTTCACCCGAGGATCACTTTCAAAAAATATTCCAACTCGGACGACCACATTGAGCGTCTGCAAACTTTACTCCGGGAATATCTCTCTACAAAAGGTGAATAACAGGGGAACGCTTGCGGGTTTGAGGAACGCTTTTTGTTCCTAAAAAAATAAACGTCGTTTTGACACTTTACAGCTGTGGTGAACAAGTGGCATATCCGACACCGAAAGCGGAATGCTTTGTAAGATGACGGTGAGGGATTAAAAGGAGGGGCAGACAGATGGAGAAAAACACAAAGCGCGCGAAATAGGAGAGACGGAGAGTGGGCGGAGAGCAAGCAAGCAATTTATCACAGCAAAGTGTAGCCCAGCGCAAGCCAAAATGCTGAACGCAGGCTAAAATAGGAAAAAGCAACATAAATGAAGGTGAATACCAATAAGAGAGTCCGCCGCATTTGCCGAACGGCTATCAACTGGCGGTGGACTTACGAATAAGGAGGCACTGAATAACACGCGGTAAAGTCAGCCATGCTTCCACGATTCACGCAGTCGTAACGGCCGGTGGACCTTGAGCGGCTATGGCAAATTTCTCTGATGGCAATGCGTCGTTGGGTGAGGGCGGTGTGAAACAATGATCCGACGACGGACTGACTTCTGCAACACATGGGACCTTTGAAGCGACTAACTAATTGGCAATCACGCGTTTTGCAGCTTCTCAAACTGGCAAAAGCACCGTCAATATTGTGTTCAAAAATCAACAAGTCCTTTGTAGCGACGTGCCAAGCTGTTTAGAAGAACACTACTATCAGCGCCTACTCGAAACACGGCAACGCTAACAATGAACACAAAACAATGGAAACTGGAATAACACGGATGAAAATGGTAGTATGAACATGCTACCGTTTCATATGCTGACTGATAATCAAAGTGTAAATCAATCAAGAGCATACCGGATATGGAAACCGGAGTGGTCAAAGGTGTTGCGGGCGTAGCCGGCGCCGGACACGTTCCGCCCAAGGAAGGAGTTGCCGGCGATTGAACCGACGCCATCACCTTCTGCCGAACCTCTCGCTACATTGGTCGTTAGGATTTCTGACCATTTCGTTAGGGCGTCTACGACTACCAAGAAGTAATGTCCTTGAAACGGACCAGCGTAGTCCACATGCAACCGAGACCATGGCTTGGTTGGTACCGGCCACGGGCATAAGGAATGCTTAATTGGAAGTTTCGCTATTGAGGGGTATTGCGGGCAGCGTCTAACCAGATCTTCAATTTGAGCATCCAGTCCTGACCAATAGACATGGCTCCGGGCTAATGATTTCATTCTGACCATACCCATACGGCCACGAAGTAACTGCTTTAGGACGAGCCTTTGAAGGGTCTCCGGGACTACAATGCGTTCTGCACTTACGAGGCAACCGTCAACCACAGAGAGGGAGTTGCGGCGATTAAAGAATTGTTTAATTTTGTCTGGATGCTCGTGTGGCCATCCATTTAGTAAAAAATAAAAGATTTTTTTCAAAAGTTCATCTTTTGCAGTTTCTTCTTTGATTTGTCTCGCTGTTACTGGTATTGATCGAATTGCGTCTGTGACAACGCGAAGGGCGTCTGCGTCTATTGATGCGATCACTGCGTCTTCATTTGGAGGTACGTTAGCAGAGATTAGCCATGACAAGGCATCTGCACAGTCGAAACGGTTTGAAGAACGATATTGAATGGAAAAATTGTATACCAAGAGCATAACTGCCCATCGCTGCAAACGATTTGCGGTATACACTGGAATTCCTTTCTTACAACCGAAAATCGATAGGAATGGTTGGTGGTCCGTGAGAAGAATGAACTTACGACCTTGTATCATGCGATGAAATTTCTTAACCGCAAAAACGAGGCTTAACGCTTCCTTTTCAATTTGACTGTACCCCTTTTCGGTATGAGTGAGAGCGCGTGAAGCGTGTGCTATAGCCTTTTCTTGGCCATTGGGGAAGCGGTGCATGATTACAGCTCCAATTCCTTTGTCTGACGCGTCAGCCGCAATTACAATGCCCAAGGATGGATCGTAATGTGTAAGCAACAGGTCGGAATTTAGAAGCTCTTTGGCTTTATCAAAGGCCGTTTGACATTCATTGGACCAAATGAAGGGGCAGTTCTTTTTAAGTAATGCATCCAGCGGTGCACGAATTTCTCTCATTTATTTCGCAAAAGAGCCATAGTAGCTTAGCATCCCAAGGAAGGAACGTAGAGTAGTTATGTCCTTAGGGGCTGACATGCTTTTTATGGCTTCAATTTTGGCTGGATCAGGGCGGCGACCTGACTTGTTGAAAACAAATCCAAGATGTTTTATCTGATCCATACCAAAACAACATTTTTCTGGTCGTATTGTGAATCCGAATTCGGCAATACGGTGGACTACTGCGTCTAGGTTCTTTTGATGCTCCTCTTTAGTCGTTCCAACAGCGACGACTCCGTCTAAATATGCCACTGTGCCTTTGAAGCCAGCCAACATTGTATTCATTATCTGTTGGAAAATTCCCAGAGCAGACTTCACGCTAAATGGTAACCGGTTATAGCGGTACAGTCCGCGATGCGTATTGATCGTGAGCAGTTCTTTAGACCGTTCGTCCACTTCAATCTGTAGATATGCATCAGCAAAATCGAAGCGCGAAAATACTGTTCCGCCGTTCAAAACGGTAAAGACATCTTCTGGGAGTGGAAGAGGATATTGGTGCAATTCTAGGGCGTCATCGAGACCCGTTGAAAAGTCTGCACAAATGCGGAATGAACCGTTCCTTTACTTCACGACAACGATTGGCGCGGCCCAATAGGAATGATTTACTTTCGAGATGGCGCCATTTCTTTCCAAACGGTCCAATTCTCGTTCCACGTCAGGCAATGCCGCATAGGGAACAGGTCGTTTTGGGCGGAAAACTGGACGGGCACCAGATTTTAGAAGAAGTGTAGCCTTGGCTTGGGTGCAAAGTCCCAAACGATCGCTACATATATAAGGGTGCCGCCTAAGCACATCGGCAACCGTTATGTTTCGGTTGGCCAATTTCATTTGGCTTTTAATATTCATACTGGGCAGAGGCGTGTTAACCAAACCGTGCTCTGTATCCATAGGATACTTGTATATGCCAAGTTTCTCGATAATATCGACCCCAAGCAAATTGGACGTGCTGTTTTGCATTACGAAGCAGGTGGCATGAACACTTAGTACATTAAAAGAAAAAGTGCAGCTTAGTTCTCCCAGAAAGCCAATTGGGTTATTTGGAACGTCCCTTGCTTCGACTGATGCTGGACGCAGGGGCAAACAGCCTAACCTTTCCCAGGTTGCTTTTGATAGTAACGTCAAATGAGACCCGGTGTCTATTCGAAAGTGCACTGGCTGTCCGTTCACAAGAATTGAAGCATACTTTTGGAAACAAGAAATATGCTTACCAGCGACTGCGTGAACGCCATTCGCTTTGTATCTTTTGTTGGGTTTCCATTTCGCAGTCTGTAGGAATGAAGTGGCATTGTACCGAACGCCACACTTGTAATAGCCTTCCTTGTGGCCTCTTTTACCACATTCTGCGTATGTGTGGTTCCTGTATGGACAGAATCGAACAAAGTGCATGGCGCCACATAGCCAACACGGTGATCGTGGTTGTTTAGTCCCTACCGGACATGCAGTGTCGGTCCGACGCAGAGGTTTCTGCCAGGTCAGGCGTTTTTGTTTTGCCGCTGATAGCGTGCCAATAGTTAACGCGTGTTCTGAGGTGGTTCCAGTGGATTCAACGAGTTTTGAATGCTGACGTAAACGAATGAACCAGTTACACTCATCCGTCAATTTGTGAATGGATATCCGTGGATCGGATTCCAATTTGTTTAGCAGACGGAGTCGTAATTCTGAGTCTTGTGATGCTTGGAAACCGCAGATGAAAATTAGGCATTTGAACTGATGCACTGTTAAACTGCCAAACTGGAAATCTTCACATGCACGGCTAACAATACCAGCGTAAGTGATGAAGTCGTCCATCTCGCGTTTCACAAGTTTTAAGCATGAATAACGCTTACTGAATAGGGAAACTTGTAGTTTGAAAAGCTCTTTCAACGTGGTAACCGTTTCATCGAAGCTGAAGTCATCAGGCTTCTTCGGTAGGATGAAATTGCAGTACTTATCATGCACGTCTGTAGTCAATTTGCGCAGCAGAAAGCGAACTTTGGCTTTATCCACCAGAGAAGCGCAGTCGACAGTGAAAACGCCTTCATAGATTTTGAACCATGCTTCGAACGTGATACCGTTATGTGGATCATAAGCAAATTCCGTCACGGAAGGGACGGCTGTTGATGCGAGGAAGAAAAGAAAAAGCCTTTTCAAAAGACTGCAGCAAGGCATGGAATTGCTGTTGCTGTTGGTCCAGTTGCTGCTGCTGTTGAGCCAAAACGGCTCGTAGTTCAGGTGAAATGTTGGGCATTGCAAGATCACAAAACCCAGCGAAGGATATGATATAGTTGTGAGCGTTCGATCTCTTGGGGAATTTTTTTCTTCTTCCTTTTACGCGCTGCCCTGGCATACTGCTATTGCTTTAGGCCTAAGCGTGACTGCTGGAACTCCGTTACCGTACTAATATGCAATGTTTCTCGCGTGTGACTAAGAAATGCACATGGAACCTGAGCATGGTTGATTCCGTCATTCTACTGTTTCTGCTTTTGGTGCTCTGATTATTGTGGTCTTCGTTACAAGTTCTCTTGATAAACTTTTGAAGTTCAAGTTAGGCTTCTGTGGTAAGGGTTAAACCGTAAAGCGGGTTCTCACCGTGCTTGTTTCCAGGAAATGTTCTCTAGAAAGAAGCGCACCGCGCTCTCCCTTAGAGAGAAAGTAATGATGGAGGCACTAAAGAGAGTGACATGATGGAGGCACTAAAGAGAGGGTAGTCAGGGGCTTCTCTAAGCCAGAAATACGGAGTTGGCGCCAGCACTATTTCCCAGATGAAAAGGCAAAAGGACGCCATACTTAGGCGAAGAAAACGGAAGAGGCGGGCTGTTCAGACCGAAAAATTATTAATATGAGCACTTCCAGGTTCGAGGAAATGGAGGAGGCGCTATACGTGTGGTTCCTGCAGAATCGCACAGCGGGGAACCCACTAAGCGGCGCTTTATTATGCAAGGAAGCTCTTCAACGTGCAATTTGCTAACGATAAGGACTTCAAGGCTAGCCAGGGCTGGCTTGAGAAATATAAGAAGCGCCATGGCATTCGCTGTCACACAATAAATGGCGAAAAGTTATCCGCAGAGGAAGGCTCAGCTGAGGACTTCAGGTAAGAACTGAGGAAGTTCTTAAACGAAGGAGACTACGACTTCGACTTCGTCTATAACGCACACGAAACAGGTTTGAACTGGAAGGCGCTTCTCATGCAGTCATTAAATAGCACGCGGCGAAGAAAACGCGCCTGGGTACAATTCAAGAAAGGAACGTGTCACCATGATGCTGTGCGCAAACTCAACTGGTTCGCACAGGTTGCCCTTATATGTGATCAGGACGGCGAAAAACCCGAGAAGCTTCATGGGTGTGAAAAGTCTCCCGGTCGCCTATGGCCATCAAAAGAAGGCGTGGATGAACCTCCACCTTTTCGAAGATTGGATGAAAAAACTATTTGTTCTTGAAGTAAAATAGCATATCAGTTCCGGTCGCCCCTTCTCAGCTTTATCTTCAGGTGAAAAGATACCAGGAGGCGATCGGCAAGACCGGAAAGGTCCTTTTGCTCATAGACAATGCGCCGGCGCATCCGGTTATCGACCACCTGAACTCTGTTGACGAACTCGTGACCGTCAAGTTCTTTCCTCCCAACATTACCTCATTGATCCAGCCGATGGACCAAGGTGAGATCCGAAGCTTCAAGGGCTTATACCGGAAGAACCTTCTCTGGGAGCTTTTAATGAAATACGATAACACGGCCGAAAGCGTCACGGCATTTTACAGGAGAATAAGCCTTAGGGACCGCTGTTACATGGCTGCAGCAAGCTGGGAGTCCATCAAGCAGACCACCTTGAGAAACTCCTGGAACATGGTTCTTGGTAAGTCAGTGTCAGGGGTGGACGGCGGTAGAGACGATGGCGTGGAGATAGAGGAAATCACCAGGATGTTAAGAATTATCTCGATATGCGGGGAATGTGAGAGCTCTGAGGTTGAAAGGTAATAAGCAGTTCTCCTTGGATAGTTGCGCTTACAAGTTTTGTTGGCAGGTGGCTGGGATGCGACTCAGAGGATCAGAACTTCCAAATGATGAACGATGAGGAAATCGTCGAGTCTCCGACACGGAGGAAGACGAAGAAGAAGAGGAGAAAGCAGGGCTATCGACTATCCCTTCGAATAATGCTCCCCTTCAACACCTCCAAAATGCAGAACAGGCTCTGATATGGTACGAAGCCGAAGAAGAGTGTGATCGGCACCGCCTTTTCTGCTTAAAAAGCGTCCGCCATCTCGCGGCGCAGAAACGCGAGATTACTCTGAAATAAACACGAATCACAGAATTTTCGGACAAAGATTAAATTTTTGCTCGCGCTGTTATAGTTAATTTGAACTCGACAGTCATACAGCCACGTTTCATTAAAGAATGACGCTTAAAGTACATGAAAACCGAGGCAATGTGATAGGGTAAGCAGACTCTCGATTATAACAAAAATTCCGAGTTAGCAACTACCCTCTGGCAAGTATTGTTGTTATCATCGAGGTTCCACTGTAGTCCTTTTAAGAAGTGGCACGCTTACGATATGCAAATCTTTCATCGTGCTGTAGGCCTATCGTTTTCTCCGGCGAATTCAGATAATCGAGGTTTCCGATAATCGAGGTTGCACTTTATCAGAGAAAGCGCAGTTTGCGAAGATATCACTGTTTACCCAAAACTGACCTAGCGAACGAGATCTGCAACGCTGAACGCAAAGAATCACTTGATGCTTATCATTCCTCAGACAAGGTTGCTCCAAAGCCACTGTTAAGTAAGGATGGAAAACTCGCAGGTAACGTTTCCCGGTTTCTGCAACACTGAACAACGACAACTGCTGACCAGCATCATTGAAAGTTCTCTTTCGCATCAGTGGATATCGAACAGCAAGGAGAACAGGTACTGGTATCCCATGAGTACACCAACCTACGGAAGCGATGAGGTGCTCAACGCGCTCGACTCTCTTCTCCGTATGGAAACCACAATGGGTCGAAAGGTTCGGGACTTCGAGAGCAGCTTCGCCTCAATGGTCGGTGCAAAGCATGCAATAATGGTGAATAGCGGATCGTCGGCCGACCTGCTCGCCTGCTTCGTCTGCGTCATGCCAGGTTGCGAAAAGTTGCACGCCGGTGACGAGATACTAATTCCGGCGCTTACGTGGCCAACTCAAATATGGTCGGCCGTTATGGCTGGCCTGAACGTGAAGACAATCGACGTTGACCCGTCGACGCTGAACACGACCGCCGAGATGATCGAAAACGCCATCGGACCGAAGACCAAAGCACTCTTCCTTGTCCACCTTATGGGCAACCCGTGTGACATGGACTCCATCATGCAGGTATGCCAAAGACACAATTTAATTTTGCTTGAAGACTGCTGCGAGTCGTTGTGCGCCCTCTACGACGGTAAACATGTCGGCACCTTCGGCTTGGTCGGCGCGTTCTCCTTCTTTTTCTCCCATCATCTGGTCACAATGGAAGGAGGTATGCTAGTTACAAACGACGACCAAGTGGCCGACCGCCTGCGCGTGCTGCGAGCCCACGGATGGAGCCGCGAAATGAAAAATAAAGTGCAGGCAACGCCCGGAAGGGATGCTCGCTTCCAGTTCGTCAACTGGGGCTTCAATGTTCGACCAACCGAACTGCAGGGCGCCTTCGGTCAGGTTCAGCTGAAGCGCCAGCACGAATTCGCCGCTAGCCGCAACGACAAGTTCCGTCAGATGGAGACCTTCCTGAGCGCCTTTCCCGAGCTCAGCCTGCCCAAGTGGCACCCGAAGGCCCAACCGTGTTGGATGTTTCTTCCAATAACTGTCAAACGAAATTCCAAGTTCACCAGGCAGCAATTGGTCGCTCACTTAGAAGCCAACGGAGTCGAAACGCGGCCGGTGGTCATTGGCGACCTGAAGAAGCAGCCGGCCGCGGAACATTTCCAATTTCTACGCAACGGCAGCACTCCGGGCGCTGAGTTCATCGACGATCAATCATTCCTAATTGGGCTTCACCCGAGGATCACTTTCAAAAAATATTCCAACTCGGACGACCACATTGAGCGTCTGCAAACTTTACTCCGGGAATATCTCTCTACAAAAGGTGAATAACAGGGGAACGCTTGCGGGTTTGAGGAACGCTTTTTGTTCCTAAAAAAATAAACGTCGTTTTGACACTTTGCAGCTGTGGTGAACAAGTGGCATATCCGACACCGAAAGCGGAATGCTTTGTAAGATGACGGTGAGGGATTAAAAGGAGGGGCAGACAGATGGAGAAAAACACAAAGCGCGCGAAATAGGAGAGACGGAGAGTGGGCGGAGAGCAAGCAAGCAATTTATCACAGCAAAGTGTAGCCCAGCGCAAGCCAAAATGCTGAACGCAGGCTAAAATAGGAAAAAGCAACATAAATGAAGGTGAATACCAATAAGAGAGTCCGCCGCATTTGCCGAACGGCTATCAACTGGCGGTGGACTTACGAATAAGGAGGCACTGAATAACACGCGGTAAAGTCAGCCATGCTTCCACGATTCACGCAGTCGTAACGGCCGGTGGACCTTGAGCGGCTATGGCAAATTTCTCTGATGGCAATGCGTCGTTGGGTGAGGGCGGTGTGAAACAATGATCCGACGACGGACTGACTTCTGCAACACATGGGACTTCTGAAGCGACTAACTAATTGGCAATCACGCGTTTTGCAGCTTCTCAAACGGGCAAAAGCACCGTCAATATTGTGTTCAAAAATCAACAAGCCCTTTGTAGCGACGTACCAAGCTGTTTAGAAGAACACTACTATCAGCGCCTACTCGAAACACGGCAACGCTAACAATGAACACAAAACAATGGAAACTGGAATAACACGGATGAAAATGGTAGTATGAACATGCTACCGTTTCATATGCTGACTGATAATCAAAGTGTAAATCAATGAAGAGCATACCGGATATGGAAACCGGAGTGGTCAAAGGTGTTGCGGGCGTAGCCGGCGCCGGACACGTTCCGCCCAAGGAAGGAGTTGCCGGCGATTGAACCGACGCCATCACCTTCTGCCGAACCTCTCTTATCTTCAGCTGTAAAATCTGCTTGGCCGGGAACACTTCCGAATGGATCATTTGAAACTGAGATGTTGCTTGCGCTAAAATTGAACACCTTCCCTTTGAACCGAAGTTTCATGGTATGCAAAACGACTGTGGCTTACCCGAAGGAAACATACCCTCCTTTTCGAACAATTCCATTACCAATCGACGCCGTTCGTCCAACAGTTTGCGGCTGTTCGACCTGTTCCATCCGTCCAAAGGGGTCATTGATGGGGAGCAGAGCGAAGGCGACTCCGACTCGATCTCTGTACAAAAAGAAAGGGAAAGAATTGGGAACGGCCAACAGATGGGAGACTGATAAAATTGGTTACCTGACCGACGCAAAGCGGGATCGACCAACGTATCCAAGCTGAAGTTTGCGCCGAAAAAGAAATTTCCCGTTCGCCGATTCGGCGTCTTTGGTGCCGACTTGGACATCGAAGGGCTCGGCTGAGCCGTCTGCTCCGTTTCGGACGAAGGATTACCTGAAGGAACTTGTCCCTAAGCGTCGACAAAAAAAAGTTAGTCGGCGAAGGAAGTACTCTGCTTCTGCTTGTCGAAATAGGTTTTCACAATTTGCAACGGCGTTGAGGGCACCGATATGCCGTCGCGTTCGTCCGGGTCGAATTCAGGTAGCTGAGCAAACTTTTCGCCAAAGTTGACCACCGACAGGACGCTTGAAGAGTAAAATTGAAATTTGGCAAACACTTTCCGAAGGCGCAGTACCGATCCATGTTGCTATCCTGTCTTTTGAATACTGCCTTGGGACATTCGACCGAATCGGCTCTGCACGACGCTTCGGAGTTGCAATTCTTCTCCTTGGGACTTTCCGAGTTGCTACGTCGCATGGATTCGTTTTCTGCCGACATCTGATGTGCAATGACGTCAGAAGGAACAATAGCCACCCTACTACCTTTATCTGATCCTTGTTCGCTATGGATCCACGTTTGGTTTGACCAGGAGCGATTCCTAGTTGCGCCGGAGTGGGTGCTAGCACGAACCGGACAGGACTGGGACCCGACGACTCGTCCAACTCGCCATTGCTGCTTGACTGAACGATAAATAAATGTTTAAAACATCAGCGAACAAATAAGTACAATTTTGGCCGTCCAATAAAAGAGCCGTAGTGACTTTTGCGCCGATATAGCATTAATACACAAAGAGGGTCAAAACTGCATCGTATAATGGTTGCAATCGTCCGAACCTTTTGTTCTGCAAACTATACTATTACTATTTACGTTCAGGAATACCTTATGGTAACAACATTAAGTACACATATTCATATATGTGAAGAGTAATTCTATATATATATATATATATATATATATATATATATATATATATATAACATAGTGTACGCACGGTATCCACCCCGTTGTCGTAATAAGCTTTATTCACAAAAGCTTTTAATCGCGAGCTTTCGGGTACCAACTGTACCCATCATTAGGCGAAAGAATAATTATGTCAACTGAGGAGCATGCTGAACCGTTGACTGACCAGGCAGTAGACATAATTATTCTTTCGCCTGACGATGGATACAGTTGGTACCCGGAAGCTCGCGATTAAAAGCTTTTGTGAATAAAGCTTTTTACGACAACGGGGTGTATACCGTGCGTACAATATGTTATTTGAATAATTACCCCGTTAGAAATGAAGCAAATTTTTCTTTTTTACGGGGCTGATGCATATATGCAAGCAGAATGTATCATGGATTTCCCCGTTAAGTAGAAGCCTTTTACTACCAGAAAAGGCACACAAAGCAGTGCTTTCGGCTACTGCTCTTGTAGCAGTCATCAGTGCAAAGTCAAAAATGTATATGTCGACTGCCCAGCCAGCCGAAGGTTCAGCAAGCTCCTCTGCTAGACCGTCCGGGCTGGCGACATCAACTATCAGGTACTACCCTTGTACCCGTCAAGCCTCTGTCGCCCGCCCAGTCAGCCCTGCAGAGAGCGAGCATCCCCACCGACCGACCGGGACAGTAACGCAACACAAAATATCATCTACGTGACGTTTGAACGTTTTCAGATGGTGCTCTGAGATGTCGATTGGAAAAGCCCTCTCCTCCAGATTTTCCATGAATATTTCTGCAACAATTGGAGAGAGTGGGCTTCCCAAAGGTGCTCCTTTTTTGTGAAAAATAACTTCCATTCCATTGGAAGTAATGTCCTTCTTCCATGCAAAACTTGACCAGCCGTGTTAAATGGTAAGGGTTGAGTTTAGTTCGATGTTTTAAACTTTCATCCTTTGATAATGAATCCAAAATGATCTCGTAAGTATAACTCAATCGAGGGCTTTTCCAATCATTTCCAATCAGCGATTTATTGCTTGTGAACATATCCAACCGACATCCAACACAACCAATAAATCGCTGACGACGGAACAAGATCGTTCTGAAAGCTTCAAAAGGTTTACACAGTGCTCTGACATTTTCCTAATAACTGCCCATCCATCCGTTGGTAGGGCGTTGTTTCCGTTAATTTCAGGCACTACGAATATGCAAGAATGGGTACAAGCCGTGAATACTTCAAACATGCCAAGACCCGTTACAAGACATCCGATCTTCAGTCTATATATATATATATATATATATATATATATATATATATATATATATATATATATATATATATATATGTATTTGGTAAGTTATTGAGTAAGATAAATTATGCATATTTGGTACGTTGGTAATAAAATGACGTACACACAGGCGAAGTCAATATCTGAGGAAAAAGAAAAAGAGACGCAACTTCGAAACAGGCAAAATGGCAACGTACCACAGAAGCAGCGGCAGACGCCATCGCCGTCGAGCATTTAACAATGGAATCCGAAGACGAGACGTTAATAATAGTTTTTGACCAACTCCGCTCGCGTGGAGGCGAACAAACGCTCAGCGGCGCAGTATCCGAGAGAAGGTCGCTTATCTTCCGTCCATCGGAATCACCACCGTCCGAATGCGTCTCCACACTTGCTGCACCTTTGCCATGCAAAGCAACCTTGAAAAGTGATGTTCAGGTGAGCAACACCGTGAGCGAACAGCAAATCGGTGCCGCAAACGACGCAAAACTATGGCAACCGTTTCGCCGGACAGTAATACACATATACAAAAAGAAGCATTGAATAAACCTTAGCTTGATAGTTCCTGCGATGGAAAACGACGGCAAATTTCACCTGAGGATGTTCGAAGCTCGGACTTGAAGCTTCAACTTTCGTTGAAACGTTGGACGCTTTCGGAAGCGCTTGCTTGCCGTCAGCTGCGCTTTCGGCATTATTCACCGGCATGAAACGATTGGACTTCGCCGAAAAGGCGGATCCCGGCAGAGGGCTGCTGTACGAGCTGGACGCGGCTCGAGGACCCAAAAATGCCGGCAGATATTTCAATTCACCGTCGACCGCCGCCCCGGCGATCAAAGGCGACAGCAGGGGACCTTGAGGTGGTGGTGGCGGCGGTGGCACGCAACCGGTCGAATGATTCAAGTCGAAATGTGCATTTCTTTGCAACATATCCAGCCCGACGGGTGGGAACAGTACCGGTTGGTTTAGCGAACGCACCGACGGCACAAGACCAGCGGTCGCTGGTTCCGACATGAAAGCCAAGCCTCCGGGAGATGCTGAAAAAGGGCAGTGGAAGATTTAAAGCTCATTACACTTGCAATATACCGCTTACCACCGGCTTGTAATGTTTTACTGAGCTGAAGGGGCAGCGAGGCGTAAGTGCTCACCGGATATGGAAAGTTCACCGAACTTGGATGCATCAAAATTGGCGAGTGTAACAGATCGGAATTCAGCGACGCTTCGGCCGCCGCACCGTCCGAATGAGCAAGCATTCCAAAGCGGCTCAAGTCCAAGTTTTGTAACATGTGCGGACCAATTGGAAAACCGGTGGACATTGATTGCAATTGCGAGTAGAACGCTGACAACTTCATCGAAGGCTGTCGTAGGGCGAGCGATTCTATGTTTTGGTGGATTGTTGGATCAGAATGTGCCGACGCAGCAGCGGCTGCAGTAGCGGATATTGATGGCTCCAAGTAGGATCTGGCCTTGCAAGTGGTCGCTTAAAACCGATATGACAGTCGAACCTAACCGACCATTCGAAGGTACCAGCAAACCTGATCTCCTCGAAGGACTGCTCACATTGTCCGAACTTTGCTCCTCCGCATGGCCACCGGAACCGAGGTAATGAAGCTCTGCTCTCTCTTCAGTGGAAAAGTCAACTGGTCTCTCTACGTCTACAGGGTCAATGTCCCGTTCGTTTGCGTTCTCCGTTGCACCGGCGGACGGGTCAAAGCAGAAGCTGGAGGAGCTCTCGTCATCTGGAAAGGACAGCGAGCATATTAGCTTCTCATGCACGGGATGAACATTCTCCTACTATCGCCCTCCGATTTCTTCAACACGTGCTTCTTTTCCTTGCTGCACCACTTCCAGTTCGGATGGGCTTTGAAGTGAGCCTCCTTAACCTGAAAACAACGATACAGCGCATTTGATCGTTGAACACAATGATTGGAAGTAACAGAACGCTTACCTGACAAGCCAGGCTGTGATACTCATGCTTCTGCTCCGGTCCCAGAGCGTACCACCACTCGCCCAAAATTTTTGACACCGTTCTGTTATCCTGATTAGGATGCCGCTGGTGAACGAGCGGTCGATGCCGCTTTGAAAAGATCATGAACGCGTTCATTGGACGTCTAATGTGCTCTTTGCTTCTAACCTGAAAATGGGTAGCATCAACGAACATGAGCGCCGAAAGTTTGCACGCGGCTCGAACCCCCTTCTTTGGGCTTTTGACGTCTGACAGTTCCTTTGGCAATGCCCCCAGACTGTGCGCCCTACGCTTTCCCAAAGATCTGCCGGCATCCACCTCCAGCGACGAGCGGTCCATTTCTGCTGCGGTGTCAAAAACGTCGTCATCGTCCTCGTCCTCCTCCTCGTAGCCCCCTACAAAAGAGAATAATCGCCTTGGGAAACATATTATCAATGCCAAAGAAAATAACGAAAGCGACTGCTAAAGACGCAACCGCAGTAACAAGTACGACCCAAGAATACTTGTCGCTCATTGCAGTAACATTCTATTGACCTGACTCTGAGGATAAGTCAAGAAACTGCTACCTCAATTCCACCTTTGGAATAGTTGTCGCAGTAAGTCCAACAAGTAGGCGGACAGCGTCGTTCAAGGAAAATATTACTTATCATTACCTCATAAAGAAACGTCCTCCTTTAACGACGGCAGTTCAGTTCACCGTAATTTTTCAAAACAGCATTACAAAGTTTAGACAACTCACTGCGGGAGGAAGTCGTTGATGACAAGTAAACATTCGTAAAAGGACGTGCTACGGTAAATGCGAGTCGTCAAGACAGATTTGACCTTTTCTTCTAGTGCACATTTTCATGCTCACTGAGGGCCTTGATTTGTGCGCTGGCACTATTGCAAAGCTAGAGATTCGCGCAATTAAATTTGAACTATTCCATTTGTTGTCGGCAGTTATTCTCGTAGACAGACCCTTTGATCGAGAAACTGGTCACTGAGAAATCACGAATGTGAGCGTTTCCACTGAATGAGTTCAACTTAAGTGATAAAGTTACGGAAAGTGACCGCAACGCCAAAAAATATTTGGCGTCAGCCACTTTTAACGAACAAGTAGCTCAAGGTTCATTCCGAAAATTTAACGACGGAGATGCCTTCCTGGCGATTCACGAGCAAAGATCAAGGTCAAAAATCGTTACCCAAATCAACGATGCTTGAAATCTGGCGAACCTATTACCGTACAGTATCTATGCAATGGAATCAGCGGAGACACAGAATTGCAGGATCCACTAACGGGAAAAGCACTTACTTCTGCATGACAAGTCACGATCGTTCGTCTGGCAAATGGCTTTGCAAAAATTTAAGCAACTGGGCTACGCAATTCCACCTTCTGTCAAAACACTCGCCAGACCTTTCCCCGACGGGAAGTATGTCACTGTCCCAAGTAAACGGCCCACACTCTTAATGGGTGCATCATCGCCAAACAAGGAAGTGCAGAAAAGACTATCGAAGAATTGGTCGCTTCTGAAACTCCAGAGTTCCACCCTGACGGAACTAATGGACATCCCGTTTCCCGTTGGTCCAAGCGTACATACTCTGACAATTACTTCAACGGACGAACATCACTGCTAGCTGAGCTACGCTGGCTAGAAACTGGTAGCCAACGTTCGACAAAAGGTTCAATTCAGCCTAATAGCAGTATTTCCAGAGATTTAGGAGAGTGCCCTGCTTCAAATAAATGCACCGCCAGCTTCAAAAAGTTGTCCTCCTAATTTGCATAAAAGGTGACAATCCATCCATTTCCCTCGTTGGGGCTCGGAAGTGACGTGCGCAGGAGTAACGCATCATCAGGCGTGGCGACGCTTTGCAGCCGAAACAACCTTCGGAGGGTCAAAATGGATGGAAGACGACAATGCTGCAATGAGCGTTTTACAACGATCAATGGGCGTGACTGCCCTTCCGAAAAGCGACAAAGCACGACAGATTCATGAATGGACGATCACTTCATGAATATTGGACGTTTCATAACGGCGCAGATAAGTTTCATTATTTTCTTTTCGCTACTTGACGTCGCGACGATGTTACAACTGTTCACAGTAAGCCAAGCAGCGCAACGAAAAAACTAAAAATTGCAATAACGGCGCGGTGTTGAAAAGAAGACAACGTATGTACACAATTGAAGCTTCAGTAAAACAGATAACATACTCAAACCTGCTCGTTGAACCGACGCCGAGTAGGCGGAGGTGGACGGTTCGTCGTAGCCCGGCGAGAAGGCAATATGACTAAGCGATTCGTGCTTAGTTTTCGTCCTGCACACTTGGCTAGCCCCGTCGCGCTGATTGATCTGGGCGCTTGGCGCCTGACAATTCTTGGTAAGGACAGACGGACAATTCAAATAAAAGGCTTCCCAACGAACATCCGCCGCTTACCTCTGACGAGGGACTGTTGCCATCGCCGTTTGGGTGCGCTATTAAGTCCGCCTCCATGGTCAGCAGGCCTTCCGTTTGGCAGGACAACTCCGGCTGAGCAACCGGCGAGCACATGTAGAACGCTCCCTTGTCTCCGTTCAGACCCTGCTGGATGGAGCCAGCGCGGTATCGTCTGGCGTGAACAACGTCCGCTCCGCTAGGCGTCATTGGCAGCGTTCCTAAAGTGGGTGCCACAGTTAAGCTGGGGGGGGGGCGGTCTAAAAGCACAGTACCATCGACTCGGTTTCTCATCATAAGGTCGAAAGGCTTTTGGTGACCAAGTATGGTGCTCGTCTCGTCCGACGGACCAAATCGAGCATCCGACGCCAATCTCGCCTCGAGCGTATCCGCACAGGAGCCGTTGTTATCCTTGAAACTGAAGTCCGACGACGAAAACAGCAAAACACCGGACGCGCTATGGCAACAAGCGTCCAGGCTGCAGGCCTTTCCGTTCAATGACAGATGTCTGCAGCAATGTTCGAAAGTTGCCTTTTGGGCATACATCCCAGGTGAAGCGTACCTTGAGCAGTACCCGCGTCTTTGAGATTCCTTGTTGCAGCCTTCCTTGGAGCACAGACGACGCCACTGTTTCCCGTTGAACTTTTTCCTAATGCCGCCGGGTGTAAGCATCACGTCTCCCTTTTGGTGCTTCTTCTTGAATGCCAGTAGACCGTTGTCCATACCGCTGACAGCACCTTCGGCGCCGTCGCATCTTTCTCCACCGGTCGACTGCGAGTCGGTCGAAGCGGGAGTGACGGCCGTTGATGTATGCAGGGAATTTCCGTCCGGACTGGCCGTCGACCGTGGAGAGACGTTCCCGTAAGCGCTGTTGTCCGAATTGTTCTCCTCGTGCTTAACGTAGCGCGCCATTAAATTTGCCCATTTTTTAAAAAAGCAAAAGGAGCACCGCACCGAAGCGCAGTCGCAGCTCGACCCTCGACCGTCCTCTTCCTGATCGTCGCAACTTGTTCGGCGCTGGGTCCCTCCTGGCTGACAGGCGAGCGAGAAGTCAACCTCGCAATCCGGCGAGGATGAACTTAGATTATTAACAAACGGGGAGGAGGCGTAAGCGTTAATCGCCAAATGCGGTCCAGCTAAGCCGGATGCGTGAAGAAAGGGGGAAAAATTGACAGGCACCGTTGAGCCTTGCTGAGCCTCGTACGACAGCTCTTCATACCTGAAAGGCGACCAGACGGGCAAGTTGAAATTACGAGGTTCGATTCCAAAACCAACCATGGAGGTCTAAGTAGGCGGATATTCGCCCGGGACACCCATATGAAGACAACGTCGGATTCGGGAATATACGGCCGAACGGCGGCGTGCCTGATGGCGGCACTTGGCACGAACTTCAACTGGAAACTAACCGGCATCATGCTTACGCCGACCACCTGGGCCAGCTCGAAGTTTGGCTGGTCGGCGTTGCGCCTTGCGCAGACCACCATACCAATTTTGACCAGATCCGGCAGCGGCGCCTAAATTACCAACGGTAGCTTCGCGCGGGCGGGCAGGCGCGCGTCACCCACCTGATCGGCAACGACGTCCAAAGGAGACGAACCGAGAACATCCTGGTAGACGACCAGGGTCTCGGCGCCGGCGGCTTCGTCAAATTCGACCACTAAGGCATTGTTCGCCCGAACCGCCTTGATGCAACCGCAAAAGTAGTCGTCGCGATCCGGCGGCTTGGCCAGCACCCGCGTTCCCTTCCAATCTTGCAGGGATAGGCCGTGATTGACGACCACATCGCCGGGATGAGCAGGACAATCGTCGTCCCTTAGAGACTCTGTGCTAGACGATTTGGCCGATCGCGGTTCCGCCTCCAACTTGTGCAACAACGGCTGCGGATTGCACAAGCCTAAAATTGGAATAATTTGGCCAAACTCGATTAACGCAACGGAGAATGCGCACTTTCGAGCAAAACGGAGGAGCGCCAATCACCCGCAGAAGCGGAACAATCGTTTGACATACGGTATGCGCTTGGAAATACAAGATAGATCATCCGCATACCGCGGAAACGATGGGCAACAAAGCAATTGAGTGGAAACGCGCAACGCCAAATGAAGGAGGGTTTCGTCTTATTGAAAAAAATCGTCAAGAAAAGGGCAACGGAATCGATAAACTCAATTCGCCTAATTGAACACTTGGCGCCAAGTTGAGCTCGACGGGCAATGAGCGCCAGTAAGGATACCTCCGAAACAATTGAACCCTTAAGCGGCATCCCACTTTCGCAACGAGCTGCAAAAGCGCAACGCTTCATGGACGGTTGGGCAACGGGAAAAAACTGCACTTCCGCCTGAACCGGTTGATGGGCGGAAAACTGGATTCGACCAATTGGTGGCGCCCGTTTGGGCCGTCTGAATCAACGTGCGCCGTTTACACGGCAAAACGAGGCAACAATGCTCCCTGAGCTAGCGGGAAGCGCGCCTTGCGACGCCCATTTGACCCGTGCAACGGCTGGCGGCATCTTCACATTGGGAACGCAACGTCCCGTTGCGTATGGGAGGAATCGCTAAAGTGGGACATAATATTCAAATTTTGCCTTGGCCGATTCGCAGCCGTGTCCCAAATAAATATTCATACTTTCTCCTGGACGGCGAAAAAACGTTGACAAGAAGCGGCGCGCCATTTAGCGGGGGTGACAAACTTGCGCATCGAAAATTGAACCGTCAACGAGGGCTGCGCAACGCTTTTCGGACTGTCGCTTGAAAGCAACGGTCGCAGTGCCTCAAAAGGATCCCCAATTGCAATAAAACAAAACGTCCTGACCATTCGGGTGAACCGCCCGCCACAGGGCGAAAGCAGTTTGCAAGTTGGCTTTTGTCGTACGCGAAAAGGCGACGCTGATTTCAACTGCCCAAACGTGCGGACCAAATATGGCAAACGATTCGTAATAGGCAATCAATCCGGGAGAAATGGAATTCAAAAATGAATTACGCAAAGCCCAATTTACGGAGCAGCGCCTTACGGGGAAATGTTTTGGAGGAGAGCCGTCGACCAGCCAAATTGAGCATTGAACTTCCTTCGCCAATGAAAAACGTGCGTACGGGAAGATACGGTAAGTTGACGAGCAAAACTCGCGATTGCGCAATCAGCACGCGGACGGCGGCGCAATTGAATAATCGTGGCACGACAAAATGGGCAAAAATTTGCGCCCGCTCTTGCCCTCGTTAATAGCGGAAGCAAAGATGAATAAAAAACGTCAATCAAAGCCAGCACTAACAACTGACGATCAGAGGCGTTTCACGGCGACTGGACCGTTCGCGCGTGCACCGAAGGGTCCGAAAGTTGAATGGGACTGTTGCAATTTGAGCGAAGCTCCAACGCGGATAATCTGGCGCCGACGAGCAATCGGGAGTTGGACCCTAAAAGGCGAATTGCGCAAAGCTCTATTTAAGCAAATATATATATATATATATATATATATATATATATATATATATATATTTTTTAACGCACGAGCGCTGCTTTGGTTGCTGCCCAATTTTGGCGACTTGAAAAGAGCAAAGCGCGCAGCCACCATGAAAATGCAGTTCGCGCGCGCTCGCGACAATGACCCCAAATCGTCCAAGTGATTTATCGTTTGCACTTTGGCAGTTAAAGCGACGGGGATTTTTGCTGAACCGTTTCAAAATACGGCGACGCAGGCCTCGGCCGTCTCCCTATGCACTGCCGTTGGCCGACTTACGATCGGCAAGGAAAAAGAACAAGGAATTCGGGAGCAGCATTCCGTCGCCCCAACCGAAGACCGCATATTGCACGGACAACGATGATCGCATACGGAAAACAAGCTTCGCTGGCAGTCGAAGCTACGCTGCGGCTGTTCGCTCCTTTGCATTAATAATTAACAATTTCGGTGACTCAACTCCTGATTAAGAGCTGACAATGACTGACCGGCCAATTTGAGCGAAGAACGGGAACGCGGAAGTAACAGGGGAAAGTACGCTCAGCGGCAGGCGCGGCCAAAGTGCGGCCGCCCAATGAAGTATCTAATAGCGAGGGAGAGAGGGAGAGAGAGAGCACGTGCAACTTTCCCCCCATTCAGCCGGACCGTAAAAGGCATTCCTTGCGGATAATTGAAATAATGAATGAGGAGGAGAATGGCAGTTGAGTGCGCTTGGAAAAATTGCCTTCCAGTCGTGCGCGTATTCCGTATGTCCTTTTCCCAATAATCTTCCCGCTCGAATTACCAGGCGCCAATTAGTTTGTTGGAGTCAAATTGGCAAAAGGGAAGCTTTCCGAACAAGCCCACCCTTCGACGCGTCGCGAAATGCAGGATTACCGTGAAGGGAGTGCACAAAACGAAGCAGGGTAAAGTTGCGAACCAATTCTTGCTACGGCCATAAAAGTCCTGGGAGTCGTTCGGGAGGGACGCTGGCATGTTCCATCCTACGGAATGTAGGACCAAATGCGCCGGCATCATCAAACCACAACATGTAGTGTTAAGCGCCAGCTATAGCGCTTGAATTTCCGCGTGCAGTCTCTCCCTTATGAATGGCTAATGTTGGATAACGAATGACCGAGAAAGAAGTTGCCTAATATGACACACTAATATTATAGCTATCATGGCTAGACTATTCCACACTTAAGAGGAGAAGAGGCGTCGGCGTAAATTGGATTGCAATGGTTGCCCCGAAAAGCGAAAAACAAGTTGCGCCGCTTAGAACAGGAAGGTATAAAGTGAATGAACAAGAGAAAAGTAATCACAGCGAAGTTGGTGGACCTATTGCGACAAGGTGTCAACATTTTTTCGCCTTCGTCACGTTATGAGCGTCCCACGCGTACGCGACCGATGCAAACGCAGCCTTTCGGGCAAAACGAGACATGAAGGCTATGACGTCGACGCAATTGCACTTAAATCGCCATTTCTCACGGTTTGTTAGAGCATTATATGATTGTACGACGATCACCGTTGGAATGAATTTTATTGACGAATACAAATCCGTAGCTTTCGGTTAGAGCAGCAGAAAGTGGGTAACAGATCGCCGACTGAGCGTAGTAGTAACCTTGACATCGACGGGCCGTTACAACCGAGCGGAGGTGGAAAACTATGCACTTCCAGTTATAATAACTGCCGACACGCGCAGCAAGGACAAAATTAACAATGCGACTACGGTCGGAGCCCAACGCTCGACTGTGAATCAATCTTCCCACGAACTTGAACGGATGGCCCAACAAAGGTGATCGCTATCCGCAAGCGAAAGCGCAACGCCAAAATCGGTCAGCAGCGTACACTTTGCAGAACACCCTTTTCTGGTTGACGGTAAAGCCGCCCGCGGCGAACGGTCCCATCCCTTACGCATCGATGTCGATCCCGTCCGTACGGGGCACATTTCGGAATAGCCAATTGCGCTACGAAGCGCTGCCGTTGCTTTCTCGAGCTGCATCTCGGGAAGGCAATTCACGGATTAAAGGATCCGCTCGAAGGCGTGGGCCCCCGTTTGTACACATTAAGAAAAAGGATGTTCGATTTTTCTGACGACTTTTCGCCTCTTTGGCGAATCGCCGCCTTCGAGCGGCCAAAGCGCGCAAAGGTGCGGAACCAACGTCAAACGGTTGGCAACCGTGGCCGGGCAAAGAAGAAAAATTTACTCATTCAACTTTTGCTCTTTCCGCGCCAACGCAATTCGCCCATTGACTTGAAAAGCTGAACGCTACGATTGCGCAACGTTCGCTCGCTTTACACCTACGAGCAAACGTGATGGCTTTACGGCAGCGGCGAAGGCCTTCCCGAACGACCCCGACAGGGCAAGGCAAAAGAAGGCACTGGTAGAGCCGGCGTACATTCGTGCAAACCAGAAATGGACTCTTCGAACGGAAAGCGCAACCGAAGATTGGACACCGACCGATCGGTAATGAATTGGGCGAACCGTTGGGCAAAGTCTTGGTCGGCTGCGTTCCGCAAAACTGGTTCCAACGCGGCCCACGGCGCAGTTCCATTTTTCTTTTCGACTAACTGATTACGCGGACCGCCTCAAGTCAGCTACGCATTGGCACATCGGCGTATTAGCATCGCATGGCCAAATAGCCCGTCGCTACTTCCACTGAACTTTGCAATGCTCAATGAGATGGACGATGCAAATGGACAACTGCGCCGGCGCGTACGCACGCAACGGACAAAGGGACCGCAAAGTCGCCGCCGTATCGACTTTTGCCGATTCGGATGAACTGAACGGCAGGCAACAACGACTGGGCTTGGAGAAAAGCCCCGTACACGTGGCGGCAGCCAATCGCTTACCTGAGGTTGCCTGCATTCGCTGAGGTCGCGGTAGTCGGACCACATCCAACTGATCGTCGTCATCGTCGATCGCTAAGGTCGACCGGACCTCTTTTGAAGCGTTTCTCGGCATTAGGTGCGTGCTTGTGCGCGAAATTTATGCATCCCAGCGTTGATACAGCGCGGCTACGGCTGCAGCGGATGCGGCGACATTGGACTGGGCGCACGGTGGTTCAATGTTGCGTCGGCGATGTGACACTCTATAAAGCGAAAAATGAATAATACATTGCTGAGCGGTCGAAGGCGCGTGACGTCAAGAGAAGCGTACAACGGTCACGTCCACGTCTGGGCGAAGGTGGGTGCGCGGGGCCGTCGCATCGGCAATTGCAGAACAAGAGCAATGGGGCAACCCGCAGGCGAAACCGTTGGTCCGCATTAGGTGAGATTAAAGATCAATGTTCCGTCAATGGCAGCGCGATCGACAACGCGACACACGGAAGGAGAACGACCATACAACTGGCAACCGGTTGAACCCAGCGGGAGGCGCCATTGCCGCGAACCCCAAGCGCGTACAGAAGAAGAGCACGGTCGACAATGACGAACCGACCGCGCGCGGCAAACCTGCTTTTCCATCGTTCGTCATTTAAATTTCTTCTCTTCACGATCGATTCACTTTTGATTCATTCACCCGTCAGACAAAAGCGACAGTCATTGACTGGTAGCCCAACGAGCGGCCGAGCCGCACAAAGACATAGTCGAATGGTTCGACCCGTTGCGGCCGTCCTCCGCGACGCTCCCATACGGGCAATTCGTTTTCCTTAATTCACTCTAGCTCACTATAGAGACAACGACCAGCGTTTCGAGTAACCATCATCACCCTGCGCGCGCAGCGTAAGTTGCGCGTCGCCACGTTACGGGAGCAAACGTGGCAACCACGGCGCCGTCCATTGATGAAACGATCGTACGCGGAGCTGAAACGCCGTAGTCGGCGCACCGCGTGTCAGCGGCGGTTCACTTTACCATAAGGGAGAGAAAGAGACAGAGAGAGCGCCCGCACGATTCAATCGCCCAGCGGAACGTCATTCATTAGAACAATGATGCCGACGACGTACTACGCAACAACTATCGAACGCGCCGTAATGAATTCGCGCCAATCAGCACCAATGGACAAACGAGGCGGCTATCTACCAAAACGGAAAGTGACCTTGCAGACAAGCGGCACGAGACCAGGGTTCCTCTTCCGCAGGAGCGCCCCGAAAAGGGAGGCAGAAGGGCCAGGCGAAATGCGGGAACCGTTCGCAGCGTCCTCTATCTTGAGACCATCGTCACGCAGCGGCAGGTGGGGTTGACGGCAAAGAAGAAAGGGGGACCAACTCTCCGGTGCCCGCGCTTGCAAGGACCGTTTCAGTAGGCGGACGGGTAAGGCGACCAAGCCAACTTGTCCATCCGTCGTGGCGCTGTCACCAAAAATGGATTGGCACCAATGAAGAAGTTGTAAAGGCAAAAAAATCCATATATCGACGCGGTAACGATTTCTTTTGCTCTTTTTACTTAAGCGACATTTCTTATTCATGTCTCAATTCCCGCAACGAGCAACAACCAATGATCGCCGTTTGAGCCAATTGCCGGACGTTTCAAACTTGCCAGTTGGAAGTGCGGCAACTGGCGAAAACGAGCCACCGCTAATGAAGCGCAAGTGACGCGAGCGCTTAAAAGTTGGGGGCGCATCCCCCGAAGGCGAAGTTGTCGGCGCGCCGGTCCAACGATTGACGAACGCCAAACTATACGCCCTGGAGCGTAAACTGGAAGCGAAGTGGGTCCCACCCGGAGCTACGCGGCTCGAGAGCTCCCGGCAGGACGGACGAAACAGGGCCAACGTTGGGATTTCAACTTGCGCTCTTGCTTAGCTTTAAAAAAAGGAGTATTGCGGCCAACCGCACTTCAATGCCGCCGCTAAGTAGGGCCGACGGGCAGGGAGCGAAAGGAGTGCTTAGGGCGTGGGACACGCCCGCCCGGGGTCGCTCCGCCGCGCTGACCAAAAGACCGCAGGGTCGAATATTTTAACCTGACAATCATTTTTCGTACTGTGGAATTCGCACGGCTGACACAAATGCGCGTTCGCCGTCGATGCGCTTACTCACCAAAATGAGCAGCAAATAAATTGAAATCAATGTCCGACGGCGCGGAAAAGGGCAAAACTGTCGGACGCGCATGAACGGACGACCGTTAGTCGAAAAAGCCGCCGCGAACCGACGGCGGAACTTTTCGCGTACGTTACAATCGCGCCAAACGGCAATGAACGCATCCGAACCGGCCGAGCCGGTGGCGCGCAACTGGTCAAGAAAGCAGTCGGCGAACAGGCACAAGTTGAGCAAAAAAATGCGACATTTGTTGCTATGCGCGGAGCGACCATTACTCCCTAAGAACCATCGATCGCGGCACTTGTCAGTGCATCGCCTACCTATTAAAGTGAGGAGATGGGACAAATGTTCCTAGAACAATCTTTAAGGACAAAAAACTTGACGGCCCCAAAAAACGGCACTGCACAATCTTTGCTGGCCAAAAACTGGTTCAACGACGAAACGTGGCTACCCAACCTTGGCACCCATTTGCGCCGTCATCGCGGACCATGGGACACTCTGCCAACGTAAACAGATCTGAAAAAGCCCATCGGCTCTCTCTCTCTCTCTATTCAGTCTAAATGAAGCCGCAAAGAAGAAAGCAGCTGCAATGCTGCACGCAGCTTTGATGATGACTAAGCGCCAAGAGAGTGAAGTGAACTGTTGTGAACGCGGCTGGCCAGATTTTATCACGACGCGCTGAAAGCAAGACAGGGCTCAAACGGGGCCAATCCACCAGAGGACACAAGGCCACGAGCAAAAGATTAAACGGCAAAACAAATTAATCGACCAGCTAGGCGTCATCGTTTGGATGCAACTCGCAAAGGAATGCAACGGGTCATCGCGGATGCCCGGATAATACAGAATGCAAAAGTCATGCGCGAAAGCCTTTACGGCGAATGCGAGGGAATCTTGCCTGGATGCCATTAGGCATGAACCAAAGGATGCCATTCGCCAAGGAAGCGACATGCGTCCAAATGCCAACGACAACTCGGCAGACATATTTCAAACGAAACTTTCGTTCTGCTGTCGAATAGCGTTGCCATGCTTGATCGTCTCCGTATCTTAGCCTGGAAAAGATACGACGAGCAGTCGAATCTTTCGAGCAGCAGACGGCCGAGCATCCGCCGCTGACGCAACGGACGTTCGCCAAAGCGTACGGCCTCCAGCTTGCCCATTGAGGGTACGACTATACACTTTGCGGGGTCCTTCGGCTCACGGAATCCCGGAAGCCCTCTTTCAAGCCGACCGCCTGAAGACCCTGACCGAATCGGAGAGCGGTTTTTGTTTCGCGCCGCCACGGCAGCGCCGGCGTCTCAATTTTCCGAAGCATAAATAAGGAAAAGTAATTCAACATGCACTTTGCAAACATTGCCAACGGCTGTCTGCTAAGCCCCAACAACTGTCCTACCGCCGGCTGGCACAAACAAGCCTATTATCGCGCCTCTAATTAGCGCCCATATTCGGAAGGTACCGACAGGCCGCTTGCCTCCGCAGGTAGCGCGCAACGGGAGCAACAACGGGCCGGCGCGCGGGATGAACGCCGGCAACCACCCATCTCGCCGTACGGAAGCACATAAACAGCGACACACTTTGTGCGCCTTAATGGAAGCCGTACGGGAAAGACGCCGAACTCGCGGCGAAACGGACGGACCGCCGTTGGGCCGCCTGCACGGACGGATAAGTCGGTCCGTCTAGGGAAGACCAAGAAGATGGGACCAATGGCGCCGAACTTTGGCTCGGCGTGCATTGGGGCTGCGGCCTCGTACGGGGAAAAGACAAAGCGCGCCGTTGGCGAACCGAGCGAGAGCAAAAGCAACTCGGGCAAGTCAAATGAAAAGCGCGCAACGGCTTACCTGCAAATCTTTACAGTAGGTCAAGTTAGCGAAACGCCCCGCGAAGGGGCAGCGCGGCGACGACGACGGAGGGAACGGCTAATCAACGGTCGCACATTAGCAAAAAAAAATTCCCCTCTGCTTGCAACGCGCCGGTTCGCCTTGGGTCGGCGCGCGAAACCAAGCCGAGCGGAGCAAACGGCTCGAAAAGATCAATTTCGCAGAGGAGGCCGAGTGGGCGAATTCGTAAGTCATCGAAATGTCAGCACCGCCTCTGGGAAACGCTCGCGGGTAACGACGAACATTGAAACAATATATTTAAAAGTGAGCCGAGACAATCCGGTCGTAGGGTATCGTAGAAGCGAAAACCGAAGGCAGATCTCATGAGGCGTGGCCGTGCAAACCGAGCGGCGTCCAATCCGATACGAAGAGAAAAGCCACGGGGTCTCGCCCGACGCTGGCATCGATCGCGTAAAAAGCACTTAATGCAAAGCCGCGATCGAGAGGGCCGGCGCAGCGCAATAAATATACTTATCAAAATAGCGCCCGCGAAGGCGTTAGATACGCTGTGCGCTTTTGCATCGGCAAAAAGATGACGTCACGGACGAGATACGCGCAAATCCCAGCGGGAGCGACAGATTCACCTTGACTATGCGCTCGTAGTGGATCACGAATGGAAAATGCCAACAATCAGGGCATAACGACCCGCTTGGAGCGTAGCGGGAAGTCCCCTGGGAAGCTCTTATGAAACAACCTACGATGAGGAGACATAGCGGGACGACGGCACTTGTGCGAGGCGTCGAGACCTGCTGACGAGGCAATAAATTGTACCTGGTTCCTCCGTGCATCAAAAATAGGCCTTACCAACAGCAGAACAACAATTTAACAACGTTTTACGCTGCGGATTCTTTAAAAGCCGCAGCCGATACGCAAGACGCACTGAACGCAACTGGACGGAATGGCAAGTCGTAAAAACGCGGTCGTTCATGATTGTAGGTTCATTGATTTCGCCCAGTCACAACGAACGGCCAGCGTGAGTGCGTGCGTGCGTGCGTGCGTCCTACTACAACGGCTGTGCAAGGAGCCGATTGGACGCATCTTGGTCTTGACAACTACTAAAGCTCTCTTTTACGCGACGCACGATGGTGACGCGCGAAACACGCCTTCCAAGAGATACATATGCATATGAAAACATACACACTTGGGCGGTGCACGCTCACTTGACGGTGGACGAAAGTGTTCGGAGAGTATCAGAGTCCGCGGTCGACTTGTCCACATGTTGGGCCCCGCGCATTTCGGCAAGCATGCCAAGGGAAACGGTAACGGCGCTCGTCAAGGAAGAAGCATTGCCCGTCAGCCAGTGGAAACAGAAGTACCGCCGATCGGCTTTCTCTAAATGGCGCGCCAATCGTGCCAACCGCAACTGAACGAAGGTGCTTGGCCAGATTTTCCGTCTAGGCGAAACGCTACGAATTAGTTGGAATGAACCTGTGCAGCAGTCTTACTGTCGATGCGTAGGAAGTTGTCGTTCGCGCAAACTGTACTACCTTGTAACTCGCCCGGAAAGTCCTTTTCCCTGCCGAGCAGCGGTCGCGCAAGGCTGAGTGGCAAAGGGCAAAAATTTTGGCGGACCTTCTCGCCGAATTGGCGCCAACGAAGAACGCGCCGTGGATGCTTCGCTTTGCAAAGCGGAAGGGCTCATTTTATGGAGGTTGCGCAATTTCAGGGTCAACGCTACAGGGAGTCATCCATAACTCCGTTGACAGAGGCGAAATGGAAGTTGGCGCTCGCGGGATTGTAATCCGGGAAGGCGATTTGGCTGTCGAAGCGAGGGACAAAGCTTTAAAGGCAGCGCTCGCCGCGAGTTCCGCTTTGCAGCCGGGTTGCCGAGGCGACGTGGGTTCGAAGGGAGGTTGGCACCGCGCGCCTGTTGCGCCAAAGCGAAGGAAAACGACCGGCGGCGGCGTCGCTTGCAAAAATGCGTAGCGCCATTTGGGGAGGCGACCTCCCAATTTGCGGCTCGCGAAGGGGCGGCAGCAAGGGTTTCTCATTTTGGTCGAAGCTTGGTTGCTCGCCGCCTGTTGCTCGGGCGTCATTTCACTTGATACATCCATTGTCACTTTGGAGCGATTGCCAGGCTTTGTAGCCAACGGAGAATTTCGCGGCGGTGAGATATCCAGTTGGACAAGGAAGTTGAGCAAAATTGCCCTTATCCTAGCCTCCCTGCAACGCAACAACAATACTGTATGCAGTTGCTGTCCTTCGTATGGTCCACGGCCTTCTCGAACACCTCTGTTGGACCTACCCCTCGCGATCGAGTTTGTCCAAACATGCTGGCCGCAAGTAATTAATAAATGTGAGCCACTTTTGTGAACGTTGATTTTGTAAATTTACCGGCTGCTGGCCGGCAAAATTCCGTCGAACGAAAGAGAATTGCACTTCGGCAGTTGTACAAACCTGAGTTTTTAAAATGCTCCATACCGTATTCACTTCAAAATGATTTATTGTACGACATGCGTGCTGCGAACAGGGGTGGCCTCTTTTTCCAGCCGTTCTTGCGCGACTGTTCGTCCGCGTTTGCCTACGGATAGTTGGGTCCTTGGAAAAATGAAATTTCTCATTCATTTCTTGTAGTCTTCATTCCAGCCGCCCTTCCGTTTTCAGCATTCAGCGTCTCGTTTGATAAGTGACTGCGCGCTCGGCTTTACCGTTATGTTTCGTTTCGGCATTGCGGCGGTGATCGCTGGTTTGGCGGCACCGTTTCCGCATGCTCAGTGCTTCGCTGTAGCAACTTCGGTTCAACCAAGAGGTTGGTCACTCAGGCTGCTTTGTAATCGTCGTGGCTCCCGCGCTATGTCGCCTATTGTTGTCCTATTTCTTTGTCAGTGCTTATCATCTCGTTTGTTCGTATGTGTCTGAACTTTTGCTTTCGTCGACGCACGAAGGTGGTATAGTGCAACGGTTCACCCTCGCTTTCGGCGACAACTGGGTAAGGAAGGTGGAAGACCGATGCTTAAGTGCCTTTTAAATTCTCTGGCCCCTAACAGAAGGTGGGAGTCCCTTTTTGTAAGTGCGCAACTCGGCAGCTTAGCTTTGCCATTTCAGCAACCATGTTCCTTGTCTTCGAAGCAGCAAGCTGCTGAGCATTGCGTTCTCCGCTAGAGTTGTAGTAGCTGCGTTGAAGGCAGAATTGTGCACAACGAACGAATGGATTGGAGAACCGGTTTACTTCGTAGTTGTTCTCGTGCTGTCACAGTGTGCAGTATCCACTTCTCATCGCGGAACATAGCGACATGAATGTATAGCATTGCGGCAGGTTTGACCAGCATGGAGCGAGCGGCGTGAACTGGTCGAATTTTCTAAATTACTGGAAATGCTTTTCTGTTGTTGCTTTTCCACAGTGATTTTACAATTCTCGGCGTTCGAATTGCTGGAGCTTTGAGGAATAGCTTCTGCTCGGACAAAGTGAAGTATTGGTAGCGCGTAGCTTCGTACGATAAGATCTGCGCCACCGCTCACGTTTTCAGCATGTTCAAACTTCGCGGAATGCATTATGTACTTTACCCTTCCGTGCGTCTTTCCCAGCTAATGCTTTATCTAATCTTGTGGTTGGCTGTGTGACTACTTTCAGCTGAGCCATTAATCCACCGTAGTGTTACTCAAGGCAGCGCTTTTAAAGTAAGTGGCTGTCGCGAGCAGCTTAGCGTTTTATAAAGTTTGCAATCTGTTTGAAGTTGAATGTGTTCCGCTCCGCGTTCCCATGCAGCGTCACCTAGAGCTTTACTATCAAGAGGTTCAATGCTTTGCAGTTCCGCGTACATGAATTTGCATAATTGGCATGCTTCCCTAACGCTGCTCCTCGCAATTGCAAAGCGCTGTTGCGCCCGTAGACTCGTCTTTCGTCCTCGCTAAGTTCTGCAAGTCGAGCGTAGCTTGCCCGTTAGTGTACGAAGAGATCGATTGGGTAGTTCAATCTTTGCTTTTATATTTACTTTAATTGACATCAGTAAATGTTTTCATCTTCTCGTTTGCCCATCGTATATTTTGTCGTGGCAGCTTCGGTGAAGTCGAATATTGACAATCAGGACATCCATGGCGTGGAAACAGCTCTGTCGGGTAACCTTTGTACTTTCTACCAAGTCGTACGCGATTTCATACCATTTTACGCCTTCTAAATGAAACTTTAAGGAGCTGATATCAAAGTGTGACGTTTCCGTTCATGCGGGCCTTAGCGCTTGACAACTTCAATGCTCGCATCTGTTGTCTGCAAAATCAATGTGCCCGTTACTTGCTTGTATTAAGCAAAGAAAATAGTTGTTGTTGAACATTTACTTCGCCTCAGCGGCTATTAATCGTAGTTGAGTAGAACGTCTTTTAGCTATGCAAATTTGCCTAAAAGCGAAAATTGCGCTGTTGCGCTTGGACATACGATCTCGTTCCGCTGAAGTGCGGACAAACGGGAGCTGCTCAAGTTTCCTTGAATGAACGCTCCGTCATGGGATTTTCATTGATGCAATTCAGTTGCCCATTTTTCAGTTGTGCTGCTCCCAGTCGTCAGCTTAAAAATCCTCTTGCGAGAGATAGTCCATTCTTTTATCAGCAAATTTATTCAATCAATACACGTTTTAAAGTAGATCGTCGTTATTGTATCTGCTGCTTCGTACATGCCGCCTGGTGTAACTGTAGTTTGAAAAGTCTGCCGGTGTACTCCGGATGGCATGAAATGCTGTTTCATTCAAACGATGCTCCGAAGTTATTCCTAACAGGCGGACAAATCCAGTTGTTTTGTTTCTTCTGTGTCCTTTATTGATTCAAAATGGCCAGTAAATTTTGAATCATTCTGTTCTACAACTACTACAACTCTCTAGCGGAGCAGAGTGTTAATGTTACTCCATCAGAAAGCCAACATTCCGATCGGCAATGTTGACTTTCTGATGGAATAGCATTAACACGGTATTAGTTCTGTCGTATCGTTCCGTAGGTTGATTGCTTTGGCTAAACGAAGCGACACCATCGAATTTGTCGAATGTCCATTCGGCTTGAGCGTCCGTTGTCGATGTTTTGCAAGTATGTTGGAATTGCATTTCTTCGAGTCAGCAGTGCTTTCTTTGTTCATCCTTAAAGTTGGCACTTTTGTTCTTCTTTTTCCAATTCGTAATCGCCCATTCATCGCGTTTTGACGCCCCTACGGGAACGTGAAGTTGTTTCAGCGCCATTTGGTGGCATTGCTTTTGGTTGCTCGCATTTACGGATCTACATTCGCATGTGTCTTATAGAAATGGCCTTTCTACGGTAAGAAGGATCGGTGATGGCCGATAGTGGACAAAAGGTTGGCCATCAACAAGGGCGCTCCAGTGTTGGCACTTGGCCGACCACGTGGTCTGAGTCAGCCTTCTTCCTGTTCAATGTGCTTGTTGTTGGGAGCCTAATTCTGGTTAGCATTTATAAACCGGTCTCCGTTTCTTCGTGCGACTTGCTGTACGGAATTGTTGAGCCGGACATCCAGTTTAGCAATACACGCGACACCGCAGAAACCGCCGACGATCAGCTGGACAATGCTTATAGGATTGTGGTAATCTCGGATTTGGACCACGATAGCAAAAAGGCGGCTGAATCGCATAAGTGGATGAGCGTCCTGCAGGCAGGCACTCTTCATCTCAGCGCAGACAGGTCATCAGCAGATGTATCCTGGGACGCTGCCCATACCGTATTGGAGGGTAGCATGTCTCAAAACGGCAGAGCAATGGAACTTTCCGATTTGAAGGTCTTCAATGGACGCATGTTGTCCGTTGATGATCGGACGGGTTTCGTCTACGACATTGTAAATGGCACGGTAGCGATACCATGGGTATTTCTTGCCGACGGCGACGGTCAGCAGGCGAAAGGTTTCAAAGCTGAATGGATGGCAGTGAAGGATGAGAACTTATTCATCGGTGGCATTGGTGAGCTGCGGTAATTGTTTCTTGCCATCAATGAACTTCTCTGGCAACAGGCAAAGAATGGACCACAGTGGACGGCCGATACGTAAGTGATGATCCATTTTGGGTAAAGATAGTCGATCGTGCAGGACGCGTCAAACATGTGAACTGGAAGACGGCATACTTAAAGCTGCGGGAAGCTGTCGGAATTAAATATCCAGGTTGACGTAGGCTCTATCTTCTTCATTAACGTAAATATTTCTAGGTTATATGATTCACGAATCAGCCCAATGGTCGGTCGACCATTCACAGTGGTTCTTCCTTCCTCGCAGGGCTTCCAAGAAGCCGTACTCGGAGTCGGAGGATGAGCACAGAGGTGTGAAAAGGTTTCCCCGCTTTCCAAGACGCCGCTACTTTCACTTTCAGCCACTAACGTTCTTCTGAGAGCCGACGCTTGCTTTCAAGAAGTTTCGGTTACCTATGTTGGGCCGCTGTCAGCGACTCGCGGCTTTTCCGCCTTCCAATTTATACCAGCGACCGGTGACTCTCTAATCGTGGCCGTTAAGTCCGAGGAAACGGCGGGCATTGTCAATTCATATTTGACCGTCTTTGGAGTTGACGGTCGCATTTTGCTCTCCGACAGTGCTATTCCGGGAAATTTTAAATTTGAGGGGATTGAATTGATTTAGCGACTTTTCAGAAAGCTGTTGTTTCGTCTCGACGGCTCCTTGTCAATTCGTAATTCCTGTGCAAACGTCGTAGTCCAACGGACAGATTCTCCGGTTACTTTTTCCTGCTGCTGAACGTGAAACGAAAACGAGGAGTCGCGGGTCCGCTGCCTAACTTTTGATTGAACGCATGGGTAATACATTTTGATGCGTTTGATTGCGATGACGTTGCAGCGCGTTTTGTTGAATGGTAGAAAGAGCGCAAATTTCGTTGAGTCTATACGATTATAAATTTGCTATTATTAAACGTGGCTTATGCCCTTACGACTTCGCCAACGGTAAGCCAGCGAAAGGTCACGCGAGGTGGTTATTGTGAGTTCCCTTATAAGAGCATGGTAGGAGAGCACTTGTCATGAAGCATGATTGCATAGGTTAAGCAGCGATCGTAGCGCTTTGTTCAGCGTATAATTTTCTGTCTTAAATTGCCGCGTTTAACAATCGCATTCTTCCAAACTTTGAAAAGAAGTTATACGAATTTTGCTCGTTCATGAAAGAGTGTTATTGACCACTTTGAACCTGCAAATCATGCAGTTACCCAATGGCGGGTTTCTAATGCCCTCCTCCTTGTTGCAAAACCTTAAAGGGGTTCATATCGGGTGAGCACTAAGAATTACTTTCCTTTTAAGGTTAGCAGACAATAAAAACGTTTCATGCCATGTGAGAAGCGTCGGCGCATCTGAAGTGAAACTGCACCGATTGATTGCTGCAAGTTGATTAGCAGCTTCTGTCGCTGAAGTATTATTTAATTTTGTATTTGGAAAGGACAGTGAACGGGTCTATGTCAGTTCTGTCTCTCTCTCTTTCTAATCATGTTTGGGAGTGGAGCAGCGTAGTTCATTCATAGAACATAAGTGAACGGTACTCGGAAATTGCAACGTTGGCTTAGTAATCCTGAGCCGAATACTCAAGCAGCACTCTCCTCCTCTGCTTTCGTGTACTTCCAGCTGGTTCTCTCGAGTTCAAAAAGAGCTTTACCGAAAGCAGCTTACTGAACCTAATTGCAGTAAGCACTTAGCAGCTGTTCCTATAACCCTAACGTAAAGTAGTTCTTTCGTTGGACAATCTCGCGCCAGTATTGGCGTTAAATCTCGTTGAAATAACATGAATACTGCTGAAAAAGAGTATACTGTACAGAAAAAGGACGCTGTGCTTTAACGCGCATGAACCATTCGCTACGAAAGGACTGACTCATCAACAGCAGTGCAGCGATGTTACCAGTTGAACTGAGTAGGCAGAAAAGTGGTTGGCGGACAAACGAAATTGTTTGAACGCCGAGGACCTGAACCTGCGTGCCAACAAGGAAAACGATAATACGGCATTTGGCCTCCTCAGCGCGCTGCCGATCGTGCAACCACTGGAAGTCAATTTCCTTCAATGCAAACAGGCCGTCGCCTTCCCGGAAAGCAAGTTCACAAGTTGTTCGCTTCGCCGTTTTTGATCGTTCGCCTCGATGGCCAGCGTTGTGTGGCGCAAGCTTCAGCACCACAACAAGCGCGCAACCAAATTTCGCTTCACCGCCCGATTTCGCGAATTGGTCATTGAATGCTGCCCCACGTGGCAGCCGGCCGCGGTCTGCGTTGCGTGGGTCCATCGCAAGCGTCGTTACGTCTCCAAGGTGAGCCGAGCGTTTGTTTACGCTATGCCCATGGATGAGTAGTTCAGAAATGCGCTTTTTGTCTTGTTTGGCCACCTCAGTGCAGCCTTCTTTGCGCTGCTTCGCGGACGGCCGTGACCTCGCTTTTTGGGGCACGCTGAAAAGTTGTACTGCTTCCAGTGAGACTCCTTTCCCAACGTCCAGTCTGGTTTTCCTTCGTCAATGCTAGTAATTGACTTTTACGAACCGATTTGTCATGTTGCAGATGGTCCATGAGGAGATGCGACGGTCGTCTCCGCGGAGACGTTCCCTAGGCAGAACTTGTTTTTTTCGCTGTCCGTCTGTTCATCTCTCGCAGGGCAAAGTTTTCGTTATCTTTGCGTTTTCATTGATCGATTTATCTTCTTAGCGATACTGCGTAGTCGACCGCAAAAGCGAACATGTAGCAGTCCTTTAACTTTGCCGCATGACTCAGGTTTCTGGAGCCATTCGATTGCTATTTGCCTAGTGTTGCAATGCCTATCAGATTCCCACGGTTGTGCGGTGTACTTTCGTCCGCAGATCGCGCTAAATGTTCCGTCCGCGTTATTACGTTTGCTCGATGCGGAAAGAGATTAAATACGCCATTAGCGCTTTGCGTAGGTATGGCTACCATATATCTGATGTGCAGGTAACATTACATTTTCGCGCTACATACTCCAGTTGCGGTGTTAGTACTTTGTCATAAGCGCTGCGCGTTTCTGATTCTTGTCGCTTAGTGGCATAACCTCGTTTCTACTACTCCTGAACTGTAACATTGGTGGCAATCACGTATGTTGGCTGGTTCACTGTTTGCTGTTTCAGGTTAGCAACTGGGAACCTTCGATAACGAATCCCTACTGCGGCATCATATTATGGCCTGTTCAGAGCAGCGAAGCTTTAGAAATAATAACAACTCTGTACCGCGATCAGCGTGCAGAAGAATTCGACGACAAGGAATGGACGTTTGTTGTGGAAGAGGTGGCGAATTCGGGACGTCGATTCCGTCCGATTGCGTCGGCCAAACTGAACCTTCGCATGTTTGCCAACCAAGCTCCGGGATGTCTGACCGAGCTTAAGCTGCAAATGAGGCCGTTGCGGGAGTCGTTGCGCAAGTGTACTCTGCAATTGCTGCTCAGCTGCACCATTCTAAAGGAGGGAGCCGCAATTGATGACGACATGCGCAGCTTGGCGAGCATTCTGTCCGCACAGCCGGCGAAGGTGGGTCCAGCAGAAAGTTGCGCAGTTGTTAAGGAACCGTGCTTTCGCAGGACATCGGTGATCTGCACGATTTTGACGACGAGTTCGGAAGCCACGGTTCAATGACGTTGCCGGTCGCTCAGCACGCAGAAGCGGCGACTCGTCCATCTACCAATGGTTTCATTGACGAACGATGGAGATTGCAAGTTGCCGAGGTTGTCAACGAAATTGGCGCGTTGGAGAAGATTCCATCAACGGAAGTTGTAGCTTCGCGTAAGCTTTCTAGTACCATACGGTTCGGTTATTGTTGGGCCATTGTTGCTTTGTGCATTGAGTTGCCATAAAGGCTAATTCACTTTTCGTCTTCAGACGCCGTTCCATCCAATAATGACAGTTTTAAATCGACGTGCGGAGCCGAATTTCAAGGGCGAACCGAATCTCCCAAATTTGGTCAGAAGTCCGTCATGGCGGGACATTATCACGAATCGACCGACGCTGCTCGGCAACCAATGATGACTTCGACGCCAACGGAAACTCGGTCGTCATCCGGCTTCTTTGATAGTGTGCTTTCCAATTCGTTGGTAATTTCGTTTTCGCGTACGCGTTTGTGCGTCAACGTTTATATACGCAGCCGAAACGGGATTCTACTACGGCTAATGATTCCCAGGCAAGCGTAACGAGCCAAGATTTGCTGTCCTGGTGCCAAGAGACTTGCCGAGGTTACCGTGGCGTTCGCATTAGCAACTTCAGCAGCTCATGGAGGAATGGGGTTGCTTTTGCCGCTCTTATACATCGCTACAGACCGGATCTGATTGACTTCGACTCGCTCAGTCCGTCGGAAATCCGGGAAAACTGTCGTAAGGTATGGACGCCATTGGTTAAGAGTTCGTTCCTGTCTCTTCACGTTTGCAAATTACTTCAAGGCGTTCGACGCGGCCGCTCTCTTGAATGTGCCGCGTTTAATTGATCCAAATGATATGGTCATCATGACAATACCTGATAAAATAGCCGTCATGACATACGTGTACAATTTGAAGGCCGCCTTGACCGGTACCTCTCCGGTAAATGATGCAGGTGAGCTAAAATCCATTCTCTCGTGAAATCATGACTGCACTGTACTTACGGAATGTTTTCAACCCGTTAACACCAAAAAGCAAAAAACTTTACTGGCGGAGCTTTCGGGAATCGCCTTTTCCCGTCCTCCTAAGGCGATTCCCGAAAGCTCCGCCAATAAAGTCTTTTGCTTTTTGGTGTTAACGGGTTGAAAACATTCCGTAAGTGCAGTGTAGTCATGAGAACTAACGCGCCCGTTCATAGATACAGCATTTTCAACATCTCTCGTGAAATCCATTATTTGCATAGACGGCTGTCTACTCAATAACAATATTTAAATGTCTTTCCAAATGACTTGTTCCTTGTATTGTCAGTTTCGGTAAGCTTGCCTCATTCTCCTTGCCGTCTATTGCCAGTCTAAACTAACTACCGAGCGAAGCATTCCTGAAGAGTTGCGTATTGGTAAACAAACGACTGTGTGAAAAGAAAGAGGAGTTTGTTAGTTCTAATGCACTGATTAAGCAGTTGTTGGTGCGAACCTCATTTTCGTACGCTGCGAAAATATCCTTGCAGATTATATAGTCAGATCAGCTGGTTGCTTGCTTGTTATTGTTTTGCACGTGACAATAGTTCAGTAATAATATGAGTGCGCAGAACAACGCGTAGCGACCAACCGACACCGTAGGTTGCGTGTGGCGTTAATTTATCTGGTATTCAAAATGCGCAGCTGCATAGTAAAGCGCTGCGGACTCGTCCATTCTGAGACAGCTCTGCCATTGTAACTGGTCATTTCCATTTTCCAGCGCTTTCAATGTAGTTTTGATAGGAATGGCAGTTTTTCTCTGTTTAGACCAGTTTTCACTTGCCTTGTTTGAAATTTTCGAAAAAATTTACCTTCAGAGTTTAGCGCGAAAAATATGGATGGAACAAATTTGAAAGCCGTTTCATTTGTGAGAACATTTATTGATTGTTCTTTTTTTACTCATTGTTTGAACGTTGCTCGCCTTTGAAGCGGCAGTAGGAATTTTGAAGGTTGCGGTACTTAAGAGACGTCTGCGTGGAAATTGGCCAACGTACAGTAGAGCATTGCAGCGTTCCGAGGCAGCGATTAATTAGTGACAGTCCCTGAAGCAAATTGTTGCATCAACAAATGTCGGTCTACTGTCGGAGTTCGTACGGAATAATTTGTACTATCAGCCAAAGTTCTTCTGAGGTGCAGAACTTTGATAATCACAATGGCATTAGGGTGCTCTCCGTGTGTCCTGTTTGTGCAAAGAGAAAAGATACGTGCAAGTGACATTTCTTATCACAAGTAATTTTATTCTCAAGCGGCCGTTCTAACGATCACCGACCTCACTTGGCTTCTTCCCAATCTTCTCTGTTTTGATTGAATCATTTATTGATCTGCGCACAACTTTTTCAATTATCCAAACGTACGGCAGAGCAAAATGCCCGATCAGTTTTCTTGCATAGTTTCTTGCTTTGAACGACCACCTTTCGACGAGATTTCACTTTGTCAGAGGTAACGTCTACGCTGTATTTCTTCAGGCATTTCTGCGGTTAAATCATTTGTTTTGCTTTCCAAATTTGCATACTTTTAACTTCCGGTGAAGTTCGATCGCCGGTCCATTCCAGTGGTATTTCGCTGTGAGCTAAGGAAAGTCGTAATCTTTCCGCATCGGCGCTGTCCAGAGCGCTTTTTCAAACTGACCATTACGTTGTTTGATTGTCATTTCAACGACATGGTTTGTGTGCTGCTTTTCCGCCAGTTTTTACGACCTTTTATCGAAAATGTTTACTATCAGACTGTATCGCATGTAGTTTTACTATTCATTTAGACCAATGTCATTTAGTTGCTGCGCATTGGCCAGCAGCTTCGCGCTATTTCAATAGTCACTTAGAGCAGCCATTCTCGAGCGTTTGGCGCGAGGCACCCCTGGAGACTCTTCCCAGGCGCCTGGTCCCCGTTTTCGTATTGGTCAGTTTTGTTTGTCATTTTTCGCCTGGCAGCTGATATCCTCTAGGGCAAAGTCAGTATGTGAACATTGTAGAAGGATACAATGTAAATGAACGGTCATGATCCCCTTTATTCATATAGATCAGCATTTGAAGCATACCGGCAAAGCCGACAAAGCATAAAAAACGCTTTATTGGAACTAATGTAACCGTTCAGCGTGTGCCTTTGCTACCTTCATGATGTCCGGCTTCAGTCTGGTCAGTGACAGCCGCAATTCACCTCTAGCTGCGGCATCCATTCTATTTCTGGACTTCGTTATGGAAACGACTTTGCTAAGCGCGCACTCTACTAAGTAGGTTGAAGGAAAGGCGATGAGAAATTGCTCTACTTTTCCCCACAGTATTGGAAATTTGTTCGGCAGATCATGCTTGATCCAAAAACCTCTACCAAACTGACCGAAGGCATGACGTGCGATTACGTCGCTTTGAAGCTCAATCAATTCTTCTTGAATTTCCGAATGAACTTCGACCGCTGGTACTCCAAATGGATCCAAAATCCAACAGGGGGTGTCTAGGTTTAGGAGATCGCAAAACCTTTCCTTCATGTCTTCAATCACTTGCTTCAGATGGGACATGTAGGCTAGGAGGTCTTCATCCTTCAGAATTCCTGCGATGGCTTTCAAGTTTGGAAATTGCGAAAACTCTCGACGACCTAAGTTGTGCAAATAAAGTTCGAGCTTCTTAACAAAAGAAACTACCGCCGACTTGCTACTTATGAGGTCGCTGTCTTTGCCTTTTAAGGCCTTCTTTAACAAGTTCAGTTTCTGAAAAATATCAGCTAAGTAGAATATGCCTGCCTTAGCGCATCAATAAGCTTTTCTCCAAAGTCCTTGTCAGGCATAAAAGCGACTATTGAGTCCCAAAGTGCTACGAAACGTTGGAGGCAATTGCCCTTAGAAAGCCATCTAACCTCCGTGTGCAGCAGCAGCGTATCGAAGTCTTCACCATTTTCCTCACACAGCTGGCGAAAAAGACGATTCTGGAGGGCGTGAGATTTGATGAAATTTACGACCTGAATAACCAGCGAAAGTGAATGGTTGAGGCGCAATGATAGCTTTTTCGATACAAACTGCTCTCTGTGAACGATGCAATGAATGGTGAAGACTGACGGGACGACCGCCTTCAAGTAGGATATGAATCCTCTGTATTGCCCTACCAAAGAGGCAACACCATCCGTTGCGCAAGCAGTAATATTTTCCATCGGTATACCATTCTCTTCAAAGTAATCACGAATTTCTTCAAAGATGGTCGCTCCTTTAGTATCCGTTCTTATCCTTCTGGCGAAAAGCATCTCCTCCACCAGTTCTTTTGCATTAAAGAACCTAACATAAGCCATAAGCAAAGCGTCACTGTCTTGTAAGGTTGTCTCATCCAACTGCAACGAAAAACTCCTGGACTTCAGTAAACAGATTAGTTGACCTTCAGTGTCACCTGCCATCTCGTCAATTCTCCTACAAACAGTGGAGTTGCTAAGGGGAATCGGCTGAACTGTTTCTTCGGGGGCCGATTTCATGGCATCAGATATTATTATGACACTGCAGGCAAAATAAGCGATTCGCCAATACTGTGGGCATTGCCGGTTTTAGCGGTGATCTTACTAACCTTGTACGACACAGCAATGCCATTGTCTAATCTCTGTGGCCTTTCGCGAACCATGTGCGTCAGTGTTGCCCGTTTCTTCCTCTTAGCTTCTGGAAGAATTCGAAGGGCTTGTCCTTTTTCTCCGGATGCACAGTAATCAAATGCTTCTTCATTTGGAAGGCTTCATGTTCTCGTTTGAAAAAGTAGCCTTGCAGATCAAGCACAACGGCAACAGATGGTCATGAGCAGCCGGGACGAAACCGTATTTTAAGTATTCTACAGAATAGCTTCTACACTTTTTCTTTGCCGCGGAACTCATGCGCAAACCTGGATAACGAGAGCTTGTTGGGAATCGAGCAAACACTGCTCATGCACCGTTACATGATCTGCAAGTTCACTAGATTTGCGGAGATATAATATGGCTACATGTGTACGGAGATTTGCTGGAGTGGTTACCGCAATTATTTTGCCCTCCGCGGAACTCTTCGCCACCCCCTCCGGGTCCTCTGGCCCCCCGTCGGGCGGTTAACAATTCCTGGCCCCCCTTCACAGGCGCGGGGCGCCACCTGGGGCCCAGGCCCCACTTTGAGAATGGCTGAATTAGAGGAACGTCCCTTCAGGCGGGACCATGCGCTTTTCTCAAGACCTGCGCTTTTTGCTTTTCCTCTCCGTTGGGCAATATCTCTTGGGTTCCGTTGGGTCCTCTGAAGACCTACTGTAACGAAACTGGGCACTAAACGGCGAATTGGAAACAGAAAACAAATTGCCGCTTGAGTTGAACATTTCGTTCCGTGGGCGTCGTGCGCATATTTTCCTGCGTGTAACTACGCCTATAGGCGTAATTGTAGTTACGTTACAACTAAGTAATTGTCATTCATGTTGCACGTAATTAGGTTAGCTACGTGTAACATGTAACTGTCTATGTAACTAAGCTCTTAATTATTGAATGACTTGAACGAATAGGCGCTTGCTTAACGAAATGACTATTCACCTGCTGTGGCGTTAATAACTTAAGCAGGAAAGTTTAGGTTATTTCGCAGGACAATAATTGAGGGGTACAACAGTCATCTTCTGTTTGCTTTCGTTGCTCAGTTTGACTGTTCTTTAATTAGATTGCAAGATATAGCAATTACGTGTGCAAATTTGACTACCCATTGGTGTTTTATGTTTAATGAACGGTTTGGCGTGCATGACGGCTGAATGCGTACTTTCTGTGCGTATACGCGAATATGACCAAACGGTGGATGATTTCGTCCATTTCCAGACTTGTCCGATCCTTTTCTTGCCGGTTCCAAGTTGTCGCAGTCAAGCGGTCGACCACCATCCATTATATCCTCGGATGCGAACAGTGAGCTGCGCACGTCGACTGGCAGTCCGCCAAAGTTCAATACGTCCTTGGAGCTACAAAAACCTTCGAGAAGTCGTTCGGCAAGCGGCGATGAACCGACTCGACTTTCCTACACCCTCAGCGCTAGCAGCATTCAAAAGCCCGTACTTATGACCAGAAAAGAGCTCATGAATCCGTTCGATAGTGACGACGAGTCTCAGACCGCATCAACTCTGGTTGCTTCGGCAACTGGCAGTTGCGCGGAAGCGGACAACTCTCCGTCGGCAGCTTTCGTGACCGCCGAAGATACGTATATTGACAGCCCGGTAAATTTTTGCCATACGCTTGTTGTTTGTGCGGTAATTGTCAATACGCACTTGCACCCTGAAGGTTCCTGTAAGTCGACAAGAGGAGTTGCGTCGCCGCGTGCGCGAAATGGTGGAAAAGTTTCCGGCCAGCAGTAGCGACAGCGAACAGCCGAAGTTCTCCGCGGTATTCCATTGCTCAATTGGTCGTTGGTCAAGAAGGAGTGCCTCTCTTAGGCGCATTTGCAGGAAAGCGAGCGCCTGCAGGAGTTGACCTCGCGGGCTCGTCAGATAATTAGGCAATACGGACCCGGTGGCGGAAAAGAGCCACTTGTCATTCGATTGTCTGAAACTTTGCAGTCGGATGCAGCTGAGGCAACAACAACAAAAACAACAACAGTGTTTCCCTTCTCGGCTCCGGTAACCCGCCAAACGACACCCGAAGGTACGTTTCCCCCTTACTAAGGTCGACATTATGCAAGTGATTGGTTGCACGCCAAGCCTTGTCGTCTTGTCAACCCATGTTCGTGTTGTCTTGCAGAGTCCAGTGCCACCGTTTTGCGAGGAAATGCCAATTTTGTCCCTCACGGTAAGAACAAGAGACGGACGGCTCGCTTATTTGCGTTTACCGCCGCGCGTACTGTGATGTTGCACAATTGATTTGCAGGTTGCCTCGGACCGGCCGGTGTTCGTCTGCCTAGTCCGATAACGAAGGAATCTCTGCTCATCTCGACGGGTACTACTCCAGTGGCCAACAAGGCCTTGCAAGCGGTGGTCAGTGTCCCGTCGAAGCGCAACGTTGCCTTACGTTTCACAGTAGTGTTTTCCTATTTTTCAAACGAATGCAGAACGCTTCCGAATCGGCTTTCGCGCGCTTCAAGCGTTTCGGCTCGATGCGCGGTCAAGAGTTGGCGCAAAGCATCAACATGCTGTCCAATCGGCTCGGTGAAACGGTGCGCAGCGCCGGTGGTGTACGTCCTTCCCAGTGGTTTACTTTTTGTTGATCTTCAAGTTCGTTGTTCCCTTTCAGCCGAAGGAGACGTCCAATGAGCAACCGTCCGAAGAGGTTGAGGAGGACAAACCCCCGACGAAGATAATTACACCTTTGGATGTAAAAAATTTGCTCGTTCTCATTTGCCTCGTCGTTCGCTTTAATTGGCACTGCGTCGTTGCAGCTCGAATTGCAATTGCAGTCGGTGACGGAAGAGATGGAAGCTTTGGTTGCCAAGCAAAAGGAACTTGACCACAGAGCGATCGAAGTGGAAAAGCAGTGGCGAACGGTGATGCAGAAAGGTAAGCCGAGAAGAACGAAAGGCGTAGGCATGTGAGCCGCGCTCATTTCCATTTAGTGCCTGGTTCAGAGGAAGAGCAACAGTTGATGAACGACTATTTGTCTCTGCTGAACGAGAGGAACATGCTAACGAGGAGAGAGATGCACCTAAGTCTGTTGTACGGTCTCCTGTTTCAATTGTCGGTCGTCGAATACCTAAGCGGGGATTATTTTGCCGACAGGGATACTATACGCTCTTACGAGAATCGTTTCGCCGCCGTTCAAAAAGAGTTGGCCGAGCTGATGGAAACTGAGGAGTCTGAAAAAACTGAAGCTCTTAAGCAGAGAATCGACTTCCTTATGGAGGAGCTAATCACCATAGTGAACAAACGGGACGAATTGGTGCAACAGTTGATGGCGCACGATCAAGGGTATACACATATGCACAGGTTCATACAGAAGTATGCATAACGTTACTCTTCTAATGTGTAGAACCGAAGAGGACGCCGAGATGGCACACAACATACTTAAGAATAGCGTGCTAATGGATTCCGAGGATCACAAGAATTGTGTGATACAGTAGCACCGAACAGGGGTCGCTTGTAAGGACGTATTTTGCCAAGGCTTGCCCAGCCAAACTTTCTTTCCTTCTTTTACCGTCTTTCGTACTTTTCCACCGCCATACTCCGCCTTTTGCCACGTGTTGCAACGTTTCGCTTTCGCTTCGCCGCGAAAGCACTGCGACGACAAATAGACGCGTAGAAGCAGAGAAGCTTTGCACGGCATTGGCTCAAAGGACCGCGTTGCGCGCCTGCTTCAGCAAAGCGACCAAACGATCAAGAATGCAGGCCTTCGCTTGGCTGCTGAACGCCTCGTAAACGGGTCGGGTGACCAAGTCGATCAAACCTTGCGCGTCGGTCATTTCCAAAAGGCACGTTGGCATTACGTTGTGCAATTGGCACCCGTCGAGCATTAGCAACTTTTCGCCCGTATTCAAATTTGCCGACTCGTTCAGCACGTAGCCGACGGTCAGACAGAGCAGACCGGGCGACCGCCAGGCGCAGGCTGCTCTCAGCCTTAACGACGCATTCCGGTGAGTGCACGGCTCCATTGGAGGGTAGACCGCCAGCAGGAATGCCTCCGCTTCGTCATCGGTGACCGCCACTGACAGCGACTCGACAGTGGTCATTGAGACAACGGTGTCGAAGGCCAACTGAGACCAGGCTGCTACGTAGTAGGGATTTATGTAGAAGACGCGCGAGCCTTGGGTTCGTAGTGCCGTGAAGTTGAGATCCGACTTCAGCTCGAAACGTTTCAACGTCGTCTTCTCATGACCAGCGAGGGTCATCTACAAGTGGGCACGAACTTCGCACGATTGGGTTGTCAAATGGCGGCCTTACCTTTGTATGTCGTTTCGAGTCGCCGATGCCGCCCTTTCGATAGAGACCTTCAAGAAGTCTCACCTTCGTATGATCGGAAACGTTCAAGTAGTGCGTTGATTCGATATTCAAGCTGCGCTGCGTAGAAAAGTGAACTATCAATTCGGTGAGCAACGGCTCCAGTCGGTATCGGTCGGCCAATTCGAGTCGTTCTATCGGGGACAAGGCGGATCCGCGACGCAAGTAGTCCATGCATTTGATTAGCACTCCTTCGGATTCAAAGTCGCTGGCCGTTTGGAGCAGCACTTTCAGGTTGTTGCCTGAAAAAGGATTCCGCTGAAGCTACAAGCGCCCAAGGCGAGCCCGTTGTCTCTGCCGAACCGTCCACTTGCTTCTGCGTTGGGTATATGCATTGCAGAAATTCCAGCACAGCGGAGTATGACTTGTTCAACAGCAGTGTCGACTTGCCGCCGTCCGTCGAAGCGAAGTGACGACGGAACAGAGTCGACCAAATGGACAGGTAAAATTCGCAAGCGTACAACACTCGACCGTTCACTTGCATCTTGCAATTGCGCAACGCGTCCGGCTGTCCGAATTCCACCTTTGCCGCTGTACCCGTCGTCATGCGACTACGATTCTGCAATAGGCAACGGTTTGACATTAGCCGACGGCCCGCTTGAACGGCGGCTCAATTCTTCAACGACCTTCCTGTCAAATCCTATGCGTTGCCACGTTTGAGCCGCCGTTGCCAATTCCCGCGCGATTGACTAAGCAGCATCATTTCTACGGTAAATTCCCATTTTGGACCAATTCAGACCGTTCGATTTGCAGCGACGGAAACATTGGTCGTAAAAGTGAGCCGCCTTTGAGTGCCTCAACCCGCAAACGTGCTTTGCGCTAAAGTTTATCGTAATGTAATCAATCAGCCGATGGCCATTCATTTGCCATCGACCAAATGCTTTTGCGCTTTAAAGAATGACGGCGTCAAGGAGACAACCAACAATCCATTGCTTATTCGTTTTCAATGCTCTTCGATACGTTCGGCGAATCGCCAGCGAGCAACCGAACTCTTTCTTCACGCGTTGTTCAACGAGCGCTTTGATGATACGCCTCCATTGGGTTGCTGCCGTTTAATGGCTTTTCAATTATTTCTTGTCACCCTTTGATCATTTGAACAGAATTGTTGAAACTACGAAAGGTCGTAATGACAACAAGAATGCCGTATAAGGGAGTTTGCATCTCCATGATTCAATTATTTTGATGCACAAATGTATTAGTATGATTAAGAAGAGTACTTGTCGTGTTTACGCGCTCTCGTTAGCACGTGTTCCCCAATGCGCAGTAGTTGCCCGTGCTTCTACGTTCAATCGCTTAGTTTGAACATCAATTACTTCCGGAAGATAGGTTCGTCACTGATGGCGCGTCAAATGGTTCGGGCAGAAGCTCGAATGACCACCGCGAGGGATGAGCGGCGGAAGCGTCACGCCAAAGCGCACGATCCAATGCGTCGTTTGTGATGTCGGCGAGAAGACGAGAAAACAAACGTATTGCCGAAAGTGCTTGACGGAATGCTAATATTCATTAAAACCTTTACCGACACATTGACGGCAAGCAGCTTGTCGTCGTACAAATCCCTAATTCAACAAATCTGTACCTATTCTGCTTCAAGCACAAACTGCGGTCTGTAGGAGAAGGAGAAGACGAGCAAGAAGAAGCAATGCGCCTTGGCTCCATTAAGTATGGTTCAGCGAAAATCGATAGTATTTTCAAAAGTTAAACTCTCTTTGGGAATGACAATGATCTTCGCGTCTCTCAATGGCGACAATGATAATGAGGAAATTTTCACTTTAGCACTGAAAGAGCTGTCAACATTACTTGGTGATTGCGAGCGAGAAAAAAGGAGCAACGCAAAGTGTGCCCCCCCCCCCACGAATACGATTGGTATGTGCCCTAATTGAAGACCAAAATAGCGTTATCGAATCGTCGGATGAATTTGGGAAAGCAGAAATGAAGGACAAACTTACTTGGCCATCGCCGGTGAACTGGGCTTTGCGGGTCAACGGAACTTGTTGCCCATCATGGCAGAACCACCGACCGCCGTTCATTCGATTCAAATGAGCAAGTCGTGACCAACAGACTTCGTCAGCGAAAGCAGTTCACTCGTGGGGCAACTTGATCAATTTTGTTGTCACTTCCAAGACCTTTGTGGGCCATTCCGGCAGTCGCTTCAAGATGTCGCCTCATTCACAAGAAGGTCTTATTTGACGAAATGGACCGGCCGAATTCTTGAAGGATCGTCGAGCAGCACAGAAGCATAAGTGAAGCGAGTCCACCTGATTGTCTGGCTTTGGAAAGTTTGAAACTCTGACGTAAGCATTGATTTGTTGGCTATGGCAGAGGGAAAATATTGAACTGATCGATTTATTCCACGTTGGATTGGATTGAAGAAGTATAAATGCATATTTGCGTGCACGCGCTCCGGCAGGTGTTGCAACTTTGCAACGATTCAGTTTGGGGAGGACAGTGCATCGGCATTCTTCCACAGGTAAACATTTCCGCGACAGGCGCTTACAAGGCATTCAATTTCCGGATGGACACTGATGGAAACGATGACGAAAGGTACGGGATGATTGAGCGTGTGCAGCACCTCCTTGCCAAGTAGGTTCCAACAGTATACTTTGCCATCTTCGGAACCGCTGACCACCTGACTGTCAGAATTGAAAAAGCAACTATCCGTTTTGTACTCGACGTTCGTATGACCGGTGAACCTGTTAACACGCCCTGTGGGAGCTTCGACGGAAAAATCAAAATCACCCACTCGGCAAGCAATTGTCCGGTGCCCTTTTCCAGAAGGCGAATGGTCGAGTCCAAAGAGGATGCCAAAATGCACTGGTCATCCTTGCTGAAACTGACGCTGCTGACCGTTCCTACACATATGTTTCAGCTTGAACGAACGAATGGTCAATGCCTAATTGGGGCGGGCTTACTTCCAATGAAGTCGACGTAGAACATTCCCTGGCGAATGTCGTAGCGTCTCACGCGGTAGTCGGCGGAGCCGGACAAAATTTCGTGGCCGGAACAGCTAACGGAAGTAACCGAGTCGGACGCTTCGTCAAGTACCTGTATGGGATGCTGACCCCGACCTTTGGCGTCCCAAGCTCGCACGGTGCCGTCCAGGCTTCCCGAAACCACTACACTGGACTCCTTGTTGAAAGCAACGGCGTTGACGCAGCCTGAAGGGGTCCAGACTTAACATACAATACGTATATGCCAGCATAATATACGTGGCAGCGTACATTCTGGACTGCGAATGGAAGTTATTTATTTCGAAAGCTAATAATTTAAAGATCCAGTTATCGCAGGCTGATTGATCACATCGATATCATCCTCGTAAACAGAGATATTATTATTAAAAATGTGCCGCTACTATTAATATTTATTTTTAAAAGTGAAACGTAGAAGCCTGCTTATCGTTATTTGCAGGTGGTCCAAATGAATGATGGCAAGCAGCACCAACAATAGGCTAGACTAACCCGCGTGTCCTCGAAACTTGCGCAGAATGCGGCCCGTTTCAACGTCCCACAAAAGTACTTGCTTGTCCGCTCCGCAGGAAGCAATTTGGGCGTTGTCGTGGGAACTACGAGCGTCCAGCACTTCGTAGCCGTGGCCTGCGTAGGTCTTCAGCAATAGACCGCCGTTGCCGCGGTGAGGATTCCAAAGCTTGATCGTCTTGTCGCCGCCGGAGGTTAGGCAGTAGTTGCCGTCGGCTGGAGCACGCTGGGATGCAGGCGAGCAAAAGTGAACAACAAACGTTCGAATGCTTACAATTGAAGCGGACGGCTCTGACGGCATTTTGCTTACAGCTCAAAGTAGCCGCGAGTTTCATCGGCGGCGCTGTCTTTGCCTGCGACATTTCGAAAATGGGTCCTCGAAATTACTTTATCGCCAGTTCCATCGGCGGGGAAAGGTTTGCACTTCCAGCCGGCAAAAAGGTATGCCTTAAATCAGCACACAATCGCGAGGGAAAATTCCGAAAGACAAAAATGGTACAATTATTACTGTATTGATGCTCAGGTAGTACTGCAGTTACGCTATATCACTGTAGAGCCGACAAAGCTTCCCTAAGGTTCTTGTCGTCTACAACCACCCAAACAACGCCTCCCGCCGTGATAATGATCCCAGTTACGTAACCTATTGTTCCCCGCGAGACACACTAGTCCCCCGTTGACCTTCCCAATGGTTTTCGCGGATAATACAGTACGATGTATGGTCCGCAGGAACTTGGGCAGCTCTGCGCGTTGGCTTGTGGAACTATGCGAGGAATTCTACTTAGTTTATTCATAATATGCTGTAATTTTGATTTCAGGCTTAGCTGGACGCCGATTGCTTGGCTAAAGCGTCGAACCGCATTTATTAGCAACGTGTTTCGGGTTTGGTCTGAGGCCTGGATTGCCGAGAGTTACTCTGCTTTGCGCACCGGCTCATGAAGAACAAGTGAAAAGAGGAAAAGCGTTTTCTTCAATAGTTGCCGTATGTAGAACCCACTCCAATAGCAAATGTACAAATCACTCGAGCGGAACTATGTACAGTTCACTCAAGCGGCCAGTGCGCTGCGATCACGTCGATTATTTTCTCGAAGAAGCCCTCTCTATGTAGCACGACGCCGCACACACACACACACAAGTACAATTCCTTTATTCACACGACAGAGAACGCAACACCAAAGCAACGGAACTCACACACCGCCACCCGATCTCTCTCTCGTGCTACCGTCCTCTCTTTCGATCATCAGGTCCCAGCTGCTGCTGGTGCTTACGTATCTTGCACTGTTCACATCTGCTACATCTAGGTTAGCGTCTTCGTCGCTAGATGTGTTCGCACAGGTAGGACTCCATCATCTGCCTGTGCGTCCCACACCGGGCTTTATTTTGGCGCCTGGCCTTGTCCCACACGGATTCCACAGTCTGTGTACGCCCCCGTCACCGGGCGCACGAAGTTCATGGAATGATTTACACGCAGATGCGAGTAATCTTCCGCTGGGGCACCTTCGCCATTCGTCCGTCCGATGGCGGTGGTCCCAGGACGAATGTGATCTTTGATCAGTGGTACAAGAGTCTGGCTGCTGCGGTCTCTAACCCCAGAAAATATTCCCCAGTCTCGTGGTATACGCTGCCGAATGCCCACTGCTACCTGTTGCTCCGGTGACGGTTGGACTTTCTCTTCGAGAAGAGGCCTTCGTTTCTCAAATTCGCACGCGTTTCACGTTGGTTCGCCATGACGTTCCGTCACTCTTCACGCAACTCTGTGACTGAAACTGAGCCCCCTTATGGAGACCCGAACTAAAGAACAACTTGAAAACTTGTTTGCGATACGGTAGGTAGACTCAAATTTTCATATGATCTTGACTTGTTGGATAATGGAGGATCCTGAAGACGAACCTGGGCTCTCGTCTACCCCCAGGTGCATTTAGACCCCCTAAGTCAGGTAAATGCTTGTTTCGCCTTTTCCGTGCGTTCTCCGCTTAGTGCATCAATGAAACCGCAAAGAATGAACCAAATATTTCCATGGGAAGTATGCAATCAGTATCACCAAACGTTACGAGTTTCTTGCTGTACATTATTTTTGAAAACTGGAGCTTACCTCTATCCCGCCACGATGTTCAAGCGCGCGCTACTTGCAGCTTTGCGCAGTGTGGCGGCGTTCAGTGAAAGTGGCTGGTTCGGTACCAATAGCTTGTGCACTGCTCGCCCTTGCGTAAATCGCTTCCAAAGCAAGTAACCTTCCTTCAAGTTGGGTTAGGCAAAGGCGGGATAACATTTGAATTACCGTCATTCTCAAGAGTTTGAAGCCGATGTGACCGCCATTGCGAAAAGCGTACCTTTTGCCCTTATGATGCATTAAATCAGTGTTTCCCACCGGCTTCCTCACCAGCGCCCCCTTTTGGACCAGCAATTTCTCCAGCGCCCCCCTAGGCGGGAGCATGGTTTGCCAGAGCAAGTTGAACGCCCACGCAATATTCTTAGCCGAAAAAATGTGGTACATAACGCTAATGAATTTACTTGCTGTAGTCACAAGTGCAATAGAGCGAGCGAACTTCATTGTCAGACTTGGAAACCACGCAGCGAGAGTAGCTTTTCAATGTTCGGCTCTATGCTGGTTAGCCGGAGTCTCAGGTCGTCCCGATTTACAATATGCAGCTTGTTTCTCTTCTTCGTTAGCAAGTCCGCAACGACACTAAATCCACGCTCAACTAGATACGAAGAAGGAAATAAAATAAGTAGCTTCCTCACTACAGACCACAATCTTGGGTAGAAGCGTGAGATATCGCGTTGCAGCCAGAAGGTTCTGTATCCAAGTTTAAATTTTGACTTGAGCTCTTCATTGGCCTGCAGCTCTAGCAACTCTTCCTGCAATCGTAGTCCTGCATTCTCAACCGCAGAGAAAGGGTTTATGACCCAATCTGGGACCTCCAGAGAAAGGATATCCTGGAACCGTTCGATGAAGTCTTGGTGAAGCGACTATCTAGAGTCGCTTCACCAAGACTTCACCTTCACCACCATCCAGCGTCAAACATGCACTTTACTCAGCAGAATTATTTGGCGTCCCTTTAGCTCCGCAGGGGGGCGCTAGCGTCCCCCAGGCTTACCAATGTCCCCCAGGCTTACCAGCGCCCCCCAAGTGCCCCTTTCGGCTCCAGCGCCCCCCAAAGACTTTCCAGCGCCCACAGGGGGCGCTAGCGCCCCCCCCCCCCTTGGGAAACACTGCATTAAATATTCCACTATTGCCCTGGCTTGTTTTTCTCGCTTTTCCTGAATTAATGTGTTACTCGCGAGCAGGCGCGTCTCCATAATTCGTCCCGTACGTACATTTAAGTGCGGAAGTGCGAAAGCTCCTTGAACTTGCCCACAGTCCAAATGTGGTGTTTGTTCCTTTTCACGGTTTCCTTTTTGCCGCGTTTTTTCTATTGTTCGAAAATTGCAGTCGAATTTTAAAATTGCACTCGATCACCGAGTGCATTATTTAAGTTTTCATATTTGTCTAAACCCATGGCGTTTACGGCAGCGGACCGTTTGTTATTGCAGAGCTATAAACTTGGCTTGTGCATCGGTCCCGTTGTTTTTGCCATCTGCTGTTGGCGCACGCGCAACCAGACAGCACTAAGTCCCTTTCCCAATGCGGCAGCGTTGTCCAATTCAGATTTCAGTTTCAATACAACCTCAAATTTACTTTTGCTTTTAGATTGCAAGGGCAGTAGGTTACACTACTCCGCCGGATGGGTAATTTCCGTGAAAAGCATTGTTCGTTCTGATGGAATAGTGTTAAAGCGGCTAAAAGGAATTTCATGAAGCCGTTGCTGATACATTTGCCATATGCAAATCGTATTTTATTTCCACAGTACATGCTAAGTTCGTTGGGAATGTTCCTCCCCTTTACAGCAATATGAAGCAGCGAGTACGTGACGTTTCGGATGATGAATGTAAGCGAAACGATTCCAACTGAATCTGCATGAGCAGGTGAAAGTTTCGCCTTTGATTACTCACTAATCAATTACTGCTTTCACCGTTACTATCCAAGGTCGCGGCTTCTTCATTGTTCCCATACATCAAGGGAAACCCGGTGAACTTGGCTGTCGTCCTTTTCGCGCAATCAGTAGCAACATGCGTAGCACATATGTTCCTTGCGTTTGTTTATAACCGCCAAGTGAAACAATTGGCAACCGTTTGCCGTCGACATTGCGCGGTACGTTCGAAGGTTGGTGCGCGCCGTTTGGCCCATTTTTTTGCCGAACCTTTAGCAGTGAATTATTTTTGACCCCTCAGTTGCATTGCCGTTATGCGTGTAGACAAATTGATGCAGCTGAACGTGGCTCTCCTTTCACAGTGACCGACTTTTGCTTACATTTAAATAGGCACCTATCAGCGACCTCCAATTTAACGTGGCACTTTGCGGCTACCAGCATGGCGGCCAGCCGTTCTGACATTCGCTTCTTTTCGACCATTTCGGTTTTGCTTAGCTTGTTGGCCATCTCCGTATGCGTCTGCATGATACCTCTGATTCTTATGGAAATTAGCTCCATTGATGCCGACCTGGTCGCTCAAATGGAACTATTCTCCGTAAGCAACCGTTTCTCCGTTGTTCCGCTTCTCCACCGTTGGAATTCACTTTCAGGGGGAATTGGGCAAAATTTGGGAAGAAATATTGACCGACCTTAAGCTACCTCGAAAGCGTAGACAAGCGCCCACCTTTGTGCATAATATTTTTGCCTCGGGTAAAGTGAAACTTGAAAATAGCCTTTTCCAATCTGTTGGAGTGACTTTGCTTAGACGCTGCGCCACTGGCAAACGAAACGGAAGTATTCCAATCCAACAATGGCTCTTTCGTTTTTAATGGCAACGGTACAGTGGTGCCAAGCGAAGGCGGCAGAGCGATGGCTCTTCTTGGACGAACGGCAAAGAAGAGATGCAATTGTCGTCCGGAAAGAGCGTCTAAATGCCTGCCGGGTCCACAGGGCCCTCCAGGAGTTCGCGGGGAGCCTGGATTGGATGGTACGCCGGGAAAGAACGGTCAGAACGGCATGGACGCTCCCGCGGTTCACGCCATTCGTCAGCATATGCGCGACTGCCTGAAGTGTGCATCTCCAGGAGGCGCCGAAGGACCCGTGGGAAACCCAGGTGGGCCTTTCCGGATTGTTCGCTGAAGTAATCCGCCGGATACGCGGCATTAGGGCTTGAGATTGCAGCTTACCTTGCCAATACTGAGCTCCTGCATTTAAGTCGGGAAATATACCATTGTTCTAATCGTTGGAATTTAGCAGCGCGTCGTCGCTGGCACAGTTCCATGAATTTTCGTGGGCTGGCGTAGGGCAAGCGCGTTGGACGTTGCCGTTTCCCGCTCTTTTTGCGGTCCAAGTGGTCATGCAAATTTTTTGCGAAAAATATTTCGCGATTCGAAATTTTGAAAAGCGTCCGTGGTCGTCCGCTTGGCAAATGGAATGTCGCACAAATAGATTCGTCGGCGGGGTCGGATCGGCAGCGTCGCAGATTAAAAGAAGTGACGATAGCTTTGCATGTAACCTTGGCCTCTTGACGAAAAGAAGGCAATAGTTCGCGTGTTTATTGGGTCAGGCTAAGAAACGGTTGCGGCAGATGGTTCGCTTTGTTGTTGTCTCAGGTGATCATTTAAACTGCCATCTTCCGGCGGATGTAAACTTAATCTTCGGCGGTTTGACCAAACGCGTTGCGATTCTGTTGACAACCTTGTATTCAGAACATGTTTCGCCTTTTTATTACATATATATATATATATATATATATATATGATGGTACGACCAATCCAATTTTTAATTATATATATATATATATATATATATATATAATAAAAAGGCGAATCTGTGTGATAAAAAATATACGCCATCGGAACCTGTGATCACGTATATATATATATATATATATATATATATATATATATATATATATATATGTTGAGTTTTCACGGATTTTCCCGTTGCTTTGTACGTATATACACGTACAAAGCAACGGGAAAATTATACCTTTTTTATATATTATACCTTTCTTCCCAAAATACCACGCTTTCACAATTTGCATCAGTACATAGTTGTCTTGCAAAGCTTTGACGTCGTAATAATGTCACGTCAATTGCCGAAAACTAAGTAGCATCCGAAAAGTATTGCTAATCTGTATTTTCCAGGACCGCAAGGAATCCGCGGAAGCACCGGCCGGCCGGGATCAAATGGTGCCGACGGAGCCCCTGGGGTGCCCGGTGAAAATGGTCTCCCTGGTCTGGCCGGTCCGCCTGGTCAAGCGGGTCCCCGCGGAACAAATGGGACGGACGCTGGGCAGATAGTGGGAGTGCGAGGCAATCCGGGAGAGCGCGGCCCGATTGGCGACATTGGTCCCAAAGGAAGACCCGGAAGCGACCGAACGTCGGGTGAACAAGGAGACGCAGGTGAAGTGGGTCCCCCGGGCGACATAGGCCCAATTGGACATACGGGTCCTTCGGGACCGGCAGGGATACCCGGTCTTCCCGGTGCCGACGCTACGTACTGTCTTTGTCCCGCTCGTACGAGAATCGCTAGGCCGGTTACGGAAGAAATGTTCATTCTCAAATCCAAGAAACACCGCAATTAGTCTGCTTGGAACTTCCGGTTAAAGTTTGAATGCACTATGCTCAATTGCTGATCAACTTGTACGCGTATATACATACCTGTACATTGCTCGACCGCTTTGCAGGCGTTGTTCATCACATGCAGACACAGTCTCCGTATTTTTATTTCCCTCCTACGAAATGATGCTTGACCAGCATGCGTATTCTGCCATGTTCGCATCCGTTGTTGCCTTGTCTGCTACCTGCACCGTTGCGTTCGACTGATAGAATCAATTTGTACGTCCCGTTGTTGATTGTTCGAATGAATGTGCCAGAGTATTTTTGCTCGACCCTACGCAATGCAGTGATGAATTCGATTTGCCGCCGCTGTTTGACTTTTTTGCCTTGCAGACTGCAGTCGTGGCGCCGAATGAGCTTAACGCGCCAACCTGCGATAGCTCCACTTTTGACTTCCATTCCTTCCTCGTACAATGACGATCGTAGCATGATTCCGATTTCGCTGCCTCGACATTCAGCCCTCTCAGTATACGTGTCCTCAGGACGTAACCTAACGTGGGGTTGCGCATATGTGGGATACCGACCAGCATCTGTTTCTTTCCTTCCCGACCGTTTTAGGCACCTTACATCCTTGCACCTGCCTACGGCGGCATTCGACCAAGGGAGCGAATAAGCGAAAGATCACCGGCTCCTAATTACGGTTTCCCCAACGTGTTTGTATAACTTGCGTGCTGTTCAACGACAGACTTTCCAAGAGCGCAGGCAACAGTTGGCAATGTTCGTTTTCCAGCATAGTCACTGCAGCAAACGTTTTGATTGCGTAATCAACGGGTCACATCACCTTTGGTAAGTGAACCTTCCTCTTTGCTGTTCAATTGAGAGCACAAACGGGCGCATCGTGGCAAATCGAGTATGAAAACAGCAGCGGCCGCCAAGTCATCATCGGTAAACCCAACTTTGACTCTACTTGTTAACTTTGCGACGCCGAATCTTTCTGCCGAGCATACCAAAAGGCAGCTCACTGAGCTGAAGGGTACGACAGCCGTTTCCGTTCGAGCAAAGCCCTAACAGGTGGGTTATCTCGTGCTGCCTATGGGACAGATGCCTTAGCTTCGCGCGAGGTCGCCCTTGTCTGTTAAACTGTCTCAACTGTTCACGCACGTCACTGAAGAATTGACTGTGCTCTTACGCTGACCGTATAATAGAAATGTTCTCCGTGACCAAAGCTAGGCGTTTGCGTTGCAGAGGTATACTGGTCAAAGCTCAAGTGACTGAACCGGTAAACGCGTGTCGCAAATGGTAGGATGGTGGTTAGCGGAACAAGTGATCCGCTAATCAAAGCTCGTGATAGTTGACGAACGATTCCATGGATATATTGGGCTGTGCGGGAACGTTTGCGGACGAGAGGAATCGCTTGTCAACGTCGAACGTATTGAAGCAGCCGACGGGAAGAGGCAATGGGTGAAAGCCATGCACGGACGAACCGGTTCCAACGGGTGCGTAGGTATTCATAAGTGCTTCAGCCTTCACCGGTTGGTGGGATTCCAAGGGGACGCTGCCCATGCAGGCGGCGGCGGGTAGCGATTTTCGCTCCGCGTCCAATTCTCCCGAGCCGACGTCCACTTTGGGGCACTTTTCCATTCTGTTCACTTCGCTGGAATCGCTTCTGCAACTTGGCAAGGCTATACACCCTGGCCTCAGCTGCCCGTGCTACTGAGAGCTTACCTGTCCTTTGCCTCGGCGGCTCTGTCTCGTTGTCTGCGGTTCTTGAACCAATTGCTCACTTGGGTGGTGGTGAGCCCGGTCGCCTCGGCGAGCTCGCGCTTTTCGCGAGGACTTGGGTACGGATTGTGCGAGTACCATTCGCGCAGGATGCTTCTGGACTTTTCCTTGAAGCAATAGCTGGTCTCCTCGCCGTCCCAAATCGTTCTGGGCAGAGGGAACTTCCTTCGAACGCGGTACTTGCCAACGGCGCCCAACGGTCGACCGCGCAACTTTTCCGCTTCGACGTAGTGGGCCTTCAGCCAAAGCGTTTGCAACTTCGCGTGGTTCTCCGCTGCGAACTGGTTCGTCTCCAGAATGTGGTACAGCTCCTTGAAGTTGCCGTTGTGAAAGGCGACCAGCGCTTTGGCGCGCAGCACCGTCTCGTTCTTGTGCAACTCGTCGCACATGGGCAGCGACCACAGAAAGCGCGCGAGCCTTTGTATGTTGCCTGACTGTTGGAGCACCTCGCAGACGCATGCGACTTGTTCCTAAAAACAAATGCTTCGCCTGAAATGGCCAGTCCAAGTTGCTCAATGCCGCGAAGAGCGCTCCGCCTTCTTGCGCAACGCAGTCTGAGCTGTCGCCTACAATGAATTCAACGTTGTGCGCGAGAAGCCGTTCAGAGCTTTTGCCAAGATGGGACATAGCGTCAACCTTTGATCGGGATGCGAACAGTGGCGCCTACGAGCCAAACGGCAAAGCCGCGGCTAAATGTTTGGAGTCGGCTGCGGCCATTCAGCCTTATGAAGACGTTTCCCAAGAACCGACCATCGGAATGCTCATTCACTTGAGTCAACTATAAAAATGCAAATGCTGCTACGACCGGATGGTTCTTCTAAGTCATCTTAAGTCGCCTTGTCAATTCCAATCATCACTGCTGCGTAGTACATCCAAGGAATCGCTGCTCCGTTGTCTGAGAGATACCCAACGAGTGAGGGCTCTTCGTGAGCAAACATTGGAAGCAGCAATTAAGCAATATTTGCATTTTTCCTTGAGATGCAATTGCGCCAGGGAGGGAGCGTTGGGAGTTTTGTAATTCTCCTTGAGACGAAATTTGCGTGCAGCATGGCGTAGCGGCTTATGACGTCACTTACGAGAAAACTTGGAAGCGTGCAAACGTTGGAGATGGGGCAGGAGACGGATAAAACTGCTCACCTGAGTAAAGCCGAACGAAGAAGAGGAGGCTGACGCCGATGATGCTGCGCCACTGCCGTTAAGCATTTCGCAACCGGATGCGGTATTCATTGTCCCATCTGCCTTGCGGGATACGTTGACGTCGGGGCGTACGGTGTAATTGCAAGCGGAAAGTCAACACGGGTGGTCAGCATACGGACGACCGGTCAACCAATGGTCAGTGGCTTAGCCTCAGTGACTAAGTCCATTGTGTCGATTGTTTGGTCACTGTTTTGCCCGGATTCGGTGTTTGCTGAATGGGCCAAAGGTACAACACTTAGGGAACCACCGAATGGCAAATGTCAAAAGGGCAACGCGGCGGTGGTGATGGTGGTCGTCGCTGGGCCGATCGAAATGAGCATTGGATCGAGTAAAACGGCCAAGGCTTTTGGGAGCGAGCGAAATTTGATCGGACGGACACTCGAGCCACCGTTTGACGCTGATCGAAGAACTGCGAAGCTATTTGCATGCGTATCCGCTTACGTGCCATTGTAACCGGATACAAAGGCGGACGATGACAACGTAACCCAACGCGGCCTGGCCTTGGTACCGCCTTGACAAGTTGGTTTGATTGGCGAACAGATTGGCGGCAGCTGTGCACAAGTGCGTTAACGCTACTGTTCTCGGCTGGCGAAACGGCAGCTCCTCCTACGTGGAGTCGAAAAGCATATTTATGATTGATTGGTCACATGCCATGTCGGTCAAAGTTCTCCCGTTGGCGCCTCCCATCTCACCTGTACGGCGCTGGAAAACAATCAGCTACAGAATCGTTTTCCACTACACATCCATCCATAGTTGGAAATGCAAAAAGGCATATTAGCAGCGCTAGCGGAGTGCTTCCATCGCTTTGCTCGGACTGCTCCCCATTGCCGAGCTGTTGCAACTTTAAAATTTACTTTTTAAGCAACTTGCCGACTTCGTACGCGCCGCGCTTTGAGTTTCCGCTGTTGTCAACATGGGAAAATTGTCAGACAAGCGTTTGGAATCTCATTGACTACTTTTTCTTCAAGCAATCGCAAAGTCCGGAAGGTAACAATGCCAAGCTTTCTTGTCAGTCATTTCCGGTACGATGAATGAAGTTCAACAGGCCTACTTCGGCAGAAGGTTACCCCTTCCTATTGTAGTTACAGGAAGCTACTTTAGTCATTGTTATTTTTGGCTTGTATAAGAAAGCTGGCAAATGCACGACAACCTAGAAATGATATAACAAGAATTGATGTGCCTGGAAAATTCCTCCAACTCAACAAGAAGGCCCCATGGTTTCTGGTTGACCTTCGTGCTTTGCGTAACATTTGGCTTCTTTGTTTTGACAACGCGAGCCGTCATGACAAGTGCGAGATATCCGTCCAATCTGCTCGTAGGCGCGTCGAAGTTTCTTACATTCGGCATCAAAGTTGAAATCGGGTCCCATATATTAGCGGCATTCCGGGCAATGTTGGCATACCGGCGAGCCCATTTATTGCTTTGCTTGGGATCGCAGCGTTGTTACCTTCGGTTACACGCGCGCGTTGATTGGCGATAAAAAGAGGCACCCATAATTTACATGGCGGTTCAGTGTAAATGTATTAATATTTGCATACAAACTTGCAAATGCTACTACGCAAAGCGGGGAAAGCTGCTTCGAACCATCCTGTTTCCGAAGCAACTAATTAAACGGCAATTTCCCATTGTAGACCCCCCGATGTAAGGCGCCGCCATGTTGCTGCCATGCAGAATTTTATTACGCATACTTCTCGTTTCTGAGACTTTTTACGGTACGACTTTGTTGGTTCCATAATCCAAGCAAACTATGCTGAACATGATTTATAGAGATTTCAACAACGTTAGCGCGCTAATTAGCCAAGTTAGGTTAAAACGGCAGAGTCAGTGGAAGGAAACCAGGTGACGATGCGACTGCGTGAATATTCTGGATGTGTCAGCCTTGTTTGGAGTGGGCGCTTATGTTCCCGTCGAGGCGATTTAACTACGGTCAAGAATTGAACAGAGATTTCTGAATGAACGTACGCCGAAAATGTTTTGTCAATTATCGTAGCTTTTCCCTGACGAAGAGGCGTTCGTGCCAAAAGGTGCATTCGATTCTTAGCGCTCATTAAATTTCCTAGCGACATACAGCCGTCTGACCAAAATGAAATGTTATAGACTATTTGTGCGCTCTGTGGGGGGTGTGTAACTTGGAAACGTTAAAGATAATGATAGCTATAAGGGATAATAATAATAATAAAAATAATAATAATAATAATAATAATCATTATTTATGTATTTTTTGTTTTTCGAATCGTTTCCGCCGATAAATACCGTCTATTGGTGAACTCATGAAAATACAAAGTAAATTTATGAAAACAGCTTACCTTCAACGAGCAAAGAAAAGAACTCCGTACTTTCGAATTGTATGCCCTATCATCAGCGGTGCAAATAAATAAACGATTTAGGTGTACAGTATAGGGAGGAATCCGAGCAATGATGGTCAGGGCGATATGATGCACAAACCTGTTTTCCTGATTATTACGTCACTGTTGTTGAATGCCGGTAGACTTCGAACAGCTACTAGAACGAAGGCTACCAACATAGAAGCCAGCAGTGTGATGGAAGCAAGTTCATTTGCTTACGTAAGAACAGAAAGGTCGAAGAATGAGTTTAAAGAAACGAGAGAATTCAAATATGGAAGTGTTTTATCGGTGAAAAACTGATATTGGTTCATTAGTTGCTGATGACGGATGTGTGCGACCCCGAAAGCTCCAAGTTGTTTGACTGTTTGAAGGTTAAACGGTGCAAGTCGTACTAATGTACCTTATTATATAGTGTTTTATCGGTTGCACAAAAATTGTTCAATGTGACAGTAAAAGATGGACTGGGGTCGTCCTGCAGCTCTTACGTTGAAAAAGAAGATTCGTTCTTCTCAGATGTGCTTCTGCAGGCACATTTCCACTATTTCCTTGACTCCAACAACCGAAAAATGGCTGGACAACGAAATATTCCTACGAGTCCTTCTATTCCGGCATGGTGATTGAAAAGCGAGTATAAAGTTTCGAATCCTACCAAAATGTTGAATAAGCAATGCCTGTTTAATCTTTCTGAGGAGTGCTATGCTCTCACTGAATATAATGTATGGTTGCAGGTCGCTTGAGCAATCCTCTCAATGCTCAGGCGACCGCTAATGCCTTCTTTGTTTCTTTTTAATCTTTTCTGGCTCCAGGGTCTGCGGTCGTCCTCCTTTGCGTACTTGCGTTCCATTACTTCTTTAGAATGTCATCGCTTGTTTTCCGAACCTCTGCGGTAAACTGTTGCTCGTTTCTTCAGTGTAGGAGGCGGTGCAACGCCCTCTTGAACCTGTAAGCAAACCTGACTTTTTTCTTATCATTTCCAAGAACTGCTGTCTCTGGTATGGTGAGCATAGGGAGCTAGTCTGAGTTGATCATGGGAAATTCACTCGTGAATAAGATAGGCCTGCTTCTTGTCGTTTGGATGGCAAAGTTGGTAAGGTAGGCATTTGCTTTGCGGAATTGTTGAGAAACGGACATTTGTTTTATGATTCTTTTCCACTGGTAGTTTAATCTTGCCTGCTTAAAGGCTGTTCAGCTGTGCTAAAAAATCTTCCTTGCAGTTGGTACTACGAAATAGAAAAATATAATTCTCGCACTTTTCGAAGAACGATGACCGTTTCTATTTCTATTTCTTGTGCTCTATGAAGACTTCAGCTACGACCCGAGAAGATGGGCTGCCCATCGAAGCCCCAATGCATTGTAAGTCCTCTTTTGCATGCAACATGAGCTTAACAAAGTCGAAAGGGTTTAGGTTTTGTTCTCCGTCTGTATTCACGGTTGTCGTCTTGCGGGTTTTGAAGTGCTTGCTGAACTTTTATGGCAACTTGTACTTGTTGTTATCAGAACATTTCAGTAAGCAGCGCATTTATTATATTAATATAATATTAGTAGTCAGCCCCGTCTTACTGAATAAACTCTTTAAAAGTGTTTTCAAATACGCTTAGGTCAACTTATGGGTTGTATTTAACAGAGATATGGCTCCTTGGGGAACTCACTGAATTTTCTTTCATACAAGGTTGTAGGAAAAAAGATTTGCCAACCTTTGGCTCATATAGTGAATAAGAACGAAATTACAAAGTAAAGAGTGTTCTCGTGGTGTAGTGGTTATCACATCTGCTTAACACGCAGATGGTCCCTGGTTCGATCCCAGGCGAGAACACGCATGCGTTTTGGACGTCCAAAGTTGTGGATGGAAGGCACACGACCTTACTATTCATTAAATTTGACGTTCAAACTGCGTAACCGACACGACGCATTGTCTTAGATTAATTGCATTATCCTGCGAAATATTTCCAAATTTTCATTATGCTTTTTGGTCGTTTTGCGGATAGTAGAAGAAAAATCAGTTCTTTGGATTCTTAGTAAGCACGAAGAAATGTTCAGCAGTAGAAGTGACTTAGATAAACAGTTAATTTCTTCAGCAGAAGGAATCGATCTTCATGTACTGGCAGTCGTTAGGGCAATAAGTCGTAAAAGAAGCTTCCTTATCCGCTAATGGTTCACTAAGGACGAGTCTTCTAAAAGCGGCTCAATAATTGATTAGCGATAAGTGTTTTCCCGCCAGCAACTTGCGCTCTTTAGAGAAAGCCCCACAACTGCCTATTCGAAAAACTGCGTCCAAGCATTTATGCTGTCACAGATACGTGCAAGCAAGCTTCGACATTTTTCGTTGGCCTTTGCGGCGCCCATTCCTCCACCATTTGGCACTCAACGCATATATGCTCCTTACCGCCTTATGCATCACGTTAATTTAGGCGTTAGCTATAGCTTACGACGTATTGAGATAAGTAACATATTAATCAGACGGGCAACTAAATCTAAATCCGTTATTCTAAATAGCATTAATCAGATGGATAACTAAATGTTTCTCGCGATTTTACCAATAAATTAACCCACCCGCGACCGGTGCGGTTTCCTTTTGGTGATTATAGAAACATCGTAACGCGTTCAAATGGGTTCACCGTGGCAATCAGCGGACGTGCCAACTGAGCGTCCCGTTGCAATGCACCCCATCTTCAACGGATAACTAAAGTATTAACTCCATGCGCTCAAGCAGTGTTCAAGCCGTTGCTTTAACCTTTCACATAAACTTTGCGTTCAATTTTTTTTAATGCGAATGATCACAGTATGTCATTAATGATACCCTAATTCTAACTACATTTACAAAGTCTCTCTGCTTAGGAGCAACTCAATGCAGCGCCGAGGCGATGGGTCTGCCTTTCCTACTGAACGAGCCGATAAATAATTTGGCTCTAAGACCCACCGTTGCAAGGGAACCAGCAAACGGTGGCCAACGTGGCCGAGAGGCGGTCAATTTCCATGCTTCAGTATCTCTGCTTTGCGTAGGTGGATGTTTAATCGGAAAAACACATTATCCGCTTTCCGCCGCGCATACTTTGCGAACCGATAGCATTGAACACTTTAATGTTCCTCCCAGGCAGTGGGAAAGCGCACGGTTAATCGGCTATCAACTTAGCGTAAGAATGAATGCCGTTGGATGAAGTATTAATAGCAAAGTAATCTGCCGTCGTCTACCGTAAGGGAAAATTGAAAAGTCGAATGGCCGCGGCTGTTGTCTACGCTTATCTAGTCTTTGTCCAACAGCCAAAGTCCCGTTGGCAAGCGCTCTTCAAGGCTCGTTGTCATTGTGCGCTATAAAGTAAAGGCCGGCAACGGGCGCTCCTATAAGCATCGTTCGCGATAATCCGTTTCCAGTAGGGCGGTGACTAACCCAAGTTGTGCTTTTCTTGGAATTGCTTTACCTTGAACTTTGCTCTTTGATTCGGTATTGGTTGGGACACTCTTCTGCCCGCATGTTCGTACAGAACAAGGACGTACCGATGGTCGCCTAAAACAGATTGATTGCTGCCACCTCTCCGCTCGTACGGTCGGTCTGCTTGCTTACCTGTTCTGGGTTGCGGCGCTGGGCTACCGTAGGCCATGAGAACCTGTCCTCCCAACATACCGTCAAATAGATTGCTGGCTGGGACGTTGACCACTAGCCAGTGCAGCCACTCCGCCACCGACGGATTCTTCCTGCTCAGATTGTCGGGATCTAGCAATTCACTGTTATTGTCGATTCGGTTGGCAATAGATTTGTTGCACATCATGTACAGCGTGCAGTGTATTCGGTTGGCAAATGGTTAACAGATAGCGAAAGTTGTTGAAAAGCACCGTACCTATCATGACCAAGGAGTAGATGGCTTCAGGGTCAGCCTCATAGGTGATTCTTGGGGCGAAGCGTAGCATCCGTGGACTGAGCTTATCACCGGCTTCCACAACAGTACCCTCATAGTTAACCTAAATGCATTAGGCATTTTCGTATGGAATTATGGGAAGCTAAGTGACTTGTCGTGCTTCAGACAAATTCATCAATCCCCATTCAAAGGCAAAGCAAGTGGAATGCAAATGCTACTGCTAATGGGCCAAGCAGTGTCTGCCCCCCTTAGCTGCAGCATTTGCATGAGCGGTCAAGTATACCGTCACCGCGTGCAAATGGTCAATCATAGGAAACAAGGTGACGGACGGTTACCACCAGTTTGTTCTTCGGAGCTTCCGGTAAAACAGATGGTACTAATTCGGCTTCGGCGAACTTTGCGTCCATGCTGTCCACAATCGCGGTACGGATGAACGAACGTCTCAACGGCGGTTACGCTACGAACACTGATTCAGCTAAGACAACAGGCAAAAAGTAGGCCCATCTAGTAAAGTTGCGACCAATTAGCGAACGAATGGAAAGCAACTGCACGTCAACTAATGTTCCGTTGCAGCAAAAACAGCGGTATACATTCGTGCGACGAGTCTATTCAACGACGCGAATGCTTCGTTTCGAGCGGATACGCAATAGCGATTGGAACAGCCGTTAGTCTTGTCGCGTAGACGCGCGGAAAAGTTGCAAGTTAACTTTCCCTCGCGAGAAAAGCCTCCCTCCGGTTGCGATGCAATTGATTAGTCAACTTTGTATGCATTCCGATGCTACGCAGTGGAAAAGGACAAAAGCAAATGATTTCAGAATCGGAAGATAGCGTTTTCAGTGCCCAACCACGTTCATGACCATTCTATAATTGTCAACGGCTAAAACATGATTGATGATTAAGCTTTGGGCAGTTTCCATCGGCAGTCGACGCGACGTATTCCTGCGGAATGTACTGACCGCCCAATCGTGCGCAAATTGGCAATGAGGAAGTTGCCCATTAAGGTTTGCCGATCATTACAATTCGGAAAGCATTGTCTTACGGCAAGCAGAAGTCGAACGATCCTTTTGGGCTTTGCGCTTTTGAGATGCCTGACTTCTTTGTTTTTGACCCTTTGCATTCATTTTCAGCAATGCGGCTGGCAGTATAACCGCAGGAAACTGCGTCGACGTCCACTAGCTCGGAGCAAACTGGCTCTTACTCAGGTAATTTGTTTGCTTCTACTTTTTCCCTCACTTTCGCAGTGACACCCGTTGACTCTAAGCCATTCAAGCTCGTAGGTCTTCTTTTTGCTCTTTTAAGTGCCGCTGACGGAAGGGACTTTCGTTAAGTTTACTTTTCCATTGACTGACATGACCCTATTGAACGGAGAACGTATTTAGCTAGGCGGCAGTGGCAACCTACGGAACCAGCTCGTTTGTCCATCCAATAGTTACTTGATTATTGCAAGGCATACTATGTTTCGAGTGGGTTCATTTGCAGGTGGGGGGGGGAGGAGGGGCTTCAAATGGTATGGAACATTTTGCGGTCAGGAAGGGATGAACAAGCACAAGCTCACTTAACACCTTTGGTATCCACTATCATTTTGACGAATACGGCAGGCTGTCGTTCAGAGATAATTAAATATCAAGGACGAAACTTAAGCGCCATGGATTGCGTCGCCAGCGTTTGGGGAAGAAAATTATAAAGATACTATTCGGCATATTCCAGTGTTTCTCAAGGGGAGCGATGGAAGCGGAGGGGCGATAAAGGGGGCGATGGAAAATTGAAAGGGGCGATACATAGATATTGTTCAATTAGGAGATAATCGTCTTGTATCTTCCTTCGGACGCATGTGTACAGTGAGATTTGAAATGCAAATACGAATGTCGCGTTTACGATTCAATCACATATGCTGTCGGCAGCAAGAATAATTCCCTCACACTAAACGGCAATGCAAATCGTGCTCGCGATCGTTCGTCGACAGTTTAATCGGTGACAAGGTTTTCACGCGGCATAATCGCCTTATGATCAGCGTCTTACTCAGGAAGGAGCATCTAATCAAAGCTACTCTCAACCTTTCTGTATGCTACCTCCAAGACGTTGGAATTATAGATGATTCTTATTGTTCAGCTTTCTTTACGCTTTGGCGGATATCTGACTTCCTGTGCTAGTCTTTCTCTGTTAAGCTGGTGTTAGCTGACCGTGCCCTTCCGGAAAGCTTCTAACTTGGCAGTTACGCATATACCTGACGTCACACTTCACGTCTTATATAAATTTAATAGCAAATGAAAGGGAATTGAGCAGTTAAGCAGTAGACTTATTGTTAAAATTTTAACAGTAGCAACTATTGAATCCAATAGTACGACTTTCACCGTTGTCAGGAAATTTTATTCGAAAAATATACCGAAGCTTTCGGGACTAAGCGTGTCCCGTCCTCAGCGGTTAATAATTAGGGATGACACAATTGTGGCGTAAGGAATGGTAAGAACCGTCTCGATTTTAAATCGGAACAATGGTGTTTTGTCATAAAGTTGGTTTAAACTCTTTCTTCGTTTGATCCGTGTATTGGCCTTGATATATCGCAACATCCATTCTCTCTTATGATGCTAGTCCAAATATCACTAATTTCGACACCTGGTTCTCGGTTGCTCGTTCCATTGTATTTTATGAAAAATGCCTCTTTGATTTTCCGTAATTCAAGTCGTGTTTCGTTGCAAAGAACATATGGCAAATATAACCCGGTATAACAACGCCAAAGCAAGACAGAATGGGACACAGGTTAGACATAGGGGTCACCCACAATCGCTTGATCCAAAGAAAATTATGGACCAAACGATCGGATCATCAGCTATAGTGGAGCATGCGTCTCAATGCGCTGGTCCGTTTGAACCGCGATTAACAAAATCAAAAATAAGTCATTGAATGTTAAGTTGTTTCGCAAGTTATGCGACGAAAACGACGAAGAGTACAATCGCGTCCTGTTCCATTCTGAAGTACGGTGATTATCCAAGGGCAATGTGTTTAACCGACTCTGCGCGGTTTTTGAAACTGTTCTGAAATTGTTCGAAGAGCATGACGTGTTCCTGTACGAAAACTTTAAGAAGTTTCAAAGCGACATTGCTTACCTAGCTAATTTAAATTTAAAGTTCGATGAAATGAATCTACTTTTGTAAGGAGACAATCTCAATTTGGTCAAGAGAAACGGCGTTATAAGCGCATTAATAACAAAGTTGCAAATGTTTGAAGGTAACCTAGCACAAGGCGAGTTTTACCAGTTTCCAAATCTTTGCGAAATGAAAGAGAGTGCAAAAATTCGTGATCAGGACGTCGACGTCTACTGCGACCGCATAAACATGCTACGCCAGGAACTACGCGTACGCTTTGAAGATATTCTATGTGTGAAAATCCCAAGTTGGGTGATAGAACCGTTTTCTTGTGCTGAGACTGCGACAGTCGACATGCAAGAGGAATTGATCGAGATGCAAACAAATGAAGACTTGAAGCGCAAATTTAAAAACGGGTACCAAGCCTTCTGGCTTCAACCACGGATACCTAACTCATATACTCGCCTATGGACTGTTGTAGCAAAGTTGCTTAACGCGTTCCCCTCATCGTATTCAGTGGAAAGAGTGTTTAGCGTGGCAACAGACCTTCTGAGGAAGAATAGAAGCCGGTTGCAAATAGCAAAACGTGCTGACCTGCGGTTGCGGTTGACCGGTATTCAACCTAACATCCGAAACTAATTTCGTTTCGACGGTATCAGGCTTTTCGCTAATTTTTCCTAAAGTTCATACGCTGAGCACAATTGTGCTTGCATGGAATAAAATCCTGAATTTAAACTCATCCTTCATTACAAAAAATTTCTTGTACACGTGTGACGTCATAGCAGGGAAATAAAGTACTAAGAACAAACCAGCCAGCTTTCCGTAGGCCGTAGGGGACCAATCAGAGCAGGGGGCGTTAAGGGGCGACGGCAAGGTCCTGGGGGGGCGACAGCGCGGAAAAGGTTGAGAAACACTGGCATAGTCGGACGTTAACGTTAATAGGATATAAGTTGAGTTGGGATTGGGGACTGGCTGTGGTCAGCGGACGGAATTTGAATTAATTTTGGGTGAACAGCGTTGTCGGATGTTATCTGCGTGAGATAATATCCCATTTCTAAGAGTTTGAACTTTACTTATTCATGTTTATCTATTTCGTAGTACTGTCCTTAGCTTTCGGGAATTAACACGTCTCATCTTCGGCGGCGATCAAATTTAATAAGGCAAAACGCATCGTGGTATTTGGTCAAGAATTAACTTGCACAACTGCCGTCGAACGCGAACGTAAGATTTCAAATTTTCGCTTTCCCCATTTTGGTTTTTGTCCGCATCTTGCGCTAAGCTTACTTCCCACTTTTTTGCACTTTACATATTACCGTACAGCGTTCCTCCTGGCTCAAATACGTCTGCCCAAATTCGGTGCCGTCTTGTTCACGGCTAAGCGTGAAATAGCGACAGATGAATGATGTCACTTTAAATTTGTTGGATGCTAAACGGAGCTCATGCATATAATGACCCTGCCGTCATCTGACTACTGCCTACCAAAGCCGTGAATACGTTCCCGACTTCCGATAGAGCAGTCTTGTCGCAGATGACTGCACTGCTCACCACCGAACAACGGCGGCAGCAAATTTTCAATGTCGACATTCATCGCTTTGTCATAGTTGATATGTTAATTAATGGTTTCGCTATTTCTTATCGTATAAATCGCTCGCTTGAGGATAGGCATTCGCTCCTTATACGCTTCCGAAGATTCAAACGCAAATTAGTGATGAAAACGTAGCCATACGGATTCTACAGGAAAGTGAAATTCTACAATAGCAAATGACGTTCACCTGAGCCGAGCTTCGGAAAGGAACTCGTAGGAGCATAGTACAGCGATACCTGTACCAGGACATGAGATGCAGGAAGTTGTGGCCCCACGAAAACTCTTCTAACTTGACGTAGACCTTGCAGCGCGTTGCCCTTCAGACTATGCTAACCCTTCAGGTTACGCTACCTTCTTCTATTTTTACCTAACAAGTCAACGTAAACATGCGGAGTATGTTCCGATGCAGTGAAGTGCATTTGATGATGGCGCCTTAACACGAAGAAACACGGCATACAAATGTAGAACTGGATCAAGTCTGCATAATTTCTGCATGGGGACCACGGTAGAACATATCGCGCATAATATGTCAGCCACTGTTTCCATTTATGAGGCTTCCTTTCAGTGTCCAGCCTGCAAGGCTGTGTTGCCAATCCGCGGATCTCTGCTTCCTGTTGCGAAACGATACTAACGCCATCCCTCCCTCCTGCTGTTTCCTACGTTCAAAACAGGTCTAAAATGGCCTAAAAAGGTCTAAATTGAGCGCACGGAGGTTACGATGTTTACGCTGATGACATCATGATATAGGGTGAGAGAACCTGCATTTTCTTACCTTCGTCGATAGCTACAGTAATCTTGTGGGGCAGCAACTGAACCCCACCCGACCATCGTTCCGCACTTGCATTTTATGAAGCTGCTGAGCGATGTTTACGATTGTGATCAACCGCAGGAGCAGAATGGTTACGGGTCTTGAGGTGGGCATCTATCTGTCGCACGCGTTTCCGCTTTCGGTCAACATTAAACGGTCGATCGCCAAAATGAAAAATTAATACGGGGACCACTGAGCAATGCGCGTTCTCAGGCCTGTACGAAATAATGATTTGCAGGCGATAAGATTGATTACGGTAGGTATTTCTTTTTTGTCAGACGTAGTCTCTCGGTGCCAATTACTGAACTGGGGAAGGCATTACGCCTTTTCAATGAAGGAGCACTGACCATTTGTATGCGCGCATCGTGCAAGCTGATCCGTCTATGCGACGTGATCCCGTCTCCCTTCTCGAAGCAGGCGAACGGCAAGTAGCTCCTGGGCGGCAAATCCAATTGAGTCTATTTCGAGTACGAGTTGCGCACGTCGAAAGTTGCTTGTACGCTGCGCTTCTTTCAGCGATGGCGTCTTTTGCACCGTACTCAGCAAGTGCTGCTCTTGTTCTTGCTCATTGGTATAACGGCATTCGGAATGTTGGCCATATCATTGGTGGAAGAAGGCCCTTTGACTGTAGTCAACGAACAGGTTTGCTATCAGCCGACGTTATTTCTAAAATGTCGCTCCCTTAGTGTGATGCAAGGACCAGGCAGCCAACGGCTACGCAAATGATGACCGGTTCTTTTTGTTCATTGGCTGTTGTTTTAGGAAGGCGTAAATGTTACGGAAGTCTCTGTCCTGTCAAAGGAACAGTTTCGACCGAAGCGGATTAGATTTGCGGGTAAGGAGTATATCTTGCATTTCAGTTTTTGTATGCGTATAACTAAACATAGCTCTTCCGCTGATTTGGTGACCTGCCATGTTGCAGCGGGATACTGCGATAGCTCCGTTTCAAAGTAAAAGTTTTAGTTCTGAAGCGGAAAAGCGGATCGCCCGGAACTTTCCAGTTGGGTTCGCGGCGTTGAAAATTCTTCCGTTTTATTTCCGCTTCAGAATTGGAACTGATATTTTTGAACAGATATTTCCCCAAATCTCACTGAAGCACCTTTTATGGGTTTAAGTAGTATTTATTCCGGATGTTAAAAAATTAGGTTGCACAATGGGTGCATGTTTTTGGACAAATTTGTATCGTCCGAAGTGTCTTTTTTAAAAATTCGTTGTGGTAGCGCTAGTCGTCACCTTTTAAGCATCGTTGCTTTGGAATTCGCATACTACATCGTTGTACGTCCATTGATAACCTGCCTGCGTGATTACTAAATAGGTCCGCGGAATAGCCGTCAGCATGCCGTGAGGAACAGTTTCTTGCACGCATGGAAAGGATACAAGGCTTTTGCCTGGGGGAACGACGAATTGGACCCCGTAAATAACAGGTCAAAAGTGTGGTTTAGTCTGCAGCTTACACTGGTGGACGCTTTGGATACTGCATTGATAATGGGCCTCGACGACGGTTTGTCTTCCACGTTTACGTGGCGTTTTAAAAGCACATATCCTTTTTAAGAGTACGAAGAAGCGCGGAAGGAAATAGAGAAAAATCTGGACCTAAATGTGAATAAGTATGTCAGTCTCTTCGAAGTGACCATTCGGGTTCTCGGTGGTCTGTTGAGCGTCTACCACCTAACCGGCGATCAATTGTTTTTAACAAAAGCGGTAAATAGCGAGGCGATGTGCTCTTCTACGGCCTCGTTAGCTCCTACGTGGTCTGTACCATTGTAGAAGGAGCTCGGCGATCGACTGTTGCCGGCCTTTCAAACGTCCACCGGTGTTCCTCACAGTGACGTCAATCTTCACTTAGGAAAGGCTCGCAACGCCGCTTGGACCCATTCCGTTAGTCTGGCGGAAATTGCCACAATTCAGTTGGAGTTTAGAGAACTGTCCTACCTAACTGGCAACGCGACCTACGAAGTAAGTTGTCCGAAGTTCCAAATTTGGCTTCCTCCTAAGCTGGTGCACACAGGCGGCTGCCTTTAACGTTTCGACTAAACTGCACAATATGCGGTGCCTCAAGTACGGTGGGCTGTGTCCCATTTACATAGACTCCGCCAATGGCAAATGGGACTACCTTTCGTCAACAATAACGTTGGGCGCCAGAGGCGACACGTACTACGAATACCTGTTGAAACAGTGGTTGCAAACCGGCAAACGCATTGCGTGGTCAGTTGCTATTAATCGACATGTTGTTTACGCGATTTACGAAATGGCGCCCTGCAGGCTGAGGAGCGATTTCGCCAAAAGCGTCAAAGGCATGCTCAGATATTTGCTGCGACGTTCGGAGCCGAGTAAACTTTTGTTCGCCGGAGAAATTAATGCCAGGGGAGACTTCTTGCCTAAAATGGTCCGTTCGAAAGTTCTCCACATGTGGAGCCGGTTCATCGCTTTGGTCGTTCGCTTTTATTAGGATCACTTGGCCTGCTTCATCTCGGGAACGCTGGCTCTGGCGGTCGAGCACGGTTTCGCCAGGGAACTGCTTCACTACGCCAAGGACATTGGCGAAACATGCCGCGCAATGTACACGTCAAATCCGACCGGCTTGGGCCCAGAAATAGCCCATTTCAACCAGAACCCTTTGGTGCAGCAGGATCTGTTCGTCAAGGCGAGTTCCCGCAGTTGGGACGGCGCGTTGTCGAATAGCTGTCAGTTTTTCAGAAGAACGACGAGCACAGCTTGCTGCGACCCGAAGCGGTCGAGGCGTGGTTCTACTTGTACAGACTGACGAACGATTCGAAATACCAAGATTGGGGTTGGGACATGTTGCAAGCAATTGAAAGGCACGCCAGAGTTGCTTCGGGCTATTGCTCCGTTGCCAGCGTCATGACCATTCCAACAAAGTGCCAGCCGAGAATGGAAAGTTTCCTTCTGTCCGAAACGTTCAAGTATCTTTACCTGTTGTTCGACGATGATCACTCGCTGTTCGATCTGAGAAAGTATGTTTTCAATACGGAAGCTCATCCGTTCCCCATACGTGATTAGGTTAGCTTTGTTCGCTTTCGTGCGATGAGGTAGGGTGAAGTGCGACCAGTAAAACCGCGCTACCCTAATTGGGGTTACGAAAATATGCCAAGTGGATGGTGTGAGGGTGCGCGTATTTTTATTGGTTGCATTCCGTTGTTTGCAACGGGCAAAAGGAAGAATGGCAATGCGCTTGCTCCTTGCGCATTGCCATTCTTCCTTTTGCCCGTTGACTCGGAGTAGTTCCGCTCACCAATTTGGCTTAATGCAAGGAAGAAGACCGCGTTGGATCGGTCGGTACTTGTTGCCAGCGTAAGAAGTTTAAACTAAGTCAACTCCTTATAAGTGTATGTTACTATTGGTTGGCATTTGAACGGGCAGTGTTTAATGTTGTTGGACGTTCTTTGAGTAAATTGAATGCGCATTTGCTGTTACGTTGAGCTCATTGATTTTCCTAAACCCCTTTCTCGCGCGAGTATTTCAGACAGCAGTAGCAAGGTAAGTTCGTTCAGAATTAAATTTAATCTGATTGTAGCTGAATTCTTAGAAGTCCATATGTTAGCATTGGCTGGTAAGAATACAATCATGGAACAAATACCTCCTTCGTGGTCGTTAGGCTCGCCGGAGCCTGGAAGTCAACGCAACGGATAATTCAGGTATGCCTGAGTTAACTTTGATCCTTTCGACTTTGGTGTGCTAACAAGCGAAGTCGCAACGCAGTCGCAACGACTTTGCTCCATGCAACGTTGTACCCAATCATCACTAGTTTAGCGCATCTGATTTCCACGAATCAACAAAGGTGACAGTAGCGCCGCGGAGGGGGGGCTGAGATTAGAGAGTGCCAAATGGGAATCTAATACCTGCATCTTTGCGGTTTACAAAGTTAACCTTCATTAAACCAATCCTTAGGCTGGCGGTATACGTGAGGCGGCCAAAAACTCATGTTGTCGGTTGGCACTAGGCAATGTACAAAAGCTTGCAATGCTGTGCTTCAGCAATAAGTAATACGCTCTGAACTTGGCACAAACTTTTCATTTGCGAGGCACGAGCAAAATCGCATGGCACGAAAATTGCAGTTCCAGCTGATAGACCGTGACGTTTTCAAGTACTTGCATAGCGATGTTTAAAACGACTCAGAAAAGTCTGTTATTTCTTATGTTTTTTATGGGAACTTTGGTCCCTTTTTTTGTTGGAACTATCGTCCTTTGTTCTGTGGGAACTTTTGTCCTTTGCTTTGTGAGAACTTGTGCTCTTTGTTTTATGAGAACTTCTGTTCCTAGAATTGTCGCTCTTCTCCTGCTTTTGTGATTTGTTTGCACCGTCCTTTGATTTGTCCAAGTTGTGTTCCCGACTGGTGCCCACTTGAGCAGCGTTGCTTTGTTCCCACAGAAAGTGCACGTGCAAGCGGCTTTTGCTACGCGTGCGCATCCCGTCTCTTCGCAGACAGGACTTTATCGGCATCGTTGGGCCTTTTGACTTGGAGCATTGATTTTTCTTGGCGCCATTGCCAACTGTGCGGTTGTCACGTTTACTCGCGCCGTTCTGCATTCCTGGAACTGTAGTTTACACGTGTAATGGATATTGTAGGTAAAGTCGATCTCTACACCCTAATATTGTAGGTAAGGCTACACCCTGTGTTTATTTTTCATTCAAGCACGGAGCTTTCGTGAACTACCTGTTCCCATCATCAGCGTGCACGAAATGGTCCTAAAGTACATGGAGAAAGGCACCTCTATGAATAGTTTTAAAGTGTGTTCAGACTGGACTTTAAACTTCCACCGTTAATGTCAGTTTTCAGGAAGGACGTCCTGGCCGTTTTCTTGTAATCTTCCCATAATGCCGATGGTTGTTAAAGAACAATAGCCAGTTTTGGCCACTACGCTGGACCAAACTTCACTGATGGAGAGGCCATCATCTCTGTTAATGCAATTATTATGCTTAATGAACAGGGCCTCTTTAATCTTCCTCCGTTTTTTGTTGGTCTCTTTGCATAAAATGGACATTCTAAGGTTATGTCTACAGTGGGACTTGTGCTCAACCACAGCCGACGAACGTATCAAGTTGTCCATAATAGTTCTAGGGTCCAAGATCTGTGGCCTTCCCCTTGTTCATTTAACGGTCTCCCCTCTTAGTCTGTTTTCCGCGTTGGTATACCTTCTGACGTCGGCCATGTGTTCCTTGAAACGATCAACCATTGTCCGGCCCGTTTCCCCAATGTAAACTGCCGAATAATTGCATGTCAGCTTGTAGACGCATCCGATGGAGACCGTGTCCCTTAACTTATCACTCCTTAACATGGATCTTTCGTTAATACCAGATTTGAAGTAGACCTTAAAGTTCATCGTTATGACCAAACGTATAACATGTAATGGATATTAGTGTTTAAGCAAGAGCTGTTGAAATTGTAGGTGTATTACGATAATAGTAGCACAAGAAACAACGTTGCATTTCTCAGAGCGTGAATTTTCGAGGGTGTTGTTTACCCAAAAGTGGTTCCTTTTGCATGCTTTTCTTATATGACAACAGTCCATCTATCATACGGCTACCCTACGAAACATTCATTCCTGATTTATTCGCTAAATTATATGTTGCATGCGTTGAAGTGCAACAAAACGCTCTCATGGCTTGAATAGACTGCGTACATTTGAACTACGATTAGTAGAGTTGTGCTGAGATGAGTTTACTGCGTGTGTGTATTGCGCTCCATGTAAGAAGTGCCACAGCCATGTCCATGTGCAGCCGAAATGCAACCCAGCTTTCAACTCGCACAATTGAAAGTGATGACTCAGAAAACTCAGAAACAACAAAACAGTATGCGTAAAGCAATTTCATTGCTTTACGCATACTGTTTTGTTGTTCTTGTCGTTCTTCTTCTTCTTCTTCTTCGATGTCATAGTTTTCTGAGTCATCACTTTCAATTGTGCGAGTTGAAAGCTGGGTTTCATTTCGGCTGCACAAGCGCCTTAAAGAAGTATAATAGAAGTCAGAGTTATCCTTGCTTAATTATATTGGTAAAACGCAATATTCATCTTCGTAAGGAAACTAAGCTGTCACCCGTGACCGGAAACTTTTCATTAACTATGCTTCATAGTGTTCCTACACTGGCGGTTAAGCGGAGGTATGCCTCCTCGAGGACCAATCCGCGGCATGTGCTCACACGACTGCCTTTCTCTTTTTTCCATTTTTCTTTTTCTTTTCATGCGCTGACGATGGGTCAAGATTGACCCGAAAGCTCCGCCTTTATTCAAGTTGAATAAAAGCTTTATCAACGGGGAAAAGTCCGTGTAAACACAATCAGCAACATTAACGAAGCTTTTGAAAACAGTAGTTTTCGAAAGCTTCATTGGTTAAAAGTTTCCGGTCACGGGTGATAGCTTTGTTTCCTTACGAAGATGAGATCGTCGGTCGTGTACAGAAATCCAATGTTTAAAATTGCAATATTGAGTAAAACATTACTTCTCCATTTTGCTTTACAAGCTACGCAGCTGATGGTCAGTTTAGTACAACAAGCGAAGTGTTTAATAATAATAATAATAATAATAATAATAATAATAATAATAATAATAATAATAATAATAATAATAACCAGATGGAAATTTATTAATAGTAAGGACGTTAAATTTATCACTGGATTCTTAGGGTCCCGATGGCTGAACGTATGGTACTCTCGGTCCGTCATCAGTGAATACAAATATCTAGTCGACTTTGTTGGAAAGGCCTTGAGTTGTTGGAACTTGCAACTTTGTTGGAAAGGCCTTGAGTTGCTTGCGCCAAAGTTGCCCCTCTCCTTGCACGGTGAAGGTCACCCTTTGCCAGTGGCACTTTTTCACCCTTCAGGGCTGCTGATCGTTGTTGATGTTTGTGCAAAGGACTCGAGCAACCACGTGGAATTGAATTGGCCGCAGTCCATTTCTTTGCGACGAACTTCTCCTTCGGTAAAAATACAGTAACCAAACAAAATTACGTCTTCCTTCGCAAAGCACGTGCCGTGTATTGGTCTTCGAGGAAGCACACCTTCGCTTAACCGCCAGTGTGGGAACACTTTCAGTCAACCTTGACCGGGCCGTGTAGACCACTACACCGTTGGAAAAGCTAGTGAGCAACATCTCTACTAACCGCTCTCGGCAAAGGTGCACTCTCAGACTGAGGGAAAGGTCACTTGCAAATCAGGTAGCGATGTCGGTCTTGTTTGCACTAACAGCCTCGAAGCCGTAGTGCGAAAGATTCACAGGTCAGGTATAATAAGAAAGCACACTGCAAAATCACGACAACGAGCCTTACAAAGGAAAGCAAAGCAATAACTAAAAAAGAGAGAAAAGCGAAAGAAAAGAAGAAAAAGGTTTGCTCTTTGTCTTCAAACGCCTGTGCTTCATCCACAGTTGGCATACTGCAACGAATGAAATTCCAGAACTGAATATGAGTACAATATTATGAACATATGCACAGAGGTATACGATCTACCAGCTGCTGATTGGTTACAGATATTGAAAACAACGAACAATCCGCTGAATAATAAGCTCAAGCGAACTGACGCTGAGAGAAGAGCTTGACAGAAGCCTCGTATACTGCAAAGAATGAAATTCCAGAGGTGAATAAATTTTCTTTTTATTTAACGGGGTTTGTGCACATAAGCGAACAACTTGCATCACGGTTATTCCCCGTTCAGTAAAAACGTATTCAAATGCAAAGCTTTCGAACCAAATCCTAGGTCCTTCATCAGTGCAATCATTTCTGTCAACTGCCCAGTCAGCCGATGGTCCTGCAAGCTCTTCCATTCGACCATCCGCGCTGGTGACGTCAGCCATCAGGTCTAACCTTCGACCCGTCAAGCGACTGCTACCCGCCCAGTCAGTCAATCAGAGGAGCAACCGTCCTAACCGACCGACCGGGACAGTGACACAACATTTCGTGTTGTTCATTTAAAACAGTCTAGCGGATGAGCTTGCTGAACCGCTGACTGGCTGGGCAGTCGTTTGTTCAAAAGTTTGGCACTGAGGACGGGTACGCGAGAAGTACCCGAAAGCTCTGCTTTTGGAGAGAATAAAAGTTTCAAATGAACGGGGGAAATCCGTGTATATTAGCTATTTCGCATATATATATATATATATTTCGGAAGAAAGGATGTCTTTTAACGGGAGCATAGATCTTCATGATATACTTTTCACGGATTTTGTCCCGTTGCTTTCTGTACGTGATGGATCTGTAAGTAAACTGACACGGTCTCCCTGCCAACGGATGGATGAGACTAGTTATAAGAGGACACGGTCAGAAAACGTACAGGTTTTGTCTCGAATATTTCGGAACGCTCGAGTTCCGTCTTCAGCGAGCAAGAGAAACTTTTTACTCCGTTATTGGGTTAAATACGAGTCAGAGATAAAGGGGGAAGGAGATACAGGTCAAATCGGTAAGATGCAACATCTGGTTTTATTTATAATAGCATTCCAAACTTCGCTGACCTGTACACCCTTGTCGCGGTTAATGCAACGATTGTGTCTTATGTGAAAGGCTTCTTTGACCCGCCTCAGGTGGAAACGCTCTTCGTGGCAGAGAATACGCGGTTGTAGGTCGAGTGAGCATGTGGAGTCATGGTCCACAACCGCGGAAGCCTTTTTTGCCTCATCCATGATCTTCAAAGTGGTGGTATTCCGGCTTTCGCGTTTTTTGATGATACCTGTAATAAAACCGCAAATGCCCTACCAGCGGATGGATGGGCGATTGTTAGAGATATCACAGGTCAAGAACACACTTTTTTCGAAGCTTTCGGAACGCCCTGGTTCCGTCGTCAGCGATGTTGAAAGGGAAAGGTGGAACATCGCTGACGCTGACATCGTTTCCCTTTCAACATCGCTGACGACGGAACCAGGGCGTTCCGAAAGCTTCGAAAAAAGTGTGTTCTTGACCTGTGATATCTCTAACAATCACCCATCCATCCGCTGGTAGGGCATTTGCGGTTTTATTACAGGTATCATCAAAAAACGCGAAAGCCGGAATACCACCACTTTGAAAATATGAGACCCGTTACAAAACACCCAATATTCAAAGACATCCATGATCTTGGCTGAATCGCGGGGTTGGGGTCGTCCACGGCGTTTCGCTGGTAGACCATTGAGTCTTTGTTTCGCAGTCTTGTATCGGGCCAGCGCAGCCGTGTATTCATGAAATCTATCAAGTAAAGGTTTGCCCGTTTCTCCTATGTAGGAGGCGTGGCAACCACACTTGATTTCATAAGCGACGGCCGGTCTCCTATCCAACGGAACCTTGATCTTATCACTCCTGTTACGAAGTGATAAGATCAAGGTTCACCTTTTTCACACGTGGATCTGGCTTAGGAAAGGTTTCTGGCCGCGCCTGTTTATCGAGCCATACTGCTGTGCGCTCCCTGGTATCGTACAGGTACCATTTTTCATCATACGTAACAATGTGTTTCAGGAAAGGATCGTTTTTGTCATGTAAGAGCAAGCCAGAGGAGCAGATGTCAAACATTGCCATTTTTGAGCGTCGCTCAGTTCGTGTGGTATCCACATCGCCATCTTCTTAACCTTTCCCATTCGCTTCAGATGCCTGCCAATAGTTGTGTGACTGACACCTAATTCTTCTGCTAATTTCCGACTAGATGCTATGGGCTGGGCTTCCACTGCTTCCTTTAAAACTTCGTTCTCCAAGGACGAACGTCTGAGAGCACCCCGTCTTTCTTCGATACCTCTGTCTCCACTTCGAAACCTTTTGAACCAACGCTGAATAGTGCGTTCCTTAGCAGCTTCCTCTGGCCAAAGATCAGCAAAATTCGCGACTGGCTGCAGCTGCATTGAGACCACGGTTGTACTGATAAAGCAAAAGCGTTCGTAAACAGCATTTCTCCATGTTTCTTTCAACGACTCTAATTGCAGGGCCAAAAGAACTGGGACAATGAAATTAACCAAATATGAAGTAGAAGTTACGTGCTTCAAGAAAACAGTAACGATAAGAAAAATGCCTGCACGGAAAGAACATATTTAATTGACAATCAGCCACATGAAAAATCCGACACTTTGATACGGTATCCTTGTTCAACGAGTTTTAATAGGCGAAGCTTTCGGAACGTACGTGTTCCGTCATCAGCGCGATTCAAAGTGTGGTAGTACATGTGAAAGGGTGGTATATATGCTGTTGCAAAGGGGTCAGGTGGCTATTTTGCAGACCCCGGTTTGATTAATTAGATCGGTCCATACTTCGCTAACATCGACCCCTCTGTCCCTGTTGATGGGCAGGGATTATGGCGAATAAATAGGGTTTCTTTAATTTTCCTGACATGGAACAGGCTTTCGCGACAAACAATCTTTGCTTGTAGGTCGTCTGAACATTGAGAGGAATGTTCGACGACCGCTGAGCCTTTGATCGTATCTTCCATGATTTTCCTCTGATCTTTGGTTTGTGGTCGCCCGCGTCGTTTTCTTTGCGTCCTGTTGAGCCTCTCCATTGCGTAATTGTATCGGGTCACGCCTGATCGATGTTCTTTGAACGTGCCAAATAAGGTGTTGCCCGTTTCCCCTATATAGGAGGCGTTGCAGTCACACGTGATCTGCTAAACGACACCGAGCATCTCGTCATATGGGATATTGGTCTTATCGCGTCTGAAAAAGTTCCTGAGTGAAGCAGAGCTCTTGAAAACTACCCGAAAGTTTAGTCCTTTGTCAGGAACACTAAGGACTTTTACAACGACATCAGACAACTGCTCATAGCACTAACAGACATCATGTTGTGCTATGATGTCAAAGATCGTAACACGAGCATTCCAATGACTCACACACAGTGTGTTGGATGATCTTCTCGTTGCAAAGGGTTGATCTGCTACGAAAAGGACGTGCCTAAACCCGTTCCATATCATACAGCTAGTTTCGTTTTGTATGCGGGAAGGAAATTATTTTCGATGCCAAGACAAGTTCTTTTCCCAAACCAACGATGCTCCAATGGACAGTTCGCTATCTCTCATCCTGGCAGAGATTTTCATGGAGCATTTCGAGGAGAAAGCTTTTAGCACTGCACCTTCCTCAATTGTCCCACGATTTTTCAAGCGTTACGTAGATGACATATTTTCCATCACGGAAGCTGGGCATCAGGAACCTTTTCTTAACCACCTCAATGGTCTATTCCCACAATATATCTCATTGACCATCGAGAAGGAAACTGATAACAAGTCGCCTTTCTTAGACGCGCTAGTCATCAAGAGCGCTGAGGGTTTCAAAACAACGGTTTACAGGAAACCAACTCATTCCGACCGATACCTTCATTTTTCTTCCCACCACCATCGCTCGGTTATGACAGGTATCATTAACGGCATGATGGATCGCGCTACCACAATTTGTGATGCAGAATATCTTGAATAGGAGTTGCGGCATATAAAAACAGCTCTGCGATCAAATGGTTATCCTATTACACTGATTTCTTCCATCATTAGTCGTAGGATTAACCTGCCACAACCCTCCTACCCAAAAGAGCAAGAACCGGTGATACTTCTCCCCTACTACAAAGGCATCGGAGAGCACATTAAAAGCCTTGGCAGAAAATTAAACTTTCGGTAGCTCTGCATCACTCAGGAACTTTCTCAGACGTGATAAGATCAACATCCCATATGACGAGAGGCCCGGTGTCGTTTATCAGATCACGTGTGGTTGCAACGCCTCCTACATAGGGGAAACGGGCAACACCTTATTTGACAGGTTCAAAGAACATCGATCAGGCGTGACCCGCTACAAGAACGCAATGGAGAGGCTCAACGGGATGCAAAGGAAACGATGCGGGCGACCACAAACCAAAGATCCGAAGAAAATCATGGAAGATACGATCAAAGGCTCAGCGGTCGTCGAACATTCCTCTCAATGTTCAGACGACCTACAAGCAAAGATTGTTTGTCGCGAGAGCCTTTTCCATGTCAGAAAAAATAAAGAAGCCCTATTTGTTCACCATAATCCCTGCCCATCAACAAGGACGGAGGGGTCGAGGTTAGCGGAGTATGGACCGATCTAATTAACAAGACCGGGGTCTGCAAAATATCCACCTGACACCTTTGCATCAGCATATATACCACTCTATCACTTGTACTACCACACTTTCAATCGCGCTGATGACGGAACATGTACGTTCCGAAAGCTTCGCCTATTAAAGCTCGTTGAACAAGGATGCCGTATCTTTTTACTCTTTTCATAATAATGAGACGCCTTGTTACTAATACCTCTTGCTTCAATATATATATGAAAAGGTACGGTATCCTTGTTCAAAGAGCTTTAATAGGCGTAGCTTTCGGAACTGTCGTGTTCCGTCGTCAGCGCAGTTGGAAAGGGATGGAGGTTGGAAGCGCCGTTGGAAATTAAACTTTCGGTAGCTCTGCATCACTCAGGAACTTTCTCAGACGTGATAAGATCAATATTCCATATGACGAGAGGCCCGGTGTCGTTTATCAGATCACGTGTGGTTGCAACGCCTTCTACATAGGGGAAACGGGCAACACCTTATTTGGCAGGTTCAAGGAACATTGCTCAGGCTCCATCCCTTTCCAACTGCGCTGACGACGGAACACGACAGTTCCGAAAGCTACGCCTATTAAAGCTCTTTGAACAAGGATACCGTATCTTTTCATACTTATGAGACGCCTGGTTACTAATTTCCCTTCTTCAAGTATATATATATATATATATATATATATATATATATATATATATATTCAGCACGAATGCTTTATCCACAGGTTCAGTTATCGGCAATTCAGGGACATGTAAGTATGTTTAACGTTAAGTTTGCGCAAGAATGGTGTTTCCAAGTTTTGAGTTGCGGTCTTTCGTGGATATTTAGGTGATATCCCGTCTGAGGGAAGAATTGATCATCTGTATCATTTGGGGAAGCTGGAGGTCGCTTAATTGCCGTCTGTCTGTCCTTTAGTCACTTAATGGCCCCGCGGTTTGAACTCTGAGAAGTTGCAAATATGCAAATATTTTGCTCTAGTAACTATTGCTTTGATAAGTAAGGAGGTCAGAGCACCCCAGGACGTATGTCAACAAATTGGTTATGCTGAAGGAAGTTACTTGTGTGGAGCAATTTCCCATTGATGTTTGTACTTCATTAACGATCGCCCAAGGAACGGTTCATCTGCGAAAGCTTTGTAATGCTTAATATAACATCGTCTGGTCTCGAACGGAATGTCGTCAATTCATTGGAAGAATCATGATCAAGAAACTGCGGAATAGCCTGTTGAAAAATAACCACTTGACGGAGCTTCGAGGACTCACCTTTTCCCGTCTTCAGGGTCTAGGGTTAACTGCGACGCAGAAGGTCAGTACATAATCAATAGTATTGTAACTGTAAGGATTCCACGTTGTAATGTGGACATTGGCAACGTCGTGTCAAATAGCACGCTTGATCAGGTGTCACTAACACCAAATGCTTCGTCCTTTCCTACTTATGCGTTGCGAGCTGTGTGCTTTCGTTCTTCGCCATCTCTCAGTTCGATAAAGCTTTCTTGCACCAAGGCAAATGTGTTAGTGGGACTAATGGAATGCGGTGCATCGTGACAGCCAGTGCGCAATGCCGCCAATGTCACGTTTACAACGGTGAATTCTTGCGCCGAGCCATGCAGGGACATGTAAGCGATGTTTGAAAAGGTACTTTAAAGTCCTATACCAGGATATTTAAAATCAGATATCCGTTTTAGGATTTTCTCTGGAATTCGTTTAATCCCTTCATAGGGCATCAGACAACTACCACCTGTGAGGTATTGACTTCCTTTAGCGCTGTTGACCGTAGTAGGTTGGCGACAAGACAAATTGAGTTCTGTAAGCTCGGTTTATAAATTTTGTCAGCGGAAGAGTTCGTTGTTTTTCGAATAAGCGAGGTTGTGGGCCGTTATCAGGACGGCTATTTTTGGCCTCTAGAAAAGTTCGTATTCACCTAAGCTTTGTTGTTAGCGCATAATGCTGTTGTAGTAGGTAGGTTCTTGTGTCGATGCCTCTTGCCGTGCCTCATTCGTGAACTAAACTTCCTAAACGCGTTTGCGAGCAGAGAAATTCATTATCTACACAGCGTTCGTTTAGTTCGCGAATTTCGATATTCGCGTCGTGCCTTGAAGTGAGCCCCAAGCGGACGAGGCGGTCGTCCGTGTATATAATGTAATTTGGCGTATTACGAATACATAGCGTGTATAGTAAAGCATAGGCCACCAAAATGTGGCGCACAAGTAGGAATTGCCGAATCCCAATTTCCTCGCTTGTTCATTTAAATGCCCAATGTTAAACAGAGAATGAACGAACAAGCATCAGTGCTTTCTGGCGTGAAGCGCAGTGCGTACTTCGTTGAAATTCAAATGCAATGTATTTATTTGACAAATAAACGACTGGCAGTCCTTCATGCTAGGTGAACTGTATCCTGGCGGTTATGGTGTAACAAATGATGGCCCAGTTTACAGGATTACGCACTCTTTCTTCTGCAGTGCTTAACTGGTTCACGCCTGCGCAGGGTCAAATGGAAACGATCTACTTTACCAGCTTTCGCATTGCTGCGTCGTAGCACGATCTCGTACGACCGTCTCGCTGCCGTTTAACTTCTCTAGCCGTCTGCGGGTAAGTAGTGAATAGCTCTTCGCCATTCGGACGAGACATCTCAGTCGAACGTGCTCCTCAACGGACGCGCCGATTTAAGGGCACAAATCCTAGTCGACGTTCCAAGCGAGCGGTGTCAACTTGGCGGTTTCCAAAGCCTTATTTAGTTAGGCCAGGCGCACCTGAGTATACTTGTTCCCGTACTGTACTGCTGCCATCGGCTGACAGGTGCAGCAGCCAAACGCGCGCGCGTTTGGCTTGTTTGCTGGACAAGTCCAAGCTGCTGAACGAAGCAGTGTTCCTGAAGAATGCGAGCGGAGACAATTATTGTTTTGGAAGCTGGCGGCGATCGCACAAAAGGGAAAATACTTTCCTTGGCGAGATTCAACAGGGCAAAGTGAGACGGATCAGTTTGCCGCGTTTACGTTCGGTTTTTCCTTTAGCTGTTCAATGGTATACCGAGGACGCTTCGAGTACTGTTTGTACTCCTAACGTCAATGCTCCTTTTGTACGCAATGTTAACGTTGTTCGCCGTTCGGTTGCTCTCTCAGATTGAAAGCGCCAAAAATGTACTGTCGGCGGTATGTATGAATTTATTGCTTGACCATTTGGCCATTCAGACCTTAATACAATGAATTCTGGCAAACTGTTCGAACGATCACTGCTCGATCAGTTTTGTTTGCTCTGAGACAGTTGCTGCGCTGAAAGAAATTCAGCATTAATGCCAAGCACGACATTATGACATTATCGTTTGTATTACTAACGGCTGGTCTTTATCCTATCGTTTGTATTACTAACGGCTGGTCTGACTGAAACTGCAAGCAAGAGCGACTGCTGAGGTTTGCTAATTAGCTGTGAACCTTGTACGCACGTCGCCATAGTATGATTCACCCCTTATGGCTATTCTGTGCAAGTGTTTGCCACCTTCTTAATTCATCAATAGTTTCCCAGAGCAAAGCTTAACGTACCACGTTTACGTCGTGCTTGAGCTGAACTATGTAGCGGAACAGGTTTTGTGTCATTTCCATAAAATGTTATCCCTTTCTGGAGAAGGTAGTGCAGTTAACGTATTGCCTGAAATGCCCCCGCACTTCTGCTGCATTTGTACTTGCAGCTCCAGTTTTACGTTTACACTTTGGCCCAGTTCGTTCACTTAAAGCGCGTTCCTTATTCCACTGTTCCTTGCTTTCAACGCTAGCGTAGGTTCACTGCAGAGCAATTGTCGTTAAGCGAAGTTGCGTTGCTGAAACCATTAGCGGCAACTTTCCAGTTTGGCATTAACGTTCGCTGGTTTCGGGAATGTACATTAATCGTGTCATAGGACGGCAGGGCACCCGTTCATAAATGCTTTATTTGCAACGCGTAGCATTCGGGACCTCCCCTGGTCCCGTCTTCAGCGCAAAAGAGTGACCAACCGTTCACGTGAGTGAAACTGTTCCAAGTGAAAAGTCGATAAAGGACTGCGCATTAATGTTATTTTACTTAAGTACACCGTGGACGTTCAGTGTTGCTTTTGCAGAGTCCAGGCGCAAATGTTTCCGGTCTGTTACTTGAAATAACGGATGCTGCTGGGAAAAAGAAAGATTTGCCGCCCCATTTTCCGGGTAGGTTATTGGAGGTCGGGAAGAGGATCGCCTTATATGCATATTTATGTAGCTAATTTGCAGGTCCACAGAATGAACGCCAGCGTGCCGTGGTGAATAGCTTTCTTCACGCATGGAACGGTTACAAGGCGTTCGCGTGGGGAAAGGACGAATTGGATCCCGTAAACAATAAGTCGCATAGTTGGTTCAACATGCAGTTGACGCTGATAGAAAGTTTGGACACGCTTTTGATAATGGGGCTCAAGGAGGGTTAGTTGGGCAATGACCCTTTGTTTGTACGATGGATTACCAATTTGCCCGTTCAGAATTTCTACAGGCGAGGGAGGAAGTTGCAAGAGGCTTTTCGGCCGACGTTGACAAGTACTTTAGCCTATTTGAAGTGACCATCCGCATTCTGGGTGGACTGCTCAGCGCCTTTTACTTATCCAAGGACGAATTGTTTCTGCAAAAGGCGGTTGGTTGGCGCCTGTCGACGTGCTCATTGAAATGACGGTTCCCCTTTTCTAGCGAATGCTCGGCGACCGATTGTTGCCGGCCTTTTCAACCCGCTCAGGTTTGCCCTTAGCCGAAATAAATCCTCATCGGAGAAAAGGAAGACCTTATCCGTGGACGTCAGCCTTCAGCTTGGCCGAGTTAGGTACGCTTCAGTTGGAATTCAGGAGTCTCAGTCGAGCTGTCGGCAATCCTGCGTACGAGGTAGGCAATGCTATCACGCATTTGGCATAAGTCCATTAACGTCTCCTTCAGCCGGTCTGCCAGGCTGAGTTAAAAAGTGCTGTTAAACTTTCAATTTGCATGTGAATCAACCCCTTGAACTTTCTTGTATGCAATGATAAAGCATGTATACGTTAGCTTGCGGTAGATTGAGCACAAACTTTCACATTTCGAATTAAAGCAGTAGATTTTGGCTCTTTGCATGCTTTTGCATAGGAAAGAGCTTTCGGGTCATTTCGTGTGCAACAGGCTTGAAATAGAGGCTAGCTACACAGTTAACTTGTTGAACACTTAGAGCGTTGCCGACGAAAAGAAGTCGCTGTTTGCGTTGGCCGATAGGACTACCTTACTTGGTGTTGTCAACCCATTTCAGGAGGCGTCATTTGCGGTATCCGTTAAGCTGCATAAGTTGGGCAACGAAAGTGCCTATCCCGGATTGCTGCCAGCCGATATACACGACAACAACGGCATTGGGGCAAACTTTGATTACGGAACGTACTCGGTCGGGGCACGCGCGGACAGCTACTATGAGTATCTTCTAAAGCAGTGGCTGCAGACTGGCAAAACTATAGATTGGTAAGCGTTGCATGCTCACGCCGCTGGTGCACTTCACAATTTAAAATGAATTGTCAGCAGCAGTTCTCTATGGCTGAAGCAGATATTTTCACTGGTATGGCATCGTTGCAGGCGCCCGATGCCGTGGTACATAGTAGAAACTAAAACTCTAATGTACACTCAAGGAAGCTATATATTACAGTATGTACCAAGACATTGTAAGGTTACAATAACGACTAGTTTCCCCGCTAAAGAAAACGAGCAGCGTCGCCGTGTTTTTTTGAAATAGCAACTTAAAAGGGATCATGTTTGCCTTGTGCCCCGCTGTTTGCTGTAGGTGTCGCTTTTGTCGCGCGTTTTCGCTGATTGGCTCGATCTTTCCAGTGCGCTCTGCTTTCATGCTGGTCGACTGATGAAGGCAGTCGGCTTCCCCGATACCTAAGCCTAGACCTAAACAGGGATCATGTTTGCCTCGTGGACTTAGGTATCGGGGAAGCCGACTGCCTTCATCAGTCGACCAGCATGAAAGCAGATCGAACTGGAATGATCGGTTGTGTTTCGGTCTAGGCTTAGGTATCGGCAATAACGACAGCCATCATCAGTCGACGAGTACGAGAGCAGAGAGCACAGGAAAGATCGAGCCAATCAGCGAAAACGCGCGACAAAAGCGACACCTGCAGCAAACAGCGGGGCACGAGGCAAACAAGATCCCTTAAAAGTCAGGCCGATTGTGAAATACATTAAATTTGCAGGAACATTGATGTATGGCAGTTTTATTTATTCGCGGTCCGAAGTGTTAATCGAAAATTGCGAACTTTAATGAATGCCAAACTTCTAAACCGATTTCCGTCCCGTCGGGAACTTGAATTAAGCGCTTGCACCGATTGCCAAAGCACTTCGCCACTTTACCTCAATTCACCTGATCAAGCGGTGACAAAATTCCGTAGTCACAACAAATTCGCATGCGCATGACTTATGCACATATTAGGGAAAACGGAAATGGTAATTGTTCAACTGTAGACCTTACGTCTTACTGTTTTAATTTACTTCATCGTTAGCTATTGTGATTATCCCTGATTGTACCAAATTTGCAAATTAGACATCTCCACACTCACCAAATCTATATATATATATATATATATATATATATTTCGGAAGACGGGATGTCTTGCTCGCTCTGGACGGAACTCGAGCGTTCCGAAATATCCGAGAGAAAACCATACGTTGTTCTCTGACCGTGTCTTCTAATAACTACTCTCATCCATCCGTTGGTAGGGAGACCGTGTCAATTTACTTACAGATCCATCCACGTACAAAGCAACGGGAAAACTCCGTGAAAACTCAACATCATGAAGATCCATGCTCCCGTTAAAAGACATCCCGTCTTCCGATATATATATATATATATATATATATATATATTATATATATATATATATATATACGTAGGAAAACTTACACAATCTACTGAGTTCGCTCTTACCAGTAATTTTCTTTACCCTGGAACGCATACGCCGTGGACACGGTGGCCTTCCCGTATAAATAGAACAATCAATTTTTCGTCCTCACTTTTATGATGCGCCATCTCAGAATGCCATTAGTCTGTCCTTGGTTTAATTTGGAACTTTCTGCGCTGAAAAAGCCGACTGCTCATTTTTGCAGGCTCAAAGACGATTTCGCCCAAGCCATGCAAGCAATGCTGGAACATTTAGCTCTTCCTTCAAAGGATGGTAAAATGCTTTTCCTGGGTGAGTTCATTCACCAGACGTTTAAGCCGACGATGGTACGTCTTTGCCGTTTGTCTGTTGCTCATGTAATGTGAACACTGTTCAGGAGCACCTCACTTGCTTTGTCGCCGCGTCATTGGCGCTGGCCGCCGACAATGGTTTTGGCCACCAGTTGCTTCGCGATGCCGAGCGAGTCGGTGCGGCATGCCGTCACATGTACGACGTGACACCTACCGGTTTGGGCCCTGAACTGGTTACTTTCAGTACTCATTCGGATGCTGCCGTAACAACATCCCGTGCGGTCAACTGCTTTAAACAATGGAAGCCCGTTGTTTTAGGAAGTTACCTCGCCAACGTACTGCTTGCTTCGTCCGGAAGCGGTGGAGGCTTGGTTCTACCTTTACCGAATGACAAACGATACGAAGTATCAGGACTGGGGATGGAAGATGTTTTTGGCAATTGAACAGCACGCCAGGACCCCATCGGGCTACTGTTCCGTTGAGGACGTCAACCAGGTTCCGCCGACATGCAAGCATAAAATGGAAAGCTTTCTGCTGTCCGAAACGTTTAAATACTTGTACTTGCTTTTCGACGACAGTCACTCGCTGCTGTCACTAAAAGAGTACGTATTCAACACGGAAGCTCATCCTCTACCCATCCTTTGAACGACAGCCCGTTTTACGCTATTGAGTTTCGCAGATTTACCATAACGAGGAACGGTCTTGTGAATGAACTACGCTTCGTTGCGATAAACGACGCCACGATCGGACGTTCGAAAGTAGACGATTCGATTTGCGCATGTACAACAGAACAAATTTTGCTGAAGACGTTGCACGTGCAGTCGTCTTCTCTGGACGGAACTCCAACTGGAATTGAAGATGGCGGAAAGTGTGGACGTTTGCTCAGTACCCTCGCCGTCGGTCGGCCTTCTGGGCACTGAGTGTCTCGTAAAAACGCCAACCAAACTGTGTTCCGTTACCGTCTGCAAAAAGCGTTGAGCCAAATGCCTTTGACAAGCGTAAGTGTCGCCTGTCACGTTTTCCCACCAGTACGAAGACACGTCGTCAACAATGAGCAAAGAGAACAGGTTAGGCGTACGCTGGAGAATATCGTCGATCATATCAAAGGAGTGCACGAGGTCGTCAGTGCTGGTGCAGCAGATGTAGTGAAGCCGACTGAGTGTCGCTTGCAACTTCAATTCATCACGGTCGTTCATGCGACAGTCGATGGTTAACGCAAGCGCTTCGATGCTTAAATGTCGAGCACAGTCAACGAACAGTACGCCCATGGCGAGTCCGCCGTCCTCGCGATCCATCGTACAACAAGCAAGCAGATCTAGGATTAGCAACGACCTGCCGGAAACCGTATCGCCGTTGATCTCCAATATCTGCTTGGGTGCCAAAGCCTCTTCCAACAGGCCGCCAAAATGAATGTTCAGCGATGGCTTATTGCCAAAGCGGGAGAAAAGCTTTAAAAAGCATATTTTGAATGCGCGTTTCTGAAGCTGTTGAATTTGCCTACCTGAACACCACTTTCCGTACGATATCTTTTGATCATTCAGTCGCTCCTGCAAGAATAACGTTTTGCTTAACTTTTGCGTCTTCGATCAAGCAAGGTGCGACAACGGCTATTTGTTTAAGCTTCAATGCGCGACAGTAGTTTATTGGGCAGTCTGTTACATCCATAAGGAGACGCATTTATGCCTGTCGCAGGTGGCGACAATGGTGCCTTGAGCGTTCCACGAGGATACCGTAATGCAAGAGCTTCCGCTAAACAAGAAGGCAAATCAACGTGAAAATCTCCGAGGCGCGCATACCTTTGCGAACCGGACAGCGTTCGTTCCAACTTGCCCGAAGAGACATCCCAAATGTAAACGGACCCGTCGGCTGAACCGCAGACGCAGTAGCGACCGTCCGGACTGAACCGAGCTCTGGTGAAGTCGTAGCCAATTTTAAAATTTTCTGCCCTGAAAGTGAATATGCGCTCAAGTACGCAGGACAAGTATGTGCATATCGCCTACGCGTATGTTCTGGCAATTCGATCTTGGCGCAGGTCCACGCACTGCAAGGTGTCATCCCTTACGGCGCATAGGAGGCTTCGTTCATCTGCGGAAAAAGACGGACGCGCGGTTAAGCAATGTCGGTGTTACATACGGTAGTCGGAATACCAAATGACAGATGAAGGGAAGTTATTCTTGCGGGCAGCTCAATCTCTTTGATCACCGAATCGCATCTGTAGTCCCAAAAGCGTAGCTTCTTGTCGAAATGACCGCTGATGATTGTGACGGCCGAACCGCCAACCAGCGCTATGTCGTTGCAACTGGAGGCGGGAAACAGCGTCTTCGAACCTGCGCATCTTCGGCGTTAAACGGTGAAAGAAAAGAAAACCTTCGTGCACTTACAAGACCTTCGTCGAAGGTCCCAAATTTTCAGCGTTCTGTCACTCGAACCTGACACAACCATGTCTTGGCAGCCGGGGAATTTCGCGCACAACACTTTGCCGCTGTGACCGGTCAGCGTGTGACGCAATCGGTTATCAACGACGCTCCAAATTCGAATGGCAAAGTCATTGCTTCCAGCAAGAACCAATGTGTCATCAACGGACAGGTCAATACACGTTATCGCCTGGTTGCATCCAGTCAAACTTTCGGCGCGGTTCTGCCTACCTATTGCAGTATTATTTTAGGCCTTCAAATGGCCGAAATCAGCAGCGGCAAACCGTCGCTTATATACCACAATTTCAAACGACGGTCAGCACCACCTGTCGCTAGCAGATCGCGATCGTGAGCCCAAGCGAGAGCCAATACTTCGCCATCATGAGCTTCCTAAAGTAGGAACAAACTTATACGGCTAATATGTAAACGAGGTGCAGAGGTGCTATTACAAAGTGAGCTTTTCGAAGGCTTGGAAGCGTTGCGCAATGGCAGGATTGCGACACTGGTTGTGTCGGAAGCCTTCAAGGGAAAACAAGCAATTAGCCGTTGTAATTAATAAATCGACTCTTACACTTGTTGGGCAATTTCCAAGTCCAGGAAAGGCTTAGCCGCGTCGGCCAACTGTCTTTGAACCTTCAAACTTTGTATTCTGCAGGATAGTGCTGGCGCTGTTAAACAAGCAGGCAACAAGATGGAAAAATTACTCGGTTTGCAGTTCATTCTGAAGATTCAGGAGATTGGCCTCGCGTTGGTTCAACGTCTTCCATCGTTCAAGCAGCTGGGCGTTTTCGATCGTCAATTTTCGGTTGTTCTGCTCGAGCACGTTGGAAGTGCTTTGCAGAACGAAGCTTTCGTCCCTGAGGCACTGAAAACAAACTTTCCCTTTTGATTTGCCCGCCGGTGAGCTTTCCTCTCACCTGATTCAAACGATCCAACTCTTCCATACTTTCCTTGAGACGTTCGTTGTCATTTTCCAGCGCTGCAACTTTTGATCGCATTGCTTCCAATCTACGATGCGCAAATCAAGTTAAACTGCGAACGGCAAAATGAAAGACTAGACGGAAAATGTGCATACGCGCAATGTTGTGTAGTATGAATGCAAACACCGCTTGGCAACGCGAAATGGTTAAAAACGAATTGGGATTCATCTGTCTTAAATATTACCGCACAAATACGGATATACAATGAGATTTTACATGTCTAACGTAAAGTGCTGCATCGATGTGCACGCTGAACTCGCGGGTCAACTGCGCCAGAAAAATATGCATCTAAAGATGACGGGAACGTCGAAAACGTCAGAGAACAAATTGCAAGTGTTTTCTGGCTACTCACTCTTTTAAAACTTCCAATCGTTCTTTTTCCATACATTCGTACTTTTTCTTAAGCTCCAGCATTGCCTCAGCCGTCTAAAAGTCAGAATACATAATGATACTGACAAAGAAAAGAAAACACCTACCTCACCTTTCCTTTTATACAATTCTGCTCTTTCTTGCTGCAGCTCGAGCAACTGCGCTTCAATTAAACGCTCTTTCTCGCGCTCCGCTTCGCCTGTGGAGCAACCAGCCTTATCAGCACTATCCGGCCTTTTCACATGCGACCTCATATAGACTACGCAGTCCAGCAGCTCAGCATCTGCATAACCTTACGTCAAAGGACAAGTCAAGCGTTTGAGGCGAGCAACGTACATGAGTTCATGATATCTTCGTAGGCAGCATCGATTTGACGATTTCTACAGCGGAGCTGATCGTACACAATATCGCGATATGTCATTGCGACCTCATTAATGAGCAAAAGGAAGCAGAAAGGCTAACTACAATCGATCATCCAAAGCCTATGAATAAAAGCCCCAACGATTCACCAGGGCCTACGCTGTGGGCAATTCACGCTTCCGAAAGTTACTTACAGTATAACGATGCACAGGTACTATTGGGCAGCTTGCATTCGAGAGAAACCGCCAAAAGTGCAACCGCCCTTTGGCTAACGCAGTAATCGCAAGGCAAACAAAACGCCGGTATGCCCGCTTAAGCGCACCTGATGTCGTTCTTAGCAGGCTGGAATGTACGTTGGGGAAGAATTCCGGAAATTCGGTCCTGCCGGCCAACCGTCCATTTACGCGTTGGCAATTTCAATCGGCAATGCCTTAGGCGATTCTGCATTGCGGAAAACTGGAAGTGCTGTTGTTGCGAACTCGTTTCCGTTTCGTCGCACAGTAAACCGTAGCCTGCTTATAGCAAACAGCTTTACGGTACCGAATAATCTCGGCTTTTTGGTGCGTTCGACTTTTCGGCTAAGGACGATCGGCCATGAAAAGCGAGGAGAAGTCGGACGAGGCGACGAACAAATTTCGCCCAAGAACGTGCAGTCATCGGGCGCGGAACAGCTCAGGCGTCGGCCGCAACGGAGTCGACCCGGCGCCGGTGAACATCGCCGGTTCGCGCAAGCGTTTTGCGGCAACGTCCCAGTCGGCCCGCCAGACGAAGCGCATTCGGCTGCCCAGCAAGTTTTTGCTGGGCGGAAACATAAACGATCCGCTCAATTTAAGCGGGCTTCCGGCGGATACTGTCAGCGAACAGGTAAATGATTAGCAGGCAAGTCTAATAAAAAACGATTCCGTCATTTTCTCTTTCCGGTTTTTGCGAAACATGCTGTGTCCTTGTCGCTTGTCGGGCTTAAGCTCAGAGGTCTGCGTTGAGCGAGACAACCATTTTTTAGCCGTTAGCCGAAGTTTTGCTGAACGTGATTGGACTTTTCATTTTGCAGGATTCCCCTGTCTCGGAAGCCAAGTCTGTGGACGAAGAAGTTCACATTGTGATACCGAAGAATCCGAAGGATCCGCTCAATTTGCGATTTGACGAAGTCGAACAGAGTTCGAGCCACAGAAGGCCTCGGAAACGAAAACGCCATGTCAGCGTCAAGGCGGCTGACTTGGAATCAGTCGAATTGGTTAGACGGTTCAATCGTTGCAAAGTCGTTTCCTCACCGAGCGATTTGTCAGGTAAATGAAACGGTTATCTCACTTGACAAAGGTGCCTTGTCGGACTCCGAGTTGCCTCACGCCAAGGCATCTCGTTGCCTAACTTCGCCGAAACCTTCGCAGCATCCGTGTAGTGATCCCATTGTATCCCCGGTGTGCTTGGAGACAACGCGGGTCGTTGAAACGGTCGAATCTTCAAGCAAGCGCCAGGACGATTCGCGCAAGAGGCCGCACCCGCCCCAGAAGCGAGCCGAAGGTGATTCAATTGCAGCGGGCAAAAAGAAGCACCAAAAGTTTCGATATGGCAACTATTCGCGCTACTACGGCAAACGTATGGGACAGGTCGCTTTGTTGGACCCGCGCATGCATCTTCTCCAAGCCGAATGGTTTCAAGGCTGCCGCGTACTGGATATAGGATGCAATGTAGGCACGCTCACTATTGCGATAGCGCAGGAGTTCGCGCCACGTCACATTGTCGGCATTGACATCGATTCTTACCTGGTTCATCTGGCAAGGAAAAACCTTCGTATGCGGTTGCATTACGCCGAGTTGGACAGACTGAACCTAAAGTTTCCGCCATCGTTTGTAGAAGAGTACGGACCGATCGTAGCGCCCCCTATTTCCGCCAGGCCGGACGAGGATGCCCCCTATCCGAACAATGTTTCCTTCAAGGTAAAGCCCACTTGCGGTGGCGAATAGCGTACGTTGACGCTTTTAGCAGGCGAACTACGTGCTCGACTCGGACGCCTTCTTAGACCAGGTGCGGCCGGAGTACGACACGATCATTGCGTTCAGCTTAACAAAATGGGTGCACCTGAATTGGGGCGACGACGGACTGAAGCGCTTCTTCAGGCGGGTTTATCGCAATCTAAAGCCCGGTGGTCGCTTCCTGTTGGAGCCTCAGCCCTTTGCGTCATACAACAGGCGCAAGGCCATATGCGTAAGCAACCGTTGGTTTACTTATTATAAAATTCTCTTAGCTGCTATTCGGGCATTTGTGCGTTTGTTTAGCCGGAAATGTTGGAAAACTACCGGAAAATATCCTTCTATCCCGAAAATTTCGACCAGTATCTGAAGAGCGAGGAGGTTGGTTTTGTTTCCTGCACCACCGTTGGCACTCCGGAGCATGCGTCGAAAGGTCGTATTTTCGTTTGCATTAATACTAGTCGTTCATTCATTAATTTAGGCTTTCGTCGGCCAGTTCTATTGTACACGAAATCGTCCTCTTGAACGGCAGACCGTTCTTTGTTCCGCCATTGTGTCGTCTTTCCCGCGCAACCGTTCTTAATAAACCGTTATCAACAGCAGTGCCTTTCGAGAAGTTCGTGCAACAGATCAGCAGTGTCATTGTTGACCTACTTTAGTAGATGGGCATCCTCTGCCAAAGTAGAAAAGACACTCTTTCCTGCATAGTACTTGCGTATGTTTTTACAGATTGCACGGGCAACTGTGATATAGAACTTTGTCGAACCCGTTGTTCGCGTGTGGAAAAGTATTCGCTTACTTATTGTACTTGCGAAATCGGTAAGCCGTATTTAAAGTTAGCATTTTGGGCAGCATTCATTGTCACGGTCGTGCATCTACTCGTTCAGTGAACCTAGTTGCATTACGTAGTAATATTCAATACATTGGCGTTGAGTGTTAGTGGCGACGGCATGAAGCAATGCACCCAACCGGCGTTTCCATTTTTTGGTGTTATCTGCTTTGAACTGTTCAGTTTGACGCTTTGTAGTTTCTGTAAGTTTCCAGCAGCGTAAGTATTAGTAATTACCGGAAAAACGCTATTTGTAAGGACGAAGGTATAATATGCAGAAAAATTCATAGTTTGGGTCGTCTTGCCTAGTTCCCCGTTCACGCTTGACGGTGTACTCTAGAAGTGACGTTTCGTGCCCGAACCTACATTATGACTGCTTGGAAGCCTTTATTCAGGTATCTCTGTTTTTATGTAAGCTTTGCCAGAAACATGACCCTTATGTTAAGGCTTACGTAATGGCAAAAACTTGCGAAAGCAACGCGACCATAGGCATCGTTTTCTGCCCTTACCTAAGCCTAGACCTTATCATAAGAGTCATGCTTTCCGTAAAGCTCACGTAAAGGCAGAAAGACCTGAAGAAAGACCTCCAAGCAGTCATAATGTACGTTCTGGCATAAAACTTGACTTCTACAGTATCCCGTTGAACGTGGACGGGGAACTAGGTAAGAGGACCCCATACTTTTTCCAAATTGATCTGTTTTGGTGTCGAAGAGTAGGGTTGGCTTCTTTCCAGTAAATTTCACTCTGAATTCCTTCTAGCGCATATGATTACGCCAAACGTGATCATCGTGAACTTTGGCGCCTCTCAAGAGCATACTTATGAATTGGCACTTCGTTCACCTTATGCTTTGCATAAATTGAATGCACACGATTATGCGGTAGCATGTAGCTTTCTTCCATAGGATAATGAGTATTAGTAATAGCTTGATTGATAAAACACGGCTGGGTAACCCTTGACTAACTAACTTTTATTGACGGAGCTTTCGAAAACGACTCATGTTTTCGTCATCAGCGTCGAAATGACGCTGATGACAAAAACGAGTCGTTTTCGAAAGCTCCGTCAATAAAAGTTAGTTAGTCACGGGTTACCCAGCCGTGTTTTATGAATCAAGACATGAGATCCCACCCCGTGTTCAGAAACTCTATATTTACTTTATTAGTAATAGCCAAGTAATTCGCCAGCGCTCATGCGAAACTTTGAAATGGCAGTTTATCCTTTCTCTGTAATTCAACGTACTTCTATTGTTCCTTTCGTCCTCCCATTTTCGGTTAAAACATAAAGTTGGCGTAATTATACTTTTCATTTCCCAAACGTAACAGCGATTCACTTCGCTCTGCTTCCCTCTTTCCCCCGGTTTTATCGCCGGCTATGTCCCAACTGAAGCCTCCTCGCTCTTACGGGTTTTCCGAACATGGTAGTTGTGAACGACATTGGCACAATGCTGCTTTGAATAATACTTTACTGCGAAATGACTAAAAAGCGAGAGTTCCTTTTTCACCGAACGGCTGCAGTAGCGTTGCAAATTGCACAGCGTTCGCTCACTTTCCAGTTCGTTTGCATCCGCCATGCTAAAGCTGATTATCTACAGTTATTTACATTTTTTCTCATCAATTTTTTGATTATTGTTTGGAATAGAGTTCCGGTTGATTGTTTCTTCGCCGTAACTTGAAGGGCAACTTCTAAGGCAGCCAGGCCTGGTAGACCGGCAGCGGATGTGGCGCTAAGGTCCCTGGAACGGTTGGCAAGCGATTGTGCCATTGATAGTTTTCGTTGCGGTAGCACATTTGGGGATGAGGCGCATGCATGACGTAACAGCTTGTCGGCTGTATCATTGTCTGCGGATTGCTGTATGCTTGGGTACTGGTCATGGGATTCCATGGAGCTGGCGAACTGATCCGCATTCTTTGCCATTGGTTTTCGTTGTTCCAATTTTGGTTGATCCCCTGCGCCATGAAATGGCAGTTTGGCGTCGGTACGTTCGGACTCCGGTTCGCCACATTGGAATTACAAGGTGTAGCTAAACGTGCAGCTCGCGTTGCTTTTCTCATCTGATTATAGCAGCGGGCCTTTCTGTTCCTGCGTGTCCTGTTAGAAGTGGACGTTGACTGCAGCGGTGCTTGGAAAATCGTTGGTGTTGTTTGTACGTTAGGCGCAGGGTAAAAACGTGAAAGGTTGTTTCGCTCGTCCTTAGGCTCATTTTGCAATGCTGCTACAATCACTTCATGGTCGAACCGGCCTTCTCTTTGGTTGCTGAATAGCGGAGATGTGCCATTCCATACACCTTAAAAATGACCCCACAGTCGTCAATACTTGATTGAAAACAAGCGTTACAGACCCCATGTGCTTTTTGGGTACTTTTCGTTTCCGGGAGCGAACGGATTCCATGCGTGCGCAGTGGGGGTGATTGAAGTTAGCGTAGGCGCTGCCACACCATTCGGACTGACGTGTGAAATATATCTGCCTGTATACTGGGCTGACAGTCACTAAACCTTTTTACCTAACAGTATGGGACAGTGGAATGAGCTGCGAGAACATGTAGTCTCTTCGAGAATCGTGCATTCCAGACGAAAAGGGTGTATACCTGCTCGCTTCTTCGGTCATCACCTCTTGGCGCTAAAGTACTCTGTTCGCTAGTGTTGTTAGGCGACCTCGGTATTTCTTCCTTACCTGACATAGGACACGCTGAGACGGCTGCCACTCGTCCCATCCAATTTGCCAAGGTTCCTTTAAGCAAGTATTGAAAATCCGCCTTCCTTCCTCGGTTCACAGTTACCTCGCAGACACGGTATACTTGATTGTTCGTCGGTGGCTCTGGAGGTTCGCACGTTCCGGTCATCCATTTCTCAATCATACTGCTGAACGCAATTCCGGCAGTTAGAAAGGCATTTCGCCGAAGCAATAGCTGGTCGTACTTTTTCGGTCTCGCTTCGTTGAAGCATTCCAGCCTCTCCGAACTAAATAGCACCGTGAAAAGGATGAAGGCGCGGAATCCGCTTTCACCATGTCGGTTGCCTGTTTACTCACCTACATTCGCTCCAGTACTTTTCGATCGTGTCAAAGAGCTTGTCGACTGAATCGTTGAGAATTTCATCAATTGGCTTGGTGCAATTTCGCTTTGCCAAAGAGCCTCTCTGGTTGATTGAAGACGTTTCATTTTGCAGCCCGGAAGCGGTGTCTCTTAGTCGCAACGGCTCGTACGTCTTAGCCACCCTTTGCATCCAGTTACGAATTACCAGCTCCTCCCTGTCGTCAGGTGGCATACTGTCGACGTGGGCAAACCTTGAATTGACCGCCACGTTTTCCACCTGTAAACGCCTTGAATCATTCAACCGAGGAGTAACACGTTGTTGCATATTCCGCTACATGTTGCAGTTGGTCGCCGTGCCCGGACTCCTTCCCGAGCCAATTCGAACCGCCGTACCACGGAAACATATCCTGCTTTTCGACTGTTTTTTCAACCTGCATGGCGAGCCTTCTGCATTCCTGCAGTCGTCAAGGTTGACAAAGGTTGACTGCAAAGGGAGGACTACCTTCTGGAACCATTTGTTCATTATACGCGTGGAAACAATTAGCGAAGAGTCGGTTTCCTTTGCAGCCTTATTTGGTTCCTTTATTTCATCTGGCAAATCGTAATAGTCGCTGTCTTCGTCTACGATTTCTCCTTCTTCCATTCCAACACCTACTATGTCTGTACCGTTAAGACAAACTTGTGTAGAAGCAACTGTTCCGTAAATGCCGTGCATAAAGGTTGCCCTTCCGTTAAAGGAAATTAATCTCGTGCATTCAAAAGGACGGCAAGTAGCTGTCGGAAAAATAATTTTTTTCCGAGTACCTGAGCGTTCCATTAACCAGCGCTAAAGGACCCACTACCGTGTGTACATGCATAGTTATACTGCAGACAGGACATGGTGACTCCCGACGGCCCCCTTTCTTGAAAATAGGGTTTCCATTAGCTGTGATATTTTCGAACGCTACCGCACGCTACTAGAAGCAGTTCCATTCCATTCCGCGTGACTGCACACTGTATGCAGATTGTCTCGGTTTGCCGTTTACAGCTAGCTATTTTAGGCAATGCAGATGTAAGCGAGGAGTGACCAGCAAAGGCTTGAGATGAACCTACTCAGGCTCCTTTCGTTTTCCTTTGCCTTGAGCTCGCTTCCCTATCTCGTTTACGCTTGCTGGCCAACCGCGGTAATGGGGATATGAAATGATGCATGGACAATTGGAGTGACCGATGAACATTTGAACAGTGTGCACCCGGATCGATTAAGCTTACCTGTTTTGCAGGTCTATGCAGAGCAGCTAGGTAGGAGACCGTAGTTGGTAGTCGTCACCCGCCACCTCAGACGACGACAGAATGACGTATCGTATAACCACTGCGCTCTCTTTGCGGCAAATAGATTCTCAAGTTACAATCGTACCTGCTTATAGCATTCCACTCGTACTTATTGCCACACTATTGCAGCACGTTGTTCCAAACGAAGCTAGTTGAATGCGTTTGATTAAGAGCATGTGTTTGCATGGTTTTATTGCTTTAAACCTTTCGGCCAACTTTATGGATGACAGGTTGACAAGTGCGCTGGCGAGCAAATTATAGGTCACTTCAAGTACAATTGTCCTGAGGACTTTTGTTTAGATTTGCCTGCATTGTTGCGTAATGGGAAAACCACAGTTGGTATGCAAGTTTGTTGATCCATTAGAAACGGCTTCATTTCGTGCGGCGGCTGCACCGTGCCATCGTCAGTGCTGGTGCATCACTTTAGGAAAGACTCCGCAAGGTAAGCTACCATCTCTTCATTAACAAACAGATACAAGTACCGATTCCGTGCACCTTATGCTCTCCTGTATGTATATAACTGTGCTCATGTTGGGGTCAAAATGACAGCCTTGTTAATTGTTGCGGTCGTCCGTTGTCGTCTCTTCCGGAATTTGGTGATGAAATGCTTCAGCTAATTTCTATTTGTTCCGTTCAGTTTAATCTGTTGAATTCAGCGTATAATACCATTGCAAACGTTTACTTATGTTGGTAGAAATTAATCTTTGTTTCATTACTATGATATACAGTAGGCCCTCCGTATACGCGGTAATTGGTTCCGGGACATGCCGCGTATAATCAAATTCCGCGTGTAATCAGGTCCACTGCACAGAAGATGCGAGAATACGTAGGCAATGCGCGTACTCCTTCCTGCAGACTTCAAGCAGACTGTTCGTTCCAGTTCCAATGCCCAGCGCTATTTAAATGCTAAGCGAGTAGCTGTTACGTAGTGCAGCGAATTAAAAAACAGCAAAGTTGCTATGATACTGGGTCAATTCGAATGTGTAGTACTTTTATCGTTATCTTAGCAGCTTTACGGAAAATGTACACGCTGATGATGGGAACAGGTGGTTCCCGAAAGCTCCGTGTTTACGCTTGAATAAAGAAGCTCTAAAGGGTGTAGCCGTTTTTGATCAGATTTACTTATATTGAACAATACGAGCAGTTCGAACACCGCTGTTTGGATACTGTTACATTCAACCTTCGTCAAGAAAACAAAATGACCACGGAGCTCCATACCTTAGCAGCATGTCTGCTTAGAGTGTGCAATATGAGAAGTGCGAGCTATTTTGTCTGCTCGGTTAACTAAAATCTCGTCTTGTCCATTCCCTAGTAGAAAGCCTTTGTGATAAATTCCTTTGCAGGCAAAATTGCTTCAGGCAAACCCAGCAAAAATTTATCAAGAAACAATGCATGCTGCACAAATAGAAAAGTGCTTGCCAAGTTGCGCGACAGCACTATAGCCTTTCATATACATTGTATATTATACAACAACTTGGAAAGTAGCTGTACTTGACTGTGATTCGTCAGTCACAGCTCATAAATGACGTCATTGCCTTCTCAGTCAAACCGCGTTGAGTGAAATCCGCATATACGGAAGACCTACTGCATACCAGTGTCACATTGGTCAGATGTATTTGTGATTCGAGTTGTAGCACGCATTGCAGTTAAGCACAGTGCATTAAATCCGCTTGGAGAAGAATTGGTACAACGGGAGAGATTGTGGTTGAACTTCATTCCATTCCATCGTCAATAATCGTTCGCGTTTATATCGTTTACATACTCTAAACTGTATTTTAGTTATTTTTCGATTGAAGGGTACAAGCGAAATCGGAACTTTTTCATCCGTTTGCAAATTGTGCAATGGTTCGTGTTTTTCACGTGAATTCCTTTATTCCACGACAATTGTTTTCTGCAACAGCAATGAAGGTCAATCTGTTTGTTAGCACGGGAGCCGTTCAGAATCCCAACAGTCAAAATCTCAACAGGTGAATGTGACGTAATGCTCACCTCCGCCAGGGTGACCACCATACTTGCTTTTTGCTGGGTACTTGCGCTCAGCAATAATTGTTAATGAATTGCTTTGCTGTGGAAAAGTGGAACTCTGATTCGGCGAACGATCCCATTGAGTTGTAAGCGACAACGGCTAAACTACCCGTTTACATATATATGCTTCATTGTTGTGGGGAGCTTTCGACGCTGAGAACGGGGCAAGGAGAACCCCGAAAGCTCCATTCAGCAATTATTCACGTATGTGTGAATATATGGTTTGCCATTTTCACTTACAAATCAATGAATTGCTTTTGCACTGCAGCCGCTGGAAGCGTTCTGCAGTTAGTATTATGTTCATGACTGGGCTTTGGATTACACCTAGGCTTATTTTTATGAACTTCGTCGCTTTCCCAGGCGGATCTGAGATACTGTATACTCCTTATGCGTCTTATGTGATTACTGGGGCCAAGTTGAAGTATTGTGTTTAAGACTTGGCTTGGGATCAGACTTAGACTTATTTACGTTTTTGTGAACTTTCTCAAGAGGGAAGGAAAGGGGTAAGCTTCTGCACATACGTCGTCTGCAATCTGACGTCATTTTCTAAATGGTCCCAGCAGCTAGCGTGCACTCCCTGAGCATCTTTATGCAATTGTCCGTAATTTGCATGCGTAGTTTTCTTATTGCACTTACACATGACGCTGTCTTAGCATACCATGCTGTTTTATGCGTTGCTGAGGCCAATGACTTTGCAGAAGCGTACTATCATGGTATCAGATTAATTTCTCATGCCAATCTTGGCATAATTAAGTTATCGGGATTTGGACTGCTGCCATTTTGAACAAAATTCGTCGATGCTTTGTTGACACGAGGAAACTTTCAGAACAATATCATTTCATGGTCAGTGTACGGTGTAATACCGATGACGAAACAGGTATGTTTAGAAAGTTTCGTCGTTTGGATTTAGTGTTAGTGAACCAATTGACCTTGCTTAAAACTGAACGGAGCCATGAAGGTGAAAGGAAACATAAGTCTGAAGCAAATTCCCGTTACCAATCCCATCTTTGCGATGCTCACTTCAAGGTTTGCGCGCAGCAGACAAAAGTTGCTTCGAGTAGGGCTGCTCAGGAATGCAAGTCCGGGTTTTGCTGTTCGCGACAACGAAGTTCCGGCTAAAGTTTGCCGCTCCTCTTTTTTGCGTTCACTGAGAGAGCACAGCGCGGCAGAAGCCGTTTTCAATTTATTCGTTTTCACGAAAAGCACAGACTTTGTCCGGCCACTTCCCAATTGGTAATGTTTTGACATTGCTCTCGTGTAATCAACGCGCCTTGGTTGCCACCAAGTATTTACTAACCGAGAGTTGATGCGCCCTTGTCTTTTTTATAATCTCAATAGTTGCTGTCGCAGTAGATTTACTCGCCATCAGATGATTGCTCTTTCATTGTACTCAAGGCAAGCAGTTGTTGAAGTGGGCATGTAAAATGCGCGTAACATCCTTTATGTGCACAGCGTTCGCGACTTTCGAATTGGAATGCGTTGGGCGAACGATTGCGCATTCGTCTTCACTTTACGATAACCTGTCGGCACGAATTGGGGTTATAAATTTTTCTTGAAAAAAGCAGTTCGTTTTTCTAATGTCACCAGCTGGCTAATGGAGCTACACTATTTGGGCTATTTGATTTACGTTGGATCTTTGTCCTCGAAAATATGTCAGCTTAATCTCAATTGGGCGTATCATCGAAGGCACAAGTCCGTACATTGGAGTACAGACATTAGCAGCATTGTTTTTAAAAAATTATGCTGCTACTTCATTTCTCCGTTTTCAGTGTAGCGTTAAGAGTTATCATGAAGTAAAGTGTGCTCGAATGGGAACGCGCAGCGCCATTCTGTGGTGGGCCGTTGTTCCGTTTTGTGAATGACGTTTATTGTTAGGAAATAGGCGAAAAAACAAGCATGTGTAATTTCCAGGATTCACTTGTTTGTGTTGGAATTTCTCCACGTGTTTTTGGCCGCGTACCCTTTTTGTAAAATCGGACAGCGCTCCGTATCATCATGGGAAAGTGACGTCGATGCAACCCCATTCAATAGAACAAGTTAATTCACGCGCAAGGTCTTCTGCACGGACGGTGAAGCAGTTGAGTGTTTCGCTGGGCTTAACCAAAGCTTTTCTTTGAGCCTTTGAAAGTAATTGTTGTGGAGAAGTGGAGTGGCCAAATTATGTTTCAAATTGTTGAAACAGTGATTGCAATTGCACGCCTTGTTTCATTTGCGATCGGCTACACGGTGAATGGCTGCTTTGATTTCGTTTGAAAACGCTATTCAGAAGGGAACGACTGCGCCATTCGCTTTTTTCCGCGTTCTATTCATACTTTGCCTTCGACAGCGTTTGACTCGACTGATGTACGCTTTTTAATTGCATTCCACCGTTGTCCAGTGTTCTTCCTCCGCCGGCCAGTCTACTCCTATACTGGATGTTGTTTTGACTCGAACTTTTTTGTCCATTGGCTCAAGCGCTTCTTGTTTAGTGGCTAAGATTTGCGTAGCTTTTCATTCTCAACACACATTGTTCCAGATATGCTGGAATGATTTATTCGTCTAGGCATGACGTTCGTGGTTCCATTTAATTATGATGACAGTATCCTCCAGCATCGTTACGATGCTCCGAGTATCCACTTGTGGCGGTTTGGGCTTTGTCGCCACTCATTCCGTAGCTAATGAAAACCTTTCAGCAGTCGGAGGAGGTAGTCAGTTTATGTTTCTCGTTTTCAACGGCGCCAATGAAGAGGGCGACTTCTGCGAAACGATTTCCGCATTGCAGCAGTCTTCATTGCCTGTTGCTGCATTTCTTTTTGAATAGACGTCTTAATGCCCCTCCAACGTTCTACCTAATGACGGGGCTTGGTTGATTGTCTTTTAAAACTACAGCATCACCATTGATCACAATGAGCAGACCAGTCTCTTGATGAATATATATATATATATATATATATATATATATATATGCAAATATAGGGCTTGTAACAGGATTTGTTCTCATTATGGAAGCTTACGGCGTACGTATCCTGTTTTATTCTTCGAACAAATCGAATATCAACGTAGCTTTCGGAACTGTCCCGCTCCCTCTTCAGCTTCTCGCTGTCAGTGATTCCCTTGTATAGTCCCCACAGAGCTTTCTAGTTTACAGCATTTTGTTCTTTGGATTAAACTCGTCCAAATGTCACTTACAAGCATACCTTTGTCTTTGTTTAAACAGCGGTTATGCTTGATGTACATTACTTTGATTTTCCTGCGCATGTGGTGATTCTCGTTACATAACCTGACCGCATTGAATCCTTGTCTACCATACAGCGGCGTGTTCTACTACTGCTGACTTTTTTATTAACTCTTCCATCACAGTGCGGGCATCTACTTTCGGTGGTCTTCCTCTCCTGCGAACATTGCCATTTTGAGCTCTTTCTTCTGCATTTCTATATCTCGTAATGTTTGAAAGGTGTTCATTATCCATTAGTGTGCGTCCAGTTTCACCTATGTAGTTGGCGGAGCAACCACATACTAGCCTGTAAGCGCACCCGTTGTCCATTTCGTGAGGGGAACTCTGTTTGTCGTTTCTAAGTATAGTTCTGAGATGTGGTAAGGATTTGAAGAATACCCGGAATCCTAAATTCCTTGCTACTGCTGTTATCTTGTCACTGAGCCCGCGATAATACGGTATTGTAATAGTGGGAACCGTCATTTCCGGTGTTTGTGAATCCATGTTAACCTCCCTTGTCCTTTCAACGAGTTTCTTTCTTATGAGTGAACCTACCATCTCTCTTGGGTATCCATTATAATATACGCTCACAATGGAGGTTGAAATCAACAATGAAATACCTTTTCTTGACATAAAGATTATTAGAGAAGACAATGAGTTCAAGACCACAGTATACAGAAAACCTAGGGACTCTGATCTTTATTTGCGTTACAACTCAAACCATCCCAGAGCAGTTTTTACAGGTATGGCCAACGGTATGATACAAAGGGCTATAAATCTATGTGATGATGCTTATTTGAACAGTGAACTAAAGAATATCAGGAGGATCTTATATATCAAAGAAGCGTGCTACATTGAACTAGCATGTAACACATATAACACTCTCAATCGTGCCTAACATGGCCGTTAGCCCCCGTTAGGCACGGTTGAGAGTGCTTTGTTCACTTACGCTTCTAGGAAAAATAGGAAGCAGATAAAAATTGACTATTTTATCGCAGAGAATGATAAAACTGTGAAAAATAGTTACTTTATTGATTTGTGCGGCGCTGGATTATACTGTTTTGACTGAGTAGATTTCGTGTGATGTTCTCCAATATAAGCTGCGCAAGAAAGAGAGCACATGCGTGTGTTTGGGTACCATAGACTCAATTCAGTACGTTGGCCAACTATCTATGTTGGCCAGTTTGTTGCAACCCCTTGGATGGTCAACTTACGGAAGTTCTACAATATATATATATATATATATATATATATATATATATATCGTTGAAGATAGGGTGCATGGTAACGGGGCGTTCGGTTGGCATGTCGGTAGATTGCCACGGTGAACCCGTATGAACACGCTACGGTGCTTCTAGAATTACCAAAAAAGGAACCTCACCTATCGCGGGTTGGTTCATTTATTGGCAAAAACACGAGGCACAGTAACGTACTAGATCGAAGCTTTCGGGACGCTCTAGTCCCATCGTCAGCGAAAAAGGAGGCCTGTTGTTTTGACCGAACGGTATATATAGACGAGGTTGGGGCTTATCGGAAAGGTGTTAAGTGGGTAAGCAGCAACCTGTCTGGTCAATTAGGCCTGTCCAAGCTTGGCTGATTTCAGTGCCTCTGTCCCGATTGATCGAAGCATTGTGCCTAATGTAGCACGCTTCTTTGATCTTCCGGTGATATATATATATATATATATATATATATATATATATATATATATATATATATATATATATATATATATATATAACGTTTGTTATATGCTAGTTCAATCTAATCGCTTTTTACAAGAAAAGCTCTGGTGACATTTCGTATCAATAGCCATTCAGCGTGTCGCCTTACTTCCTATCTACTTTTCCGATCTGCTCTTCAAGCATCAGTGTTCAACAGTTAGCTTCCATTGTTATCAGTACTTTTGTTGCAAGAAAACAATAGCCCACGTAGTCTGCACCCTTTTATCCATTGAACATTGAAAGAGCACGCAACGGTCGCATGCTGTTGCCCTCGAACGCAAGAGCCGCTTGTCCAAAGAATCCCTAGGCAAAGGAGGTCCTTTGCAATTCCTTTCCTGACGATCATTGTTGCTGCTCTTGTCGGCGTTGGCGCCCGTGCGGCGGACGAGGTCCGATTGCCGAAGTCCCTCTTTTAGGGGCACTCCAAGCAAAGTCTTCAACTAGATTTATGGAAAGTGGTCTGCAAGCCGAGCGCATTCACCGTTTCGTCGTAAAGATTGCCAATTGCGTCTTGGCAGTTTGTGCGATGGCAATACGGGACGTAATCGAATTAAGCAGTTTTCAGACGGAATAAATTTTCGTAACCACTGAGCCAAGTCAATATATCGGGCTGGCCGACTTGACAGGAACTATCCTTCTTTGACTTGCCGCGCTGACAGCAGCGGGGCACCTTCTCCTGCACCCTGGTAAGCAACTAGGGCTTCCTGACGTTGCGCCGGTTCACCGGCGGGCGAAGCGTCCGATTATGCACAGCTCCCATTCGACGCGTCTTCCGAGCGCAGGGGGCTCAGGGCGGACGTGATCGGCAAGGAAAGGGGCTGCTCGCTAAAGACACCCACCTCCGAAGACCTAGGCAAGGTGGAAGCGCAAGCTGCATTCTTATTCCCGCTTTCCATCTTCGGCTGGCGTGCAACCTTGTGCCGTACAGCCCTAGTGAAGGTGTGCCGCCTACGGGATATACCGCGAGCGGACCCAGCTTGGCTGCAAGCATATCCTGATGTTCATGGCGGCTACCCGCGTCTTGGGATTTTCTGTCTCTGCACAATGGAAACATCCTTTCAAATAGTCAAAGCCGTGGTGAGGGAGGCGATTTCTGGCTAGCAGTTGAAGGTAACAAGAGTTCCATTGCGCCATCTTGCATTAAAGGTCGTAGTAAAAAGGCAGGCAGGCAGGCCACTTTTGCATATCGCTGTAAATGGTGTTTGAGGCTAGCGAAAACTTGACGCTTTTAACCGCGGATGCAAAGTAGTGTTCTCCAGCCGAGCGAAAGGACACAAAATGGGTATGAGTCAGCAGATGTGGCAACACCCCTGGATTATGCAGAAGACATGTTAAGATCAACTTCGCTTGAACGAAACGTTAGCGTCAACGCGCATTTTCCTTGCGGCTCAGAAAGAGGCTTTTGATGGCACTTAAGAGCAATGGCAAAGGTAGCTCGTTCTTTTTCTTCGACGCTAATTAAATGTAGCAGTAATAGATGTTATTCACTGCGCGTGTCGTCGGTCCTTCCCGAAGCGTTCGTTTCCAAAGTCCACATCCAATGCCGAAGCGCGCTGGCACGCTTCGTATACATGCCGCGACGGGACCCATACGTTCTGCCCTTTTTCAACTTGCGCACTTAAGTTGCTCGGTTCGGCTCATTCACGTTTTGTTGATTTTTGCGAAACGTCATTTGAATACCGTTGTTGAACTTTACTGCGGCTCGTTCGGTTCTTGCGCGCAGCCGTGGTGAGTAAACGGAATTTATTGCTCAACGCGGGATGCTCCAGACGTTCATTCGCAATAGTCGTTGCTCTTCTTTGATCAATTGCCGGCCGATCGCAGCATTCTCTTCTACGGATTCTTTTTTTTTCATTTGGACCATTCCCTTTATTATTCTTCCCATCTCTTTACCCCGTATTCCGCCAGGCATTGGCCCGCTCGGTCGCTTCGGCTTTGCCGCTCGCCGTCTTAGTGCTTCGCCTCGTTTGCCCTTAGTTGCCTTGGTCAATTGAGCTGCGTGTTGGCGCGCAATGCGTTCGCCCACTTTTTGCCCACCGATGGAATGCGGTCAGTTTTTTCAATTTAATTGTTTTGATTTTCAAATATTTTCGTTGCGTCCAATTGCGGCCGCCGCGCGGGACGCCCAACCTGGCTGGCGGTCGTCGCCCGTTTCCTGAGCCTTGGTGGTCCCATTCGGAATGGTCGGTTGGGCCGCTTCGGCTCGCGCGCTCTAATTTCGGTCAAAGCGAGACGAGGAGCGAAATCGATTCGGCGGCTCTTCGCTCTACCGGACTCGCCTCCTCAAGCATGGCATCCTGTTGACTCCGGCAGGATATGTTTCAAACGGTCGCTGACGTATTGATCCCAAATTGGAACTGTCAGAGCCGAAGAAAACTTTCTGGAAAGCAGATTAGCATCGGTGTGGCCCGTGGAAACCCGATTTGTATCGGTTGTCATTTTTCCGGAAGCGCCACCGCGCGGTCGGGGGACGCCCTTTCGACGCGGTACGACTCCTTGGCCGGCGTTGGCCCTCCGGGTCGCCCGGCCTTTGGAACGCAGTCGCAGCTTTCGCCTTGCGTTCCAAAAGCCCGCCAGCAGCGGCAGCATGGTGGGCCCAACTTCGTCTCCCGCTTGCGCGTTGCTTAGGCGCGCGCCGTGTTGCGTTGTTCGCCGAAAGTTTTCCAAGCGACGGCCACGTGGTCCGCTATTTTCGTCGGTATGTTGGAAGCCCCGTTGGCAAGGCGCGTCCGCATGCCCTGTCTCGTGCCCACACGTGTGTTCGCTGCGTTTTGCCTTCGCAAGGGGCATCACGCGCCGCCGGGGAGAAGCCGCCCCTTCAGGAGCGACAGGGCCGCCCAGTCGGGTGCACCCTCCGCACGCTACGCCAGGGTAGGGAAGTGGGCTGCGTTCGTCCCTGTCGCCGTCCATGCATTGCCGGTTTGCGCTTCGCCATCGCCTTATCCTTCCATTGTAGCTGTCAAATCGACTTTGCAATTGCAATCCTCGCCGGCCGTGGGGAGCAGTTGCGCCAAATGCAGTTTGCACCCTTACTGCGGTCTTCGGAAATAGTTTCACGTTCCGTCCCCGTACACGTCGGTGCAGCGCTCCAGTCGAACCGCGCGAGCCGAATCTACTTCGCAACGCGTCTTCCTGTTCCGGTTTACGAGGTTCGCACGTACCGCTCGGAGCGGACCCATAACGATGTTGCAATTTGTTTGGCCCCCGCGCACGTCCCACGCCTCGTAGTGGGAGCGAGCAGTTGCTTCTCTTCGCAGTGTCGCAGTTGGTTCGCCCACGCCGGTCCCATTTCGAGCTCGGCTAATGGCAACGGCTTAGGCCGGGCCGGGACGTTTTATTGCAGGTTTTGGGCCCACATGCACCCGTCACTGACGCAAGCTGTTTTCCCGTCGCCGTTTGATGGATGGGCGCTTGGTCGGTCGATCTTGTCGAATCAACGACGACGCGCACCGATTCCGCCAAGGTGCCCAGGCGCTGGCAGCGAAGCGTCCCGTCAGTGTGGGTTTTGGGCCCATCTTTCTTTGCTCTCTCTCTCTCTCTCTATCTGTTCGTTTCGCTTTCCGTTCGGCTGTCCGACCGACCATGGACGACGGTCCTGCTTGTGATCACGGGCTGCCTGTCGGCTCGGAGCACTTTGATTAACTGTCAATTATTGGTTTGGTAGCATTTTGATTAGATATTCGACGGGGATCGATGTGGACCGGACGCGCACGTTGGAGGACCGTCGGCCCGCTCCTTTCCGCGTCGGCATTTCAATTAGGCGCACTGTGCGCCGCAGCGTCCCACCAGCAAAAAGGGAGGAGAGGATCTCCAGCCGGCTCGCGGGAGGCGGACAAAGCGAGAGCGGCAGAGAACGTGGCCGTCGTTCCTTGGCACCGGCTGGCTCGAGGACCGTGTCCGCGTGCGCCCCCGGTTGGCCGACGTCCGCTCCCATTGTTGCACCGCCTAATGAATCGGTCGAATTGGATGGTGCCGCCGCTTTTTTCCAATTTTTCCCGCTCCTAATTCCGCCGACCGCATTCGCACTGTGCTCCGCGCCGCGCCGAGTGCTCCTGTCCAAAATGGGTACGTACGCTGGTCAGTGCTTCGACGAGTTTAATTAAAGGCGGCCATCTTGGTTGGTGGCGGTCGTCTTCGACCGTAAATTTGTTAACGATCGCACAAATTGGGTTGTTCACTCCGTTGCCGCCAGCGCGTCTACCTGTAAGGAGAAGAGCCTTGACCGTCCCGCGCTTCTCCATCAACCTACCCGATACGCAGGCTGCATGCCTCCGCGGAACGTTTGCCGAGCGAGCAAGGGTATGCAAGCATGTTTGCGCATTGGCCGCTTTCTCGCTGAATGGAAGTTCGGCAGTAGTAGTTGAGGGCGATTGAGGAAGCGCTTGCCCGTCCTTGAGGCGCAACGCGAACCCCGAACGTTCGCGCGGCAGTCGGCTGCCTTAGAGGCATTGCTGTTGACGCGCTGGCAGCCCTCTTCGTTCAGATTTGTGACACTCAGGGAGGAAGAGGGAGAGGAGACTGCCTACGTTTGCCGCTTGCCGACGGAAGAGATGCACGGACGGTAGGGTCACCATTTATTCTTCGCCGTTGCGCGCGGGCGCAACATGCGTGTTGGTACATGAACGGAAGACGTTTAACTTTTCCTAGCAGTTGCATGATTCCTCCTGCCGCAGTGTGGCAAATGGCCGTTGCAGCCAATTGCAGTTTCGAGGATGCGCCGTCGAGCGGTTTCCTCTTCGGCTTTAATGTTGCCGTGCCACGCGGCGATTCGCTCTCTCCACCGACAGCCGATGAGCGCCACAAGTTTCGCTTCAATTATCCCTTCTCTCTTTCACCCACTTTCTTCTTCCACTAGCTATGATCGAACATTTTCGAAGAAGGTGGATAGCCCCGTCGTCCGTTCGATATGTCATTTGCCCATTGGACGTTCGCGAGCCTTCGTCCATTGTTGGTAAGCGCCTCGCTTCCTTTTTCGCCCGGCCGCGGGTGACCGTTCCCTTGCGGTCCCCGGGAAGGAGGCCGCCGCGCCGATTAAGATATCTTCGCTCGAGCTGTGTCCCCCATTTGCAACGTTCAAATTGCTGCCATTTGTCATCCAAGGAACCCTGTCGGGCGCCCGTGGGAAGGCGCACTTTTTTGCCGGGGTGCCTTTTCGCCGAACGTGTCCCACCGTTGCCGAATGCGTCGCAGCCGAAGAGGGGCATCCTTTCCGGTTGACGTCAGGTGCCACGGAACGTCGGGCTGGCGCGGCCTTGGTTGGCCTTGTTTGTTGGTCCCGCCGACGGAGGGGCACCCGTCCGCTCCTTCGTCCCGAGGTCGCGTAAATCGAATTACCGCTACCATTTGACTCCTAGCCGGCGAAGGTGGTCGTACGGCCAATGTGCGATGGCCAGTAGTAGTCAATTGCTCTCCGATGGGCTGTCGGCATTAGCTTGGACGGGCGGCCGATGGTGGAAACGGCTGCGCAACGTCGCGCCTCATGTGCCGATGATTAGGACGGCAACGATGGATGAACTCCGCTGGTCCGATCTATCAATTTGTCCATGTTTGTTCATTGGCGATCATTTATTTCCCTGCTTGTGTACTTGACGTCGTCTGGCGACGGTTTAATTGCCGTCCAGGCTCGTTTCCTCACTTCCGCCGAACCTAACAATCCAGTCGTTGCTCTCGCTTGGCCTCGTTTGCGGACCTTTTGGGTTTCGGGGTATACGGATCAACAACGATTGTCGGTCTCCGCCCCATACGCGCTTTGCCCAACGAGCAGGAGGTCCAATTCGTCCATTTCGCTTTATTGCCCCAATCCGACTTTCCGCGATCGTATGCGCCCGCACGCGCCTGAACCATCTAGCGGAGGTGAGCGTCCGCTCGCTGTTCATGTTGCAATCGTTGCTTGCTTGGCCGAGGTCGATTCCACGGGCGGGAAGTAGACTTTGTCCTCACCAAGCCAAGTTAGGCAAAGTTGGCTGCTTGCGGTGGGCCCACTTTCTTCCCTTCGCCGGGTTGCTCCGTTGCGAGGCGTAGTAGAAATGCCAGCGACTACTATTTCATGGGAGGATACACTTTACCTTGCAGGGTCGTGTCCCTTGCGTTGGCGCAATGTTGATTCCGCTTCCGTTCGTGCTAGGAGATGAGCGTTGGCGAAGCGCCGTCCTTTGGGAGCTTCGCCGCGTGGTCGTCCAGATGGAGGATCTTTGGTTGGCTGGAAATTCGTCGTGCCTCCTTGCCGCTCTCCTTTGGCTCGAAGCTTGGCGCCAGCCGGGCTCTCGTCGGCAACGCGTTCCGGAAGGTCGCCGGTCGACGGACCACGGCAGGTGCCGCGGCAAAGTTCCACCACGTCCGTTGTCGCGGTTGGGCCCGTCGAATTGGCAGGTCGGTTGGTTGGCGCCTTGCGTCGTCGTTGTATTAATACCTAAATTATCTGCGTCGCCGAATGGCCATTGATTTTGTTCCTTTTTTCCTCCCAAATGCATCGCTTGCCCAAGTGAACCAACGGAGGCAGAGAGTGAGTGAGTGAAGAGGCCGTTGTCCCCCATTGATCCAACAGCCTTCCGTCTTTCCGCTGCCATTCCAACTTGTAATGGGTCTAAGCTCCGCCGACTGCCGCCTCCATTGTCGTTCGGCCCTATTGACCCTTTGTCGCCGATGCTTCGTCAATTCGTTCCAACAGGTTTCTGCATATTCAGTCGTCATAATTGCCAGCCGGTTGGTGCCCCGTTTTTGCTCTTAGCACTTTCGTTGTCCGGTTTGTGCGCGTCTTTTGAGCGCCGCCGAAAAATGCGCGGCATCCCGTGCGCGCGCGCGTCTTGGGACTTTTCTTTATCTCTTCGTCCGCCACGGCTTGTCCGAGCTGTGCGCTTAACCGCATGGCACTTTCGTGCGCGTGCGTACGGTTAGTGCTTCTCGATTTGTTCGTCCGAAGTTTCCTAAGTAAGGATTGAGTTTTCGTTCGCTCAAAATCGAGGCGAGTGCCGGCTAAATGAGTTGAGCAAACTTTTTTCACTTTTTTTACTTCCGCTTCCTGCCATCGTCTCCCTTTGCCACCTTTGGCGCAAGTGAAAGCCTTCCGAAGTGCACGCATCATAGGTATGCTATTAATGTGTTCTTTCCGCTATTGTTGCTGTAGAATTGGCCCATATCCCCCTTTCGCCCTCTTGATGGCTCCCTCGAAGCCTCTGCTTAGTCGTATTATATTATGGAAGCGGATGCGACGCAGGCAGAAAGGCTCTTCGCTTGTTCCCACGTCCGGTCTGACAATTTTGTCGAAGCTTTAAAATGTCTTTGGGCAATTCGGAATTGCTCGTCTCGCTTTTTTTCCTAGCTGAGCTGCTCCACTTGCCCTGGAGTTGTCCAGTCGGAAGACCGGATGACCATGCTGCCTCGTCTGATGGCGCTCACGTTCGCGGCGGCCAATTGTCCGCTTCGGACGATCCTCTGGATGACAAGCAAAGGTGTCCCTAAATCACGGCTTGTCGTCGAGTCACCCCACTGGGACCCGCCTGCCGTGCCATAGGTCGCCCTTTCGGAGATTTACGGCGTCTTTGGTGGTGCGCAACTTTAATTGCGGTTGAACTACGCGCTCCTTGCGGCGCTTGGAAATTTATCTTTCGTCTAGACGACGTGTCCCCTATGCGCGCGAGACTCGGAAGTGGTAAGCAAAACAACTGCCGCGACTCGAGCACGTTGGAGAACGAAAACCAGTCGCCATCTCGTCCCGTCGTCGGTCTTTGATCGGCGGCGCCTTTGGACTTTGGCCTCCATTGGAGACTTTCGACAACGCATGGCGTTGCCCGGCTTCTTCCAACAACCACTTGTTCATAGAGGCTTTCCTCCGAGCTTGTCGGCCGCATCTTACGCGAGCGGTCGAAAGTATCCGGCTGCCAGTTGATCACTTGCCCGACTTTTTGACATCCCGCCGGAGGATGTGTTACGCTGCAAGCGGCAGGCGCCAGGTATAGCGCAGTCCGAATGCAAGTGATCTTCTTCGGCCCGCGCGAACCCCCTGGTCCCTTAAACCCCCCACCGCCGCTGCTCATGGGGTAAACGCTCCTTCGTCTTGCTGCGTCTCTTGTTCGTCGCGGCGCTAGCGAAGTTCGGCGCCCACTTTGGCAACTTAAGTACTTGGGTTCAACAAAAGCAAAAATCCGGGCTGCTGTTGAAGCGCGCCGAGCGATGATTTCCAAGCTGCGGCCCGCTGTTGGTTCTCGACTTTGTCCTCGGATGATTCGATTAATAAATCGCTTCAAAGACAATCGATAAGGCTTCGGTCCTTTCGCGGGCTAACTATCGATTTGGGCGACGGCCGTTTCGACCGCCGTTGGCCTTGGCGGTGGTCGCCCGCGCCTCGTTTTGCCCTCAGATCGGTCGGTCCCTGCGAATCCGCAGGGCGCACGGACGATTTGAGCCGCCAGCCGGCAACAGCGCCTCTCCGGTCTTCGTTGCTCCCAGGCATTGGCTGCTCGCTGGACGGCGTCGACCTTGTAGACTGACCGACTGTGGGGTCGGTCGCGCCGGGCCCGGCCGCTTGTTCCCACGGTGCGTGGGAAAGTGCGAGCTGATTGGTCAAAAGGGATAACGCGCGCGCGACCGCAGCGACAGGCGCGCCACCATGTCTGCGGCCGGCGCTTTTAAGGTCGCCGTTTTTCCCTTAACCAAGGCCGGCGGCTGCAGCGGCGGCGCGCTCCCTTCTTCAACTCCATTACGTAAGCGTTGGAGCGATACCTGATCTCGGGCGGCCGTGGGCGTATCGCCTTTCGGCCGGCGCTCTCCGTCGTTCACTTTAGGCGCAAGCAAGAAAAACAATGATTGAATTCCGGCGAAGATCGACTTGCCAGCTGGCCTTGCCGCCAAAGGGGAATGGACTCGTCCATCCCTAATGGCTCTCGCATTTGGCAAAGCCGATGATGGAAAAGGACCCGGCCGCTGTTGTTTATCGATCATCTTGCCGGATTCACCCTTACGAGTTGCCTGCGTAACACATGTAGGCCTATGGTCGTTACTACATAGGCTATTGCGAAAAAAGTAGGCGGTAGTACGTTTGGTTTACAAGTAGTAGTAGTAGTAGTAGCAGTAGTATCCGCGGTCTTCCAATTCGTGTCATCTCCAGCGATCGTTAGGCAACGCTAACGTCACGTTGAATCAAAGCGCGAGCAACAAGAGGGCTTGTGCAGCAATGGGAGGCGTTTCTCCTTTCAAGAAGAGGCTCCTTTCTCTCTGCTCAAACAGAACGCCGTTGCCATTCTCTCTTTTCCGTGCATTCTTCCAGTCCGATCATTGTACTTCTATGTACTTTGGCGCAGGCATTTCCCGTTCGCTCGTCACAACGGCGAGCGCCCTCCTCGGGCTAATCTTAAAAGCGATAAAATTGTTTTCCGAAATTGTCAAACCGTAGGGGCAATTTGCTCGAGGCAACTTTTGCGCTTGTCGTTGGGGCGTTCGACCAAAAGGTTCGTCGTACTGTTGGCGCGCAAGACGGAGTGAGTCATTTCAAGTTGGAGCAGCTGTCGCGCTATCTCTTGCGGTGCCAGCTCTTTTTTGGCAGCTCATTTCCTGACTATATTCTCCTACGCGTCGGCTGGGAATTGCTCATCGCTACGGGCCGTCGGCTGCCGGCCAGCGAAAAGAAGGCCGCCGGTGCGCCCATTGGTTCCCCAATGATCGCAACGTGCGAGCATGCTGGCTTTTTTGCCATACGTCTGCGCAACGTTTTTATTTCGGGCTGGCGCGTCGATTAATCTTTCCGTAGGCCCGCATGCGTATGTGTGTGTGTGTATGTGTATGAGAGAGAGAGAGAGAGAGAGAGAGAGGACGCCTCTGATCAGAGACCATCGTATGTTGGCGTCCTTGGCGTAGACGCAACTGCTTGCGGTCTCGGACGACGACCGGATCAACGGCCGCCAACCGTGGAATTTCAGGGAGGAAACTTCCATTGTTAACCTTTCAAGGACGCCAGCGTTCTTCGTTTTTCTTCAGCCGAACATTTTCGACATTGTCCCTAAGTCCCCTCTATTCTTCGTCTCTCTCCTTTAGTAAACTCGTTGCGACATTTTTGGCGTTTCGAGCCGGAATGAAGTGCCCTTCAACAACGAACCAATCAGCCAGCGGTCGGTTGAGCCGCCGGCAAGATGACACGAGCGGCCTACGCTTTCCGATAGATGCCGCGATGTTGATATCCGGTTGGAGTTGGGCACGCTTGAAATGGGTCCACATGTTGAACATGTCCCGTCGAATTGGCCGTTTCGCTCAGCCGCGTCAGCGTCGTCCTGTTGCCCGCTGGATTGAGAAAAGGCCGGTCCGTTACGCGCATTCCTGTGCACGTGAATCACGCGAAGCAACCAACGGTTGCGCTTTCGTCCCTTCTTCCCTCCGTAGCATCCTGCCTTGCCGACCGTGCAAAGGCGCGCGCACGTCAAAGCGGTTGACGTGAGGGAATCGCCGGCGTTGCCGTTGAAGCCCGGTCGTTCGTCGAACGCTGCGAAACCATGCGTTCAATGGAAGTTGTCGTCATTTGTCTTTGAAACGCCACTCACGTTTGCTTGCCGTACGCCAAACCGGTCGGGGGCATCGTTCCTTAGTTCGTTTCGCCGCAGCGCGCTCACTGCCAGCAGTGAGTCACGTCGCCTAAGTGGATGCGTCCATTCTGGGAACTTTCGCGCCTGCCAAGAGACTGTGCAACCAATTTGGGTGAACTGTTGACAAAAGGCCGTTCCACCTGCGCGCGACTTGGCTTGAAAACCAGCACCCGAAGTCGTTACTGTTTATGTGTGTGTACGTTGTGTATGTTGACTGTGGGCTCAGAAAAGTGGTCACAAATCGGAGTCGTTCGCGCGCACCCGGATTTCCACGTAGAGGAATCCCTGTCCTATCGCGTCCATTGTTGTGAAAGGCCACACGCGGACCGTCGCGTTGCCAACGTCTCCCTCTCCCCCTCCTCCTCCTCCTCCCAGTGCCGGGCAACCTGTTCGACGATCCAGTCGAGCAACGTCAGTGCCGCCAGCCGAGCTGACAGGATGGCAAACCGGCTCGTGACTGCCCGCCCTACAAGGACATTGTCGGATGTACGGTGGCAGCACTGTCGTTTTTTGCAATCCGCCCAATGGCTAGTCGCCGTTGCAATCGATAGGCGGTGCAGTACGACCGGTCAGTATTTTACAGCCGCGCCTTGATCCAGTTGCGGGCGTCTCTCCTTGGGCTCCTCCCTATCCGCCGGGAGAGGCGCCGCTTGGCCAACGGCTCGGCGGATGACCAAAGGCAGCCTTTGACGGCGGAGCGCTGGCTTTTCCGTGCGTTGCGCGGTGTATTCTCCATTTTGTGGCGTTGTTCCGTTGGCAAAAAGGGTCGCACAGCGGACGGCGTTCCCCAATGGCGGCAGCAGCGTGGGCGTTGGGTTACAACGGGCGGTGTCCTCTTTTGTGAATGGGCGCGTGCGCCGACTCACAGTCTATCCGGTTACCTCCGTGGACGTTTGTGTGTCGTTTTATGCAAATTTGTCCTGCTGTGGTATCAGCTCGTCCGCGTTGGACTCCCAAAGATGGTGACCGTTCGTCGCGGAGGTGTAATATTTATTTGTCTTTCGCGTGAATCGATACGTTATCGCGTTTCTTTTTCATCTATTGATTCATTTTCGCTGACGATGGGTTCTCTGATTTCAGATTGTCAGTTCGCTTTTTCGCTTTACTTCGATGCCAGTTGCTGGTAGTAGAACAGTTCGAATTTGTACCGCTGTTGCCAGTCGCACTGCGCTGTCCATGTTGCTGTTGTGGCTGTTTGCGCTTTTGCCTGTTCGTCCTACGTCACGGGTTTTCGTTGTCGCCTTCTTCGCTATCGCCGCCGCCGCTGCTGCTGCTGCTCCTATTGCTGCTGCTCCTGCCGCCGCCACCGCTACAGCGCCGCCGTTCGCTCCTTTGGTCCTTCCTTCCGCATAGTGCACACGTGTCCAAAGGAAGCTGATACCTGTACTGAAGCGCCACCTGTCGACGGCCATTGGTCAACGCCGTCCGTTGTTCGCCTTCGGTGATACACACGCGCTCGAGGGATCGACCAGCAATCGTCGTGCCACCCCCGGCTGTCGTCTTGTTCACCTTCCGGTGTAGGCGCAAAGCGCGGTTGGGTGATCGTCGCCTTCCATGTCGACATGTTGATGGCCGTCAGCGACAATGCCAACATGTACGATGAGAATAGCACCAATCTGATGGCCATGGTCAACCATCTGATGAACGTCAAGGACTCCCGCTGGCTCCAGCTGGAGGTGTGCCGCGAATTTCAGCGCGGCCAGTGCGCCCGGTCGGAGAACGAGTGCAAGTTCGCCCATCCGCCTTCGCACGTCGAAGTGCAAAATGGACGCGTCACCGCCTGCTACGATAGCATCAAGGTAGGCCGCCTTGCAAGTTGCCCTTTCGCTTTTACTAGGGCCGTGGCCGCGCTCCAAAAATGGTTTCGCGCTCCCTCCGTCCCTTTGCGCCGTTGGGTCGCGTCCGGGCGCTCCTGCGGCGGGCGGCTATCTCCACGTCATTCTCCTCCACTTGACAAGTTGTCCATGGCCAAGGCGAACCTTCTGGGCGCCAACTCGACCTGCCGCCTCCTTGTAAGGTCGCGGTGGGGAGTGTTCGCACTCGATGTCCCTATTGCTGCCCTTCGGTGTAGCCGTGCTGGTCGTTGCCTACCGTAGACTGTGTCCCCTTGGCCTTTTCGCTTCAAGCGATCGGCGATGCTATGATTAATGTGCTTTTCATGGGCGCCAGTAAGCTGCGCCGTTGAGAACTAAGCACTTCGCATGGCCATTAGCACGTCGTATCGGTTGCCGTTGGTAGCAGTCGTTTGGGCGCTTAGTCGGCGGTGCAGTTGGATTTGCCTTGTTGACCGGTTAGCTGCCAACGCCGCGGGAAAATATCCGGCGTTTCGTACAATCAAAAATGATTGAATGGTCGTTGGGGAGGCGATCATTGAGCCGTCCTTGGCGAGGACGGCGGCAGCAAAGCAGGCAGCATCCTTCTTCTTCTTTTGCATCCCTGCGTCGTAGCAGCCAGTGTCTTGCGTCCATCAAAGCTGCTACGAGTAAAGCCCGTACATTTTTGCGCGTATGTGCACCGAAGTTGCCGTCAGCGGTCCCACGAAAGCACGGCTGGCCTTTTATGAGTTTTCAACGGGACTTCCGGTGACGCCCTTTCAGCAGCGCTGTCGGGACGTGGTACAGTCATTGCTGCTCTATCGCGTCGTTAGTTTTTCCTAACGACCCCGCGGGACGACAGCTTATTTATATTCAAAGTGCCCCGTGTACGTCCCGAACGTTAGCGCGCGAGCCAGCCGGCTGTTACGACTGCTGCCCTTAGCGCCCGCCTTTTCATTGCGCGCGCTCCGTTCTTAGTCACGCAGGCCGCCGAGGCCGTTCCGCCTTTGCCATTATCCCGTAGGAGTGCCTTTGGTGGCAACATACCGTTTGCCATTTGCAGCCGCATGGCGTGAGCGGAAGCTGGCAAAAAAGCGCGGCAAAAATCCGTTGCGCCCGTTAGGAATCTTTTTCGGAGAACATTGCCATACAAAGTCGGCTCTGGCCGGCCTCCCAAGGTAAACGGCAACGGGACGTTTAATCAATTCTCACTGGGTTGCCAACAATGGGATGCGCTACGTAGGCCGAGCGGCCCATTTCCGCTGCATATCGCTTATTTCGTATGCACGCTTGCGGAGCATCTTTCGCCGAAGCGATCTCCCTTCCCTGCAAAGCTTGCTGAATTGATGACCGACCGCGGCCGTCTGGCCTTTGGGTGCCATTCGAAGTGAGCATGCAACGCTAAAGGCCATTTGCCGATGATCTATGCGCAGGTGTGGAATGGTCGTTAGGTGCGCTGACGGTGATCGTATGTCACACGACGATCGCTCGCGTGCGCATTGAGAGAACCCAGGGCGCTTGTGCTAGCCGGTTGCAGAAAGAAAGCGTTGGCGCATCAATATTCCAAATGTTGGCGGCAGTGACTTGCGCCCGCCACCGGTGGGTGGCAGTATGCATTAGCATAATTAAAGTTGCCATCCGTGCTTGGATGCCCAACGCTGTCGCTGGCGAAAGCTTGGGGTATGCTTACTTTCAATTTGCTGACCTTGGGTGCCCATTGTTGCCACCCACGAGCGCAAACAACGTAAGCGGCGCCCATTGTCTCCGTGATGCATCGACGAAAGCGATACGGTTGCGAGCGGCGGCTGAGTGCTTTTAAATTTAGTCCTTCCGCCCATGCGGGCGCCCACTCGAAGCCTTCCCCTATTCCCATGATTCGTCATTTCGTTCGAAGCGCGTTTTTCGCAAAGTATCCGACTTCGTCCGTATCCGACTTCGACAGCGCACTCCGTTTTCCTGGGGGTCAGAAAGGCTAGGGAGAAGGGCCGTTTGTCAAAGGTAGGGCTTAGCAGTAGCGAAAGAAGCAGTGGGTTTTCTGCCTTCCGGCGGAAGCTGTCTTTCGTTGCCAACTTGCGTCACATTTGGCTGCATTCCAGCGGGCAACGGTCGGTTCGTCGTGAGAAGTAGCAAATGTGGGCCAGCTTGACGCCGTCAGGTTTTTCGGCTTTGAATCGTGAGAAAGTATTAACTTTGTACGCTTTTGGAGAGGTGCAAAGGGTTGTCCGCGCAGCGCAGAGGCAACGGTCCAACCAGTTGGCATTCCCGGAGCAGCGTTCCATTTAGCGTTCGCTCCATTTATCTGAAGTGGTTTAGCGTTGCAACGAGAAAATAGAGTCATTTGCTCTTCAGGGCTCTGGGACGAACTTGTTGGTCATTCGCGCTTTGTAGGTCAATTGGGGGCACCCTCGGCGGGCCGAGTCCCTGTTTGGCGCAATGGACAGTTAAAAGTTGGGGCGACAAATTTTCCTCGGCAAAGCGCGCGTCCAGTTTTTGACGTTCCGTTGTTCAATTGCAAAAGCAGTCGGAAACGATCCTGTCGTCTTTCGTTGACGGAATGCTCCATCCAACGGGTCCAGGCGACCCCCCTTAGAGCCGTAGCTTTTGCCGGTCAAGCCTAGTTGGCGCGGCGGGATACAACGAGGACGACGCGAAGGGGCATTTGCGGGACGACCGAAGCTTTTCGGACGAATATTCCAAACCCAAACTCAGCAACTTTTTAGGCTACCGAAGCCCAGCGGCGCGAAAAGAAGTTCGCGCTGCAGTTCGACCTTTCCCCTTTTCTTATCGGAGCGTAATCTCAACGCAAATGTCCGTTTTTATGCCCAGGCGACGGCAGTGACGGGTACTTGGCGCCGAAAGTTTGCTGCACTTTTAGTACTCTTTTTCAAGGGCCATTTTCGCGGGTGCGTCAACTTGGCGGTGCAACAAATTCGGAAATGCGAGGCACCCACCGTATCGCCTCCCCTTGCGATCATTGCCGCTTTCGAATTTGCATGCTCGTGAATCGCGCCGGAGACATTCGGCAGGCAAAGGACCGTAGCGTTTGCTTTTGCTCCCCTGTCCCATCCCTGCCACTGTTGGAATTCGTCCGGCGCATGTCCGGTGGACGACCATTTTGGGGGCCCCGGCCTTGGTGCCTCAAAATAGTCGTCGCCACATGTTGGCGGTCGTGTGGGCTCCCCCCCCCCTCCGAATCGTTAGGCGTTCTCCCGTTGCGACGAATTACAAGGACGCTTGTTTGCGAAGAGCTGTCATCAATGCTTTCAGGGCCGCTGCGCCAGGGAGAATCCCAAGTGCAAATATTTGCACCCGCCGCAGCATTTGAAGGACCAGCTGTTGATAAATGGGCGACAAAACTTGGCCATAAAGAATCTGCTGATGACGCAGATGTCCACTCCGACCATATCGACGCTCGGAGTGGCCCCGTTGACCGTGGTAGGTTGCGGACGGTTGATCCGCCAAGCGGTAGGGCAAAGTGAATTCTCGTTTCCATTGCAGTCCGGAACCAGTGCAATTATTCCCGGTGTGGCCACCCCGGCAACCGCTTATAGTCCATATGCGTACGCTTTAAACACTCATCCAATGTACCCTGGTTTGGTAGCCGCCAATTCGGACGCGCTTGGCACGGTAAGCGAGATTTCCTGAAGGAAGCCCCCAAATGTGTAGTATTCGCCCTTGGTCCGTCGTGTATGTATGCAAATTTTCGCCCATATGGGTTTGGAGGAGCCCAGCGTCCGCGCAAGCGTTGGTCACGCGCTGATGGTCGTGATTTCAGGTTGGCGGAATCATCAGTACTGGTGCCAGCCCTGGTCCAGCTTCCGTCGCTGCGGCGAACGCAGCCCAGGTGCAAAAGGGCGTGGCTACTTCTCGAGCCGATCGAGTAGAGGTAATTGATCCCTTTGACGTAGTGACAAACCGGTTTGGTCGTTTATTCAAGTCGCAGCTTTTGTTCACTCACTCTCTACCTGCAGGGCTTTCAGCTGGAGCAAGGTTTCGGCTAAATCGGTTTCTGTTGACCTCATTAGGCGTAAGTTCCCCGGACGGCCGTGCGCCCAGCTTTTCATAGCAGTGCGGCAGGAGCGGTGCATTGAGCCTTCATTGTAGCATGCATTCGTATCCTGTCCCGCTTTTACGTTGTCCACCACTTTTATACAAAAGTTCCATTCAAGACGCTTTACAAAGCTTCCATTCAAGACGCTTTACCCCCTTATACTTCGCAAGGCCTCGGCTGGCGGTGCAGATGGGCACCTTTGGGTGCAGCCACCTACCTGCGTTTACGTTACCTGTGAATGCGATTCGACCTTGCCATTCGATCTTCGTAGAATTCCACCAGTCTTACACCGCTTTGGATGAAGCGCTCTTTTTAACGGGAGGTTCTACATTTGCTTTTGTGGGTTCTTTTGCCACCATCTCCTTCGCTTCACGACCACCAAACCGTCGTTAACGCGTAGGGGTCCCCGCTGTACGCTTGAAAGCGATCCGTTGAATTGTGGCCCATGTACACCCACCGTTTTGCCTCCTTTTAGCATAAGCGAATTAGCGCGACGAGAAAGCAAACGTACCTGTTAATTACAGCTGCCATTGTGGCATGATTGCCAACATTGATATATGTATAAGTATGTATATGCTAACATCCCACGGTAGTGTACAGAGGAGCCGTAATCTCTTCCAAGAGTCCACGCCCATTTGTCAAACCATTATATAATTCCGCTGCTTGGCTACGTCGCACATACTGATTGCGTTGTTTGCATCTCATGCAGTGGTTTATTTTTGATGGCCTTGCGAAGGTTAAACCTGCCCAACGAACCAGTGTGCGTTGTTTGACTGTGTTTTACCGCCTTGCCTGCTTCCGTGGTAGGTTTGTTGTTGTATGCTACTAGTCTCATAGTGACTCCTTCCATTTTTTCTACTGACTCTAATTCTCGTTAATTGTACGCCGTGTTCTCAATGGTCTGTTACTCCTGTTTTACTACTCGTACATTCATTCGTTGCTGCTTTGCGCTGTGTGTTGCCATTCGGTTGCTCGTTTCAGTCGATGCCAATTGCCAATGTTGCTGGCAACTGTTCCGGTGGCTCTGTGCCACACGTAGCGTCCAAGAAAAGAGCCTTGGAGGTTGACCTGACGGCGTCCTCGGCGAACGGTTCTCTAATGCTGGCTGCTGTGGTATCTTCTTTCTGTGTGCTTTTCTTCTTTTTGCCTCTGCCTGTTGTTGCCTGTCGTCTAAACGTTTTCCGTCCTGGCTGCGGTGTACGGACAGGAGAATCGCTCGGTTGTCTCGGCCTCGTAGACTAGGTTGACCGCAAAGTCGCTGAAAAGTTGCCCTTTCAAAAATCCTCCACCACGGCTGCTCGTCGTCCACCTTATGTGCACTGCGCAGCGGAGGCAGTCCACTTCTGCATGTCTTCACTAATAGCGTACTTGCAAGTCGATGCTTGATGGTGTGCTGTTCTTTGACTCCAATCGAAGGCGCTTTGCAGGCAGGTGCATCAAACTTTCTGTGCGTGCGTGTGCATCGCCGTATTATTCTTCGCCTCTTTACCGCGCATGCACATTTTGCAGGAGGCGGTGAACTAATGTTGTACGTGATTTTTAAATTGTAAGGCAACTTCTCGCGTGGGGAAAGTTCTCTATGCCTTCTGTAGGATATGGTGGCCATCCAAGACCTCATCCCATGTTCTGTTAAGTGGAAGAGATTTTCAGCTTTCGCTGCAGTGCGTGTTCCGTATGCGTTCGGCTTCGTTTTGCTGAAGGGAACAAGTAATGGGAAAATTTGGAGACGCGTTAGTGCCGAATGAAAAGTGAAGCTAATTGTACGTTAACTAAGTCGTACTGTTCTTCGGCTATTGGCGCATTGAGCGTACGCTTTGGCTACTGGACAGTTGCTCAGTTAATTCCCAATTAGCTTAACGCCCTAGCGAGAGACTGTGTTCGCCGAATTCTGTATTTCCGAAGAAGCGGCCGTCGAAGCGCGTTGTGGGTTATATTACTTTGCTTAAAATGTGTCAATGCAAAATTTTCCTAAACAGTTCTGAGCAGCTTGTTTAACCTGGGCAGTTTTCAGCAAACGCGCACTTGCATGCGCATACTTTCTTGCTGGGATACGATCTGCAAAATCCGCTCTGCAAATATGGAAACTGCTTTGCCTGCTTTTGCTTCGGCCTCCCGCCGAACCCACATCCTGTCTTGCTGGAATAGGAGGGGCAACGGATGCCCTCCAACTAGGGATTCCTCGGTTGGCAGGAGGTCCTTTTTGCGCGGTAATTAGGAGACAAGATGAATAGGGTAAAAGCTTGCCTAGTGCTTTCCGTTCGGATAGTTTCGCTTTTGCTCGCTGATGAGCTTTTTCTGTTCACATTTTAAGTTCATTGCTCGCCGCTGCAAAGCAGACTTTCCGCTGGCTCGATCATTTTGTCAAATACAAAGTATGGGTTACTTTCCGATAAGAGAAGCTTTCGTTCATTTGCCTTTGGAGCTTCTTATTTCTTTGTCCGGTGTCGTCAAAGGTTTTCACGGCCCTCTGGTCCTTCTCCCTCATGGCGAACGACCTCTTGGGATTGCTTTGGCATTGTCTGTCTCAGTTCAGGGCAACTTGACCCTCATTGGAGATGCTTGCTTGATTCGGCTGGGATATTGTGATTTCTTGCTTCTGCATTTTATACGCGGATGGTTATTGCACAAAGCAGTCCTGACATGTTAAGTTGCGCGTTTACCTGGCTGAGCAAAGTGATCCAACAGGGACGCACCCAATTGCGCGCGCTTTTACTTTGCACGTTATTTCTCGACGGACGTCCGTCTCTCCTGCTGTCGGAAGAAAGCCGTCCTTAAGCGAGCTACTCGCTCATACAGCATCCGGGCAGTTGGTTGGCGTTTGTTCGACTCGTTAGGTTTGCCTCTTGCCGTATCCCAGCGGGCGCGTTCTAGTTAGGACTTTGGGTCCCTGTCTACGGTCGGCCTGACATCCGGGGCGAGCGTACTGTGCGCAGACGAATTCCCCGAAGACGGCCTGCGACAATTGCCTTCCAAACTGGCGTTGCTTTGCAGGTCATGCAGAACAAGCGAACCGCCTACGACAAGGGCGGCATGCCGGTGTTCCAGCCTGTTACTCCGAACACGGCGACCGTTGGTACGGCGTTTCATTATCCACAGTTTGCGGCCATTCCTGGCCTTCAAGCTTCCTATGTACCGGTCACTTGTAAGTATCCGGGCGCGGGCGCCCGTTTTGCTCTTTCTTCGCGGGAACATTTTCTACGATGCCCGTTGTGCATTCGCGGTCGTTCGTTGGACGCTCGCGGAATGATTGCAGCTGCTCCTTTCAGCCGTTGCCAGCCTTAGCTTTAAAAGTGACCTTGTACTAACCGTGTTGTAGTACTTGTTGTTACTGGTGTTGTTGTTCTTGTTGATCGCTTGTTTCGGTGTTGGCACGGCGCATGTTTCACGTTCGTCTTGTTTCCTGTTTAGTTTCTTCATCGTCGTTAACTTCTGTTGCAACGGGTGGCACTGCTGCCACTGCGGCTGCTCGAAGCTGTTCACCATCGAATGCGGTTGGTCCGGTCACCTCTCCATTGTTGGCACGCCGCATGCCTGTGAATTCTTCCTCGGTTGAGTATTTTGACGAATCCGGAAAGGTAAGGTGTCTCTGAAGTCTGTCGTCGGTTTTCTTAACTAGCCTTCCTTCCGTCGTACTGTACCCGACCAGATCGGCAGCGTCCAGTCGGTGCCGCAGAGGTCTGTAGGTTTGACGTCGTCGTCCCTTGTTGTTGGGATGTCGCTTAATTTGACATTGCTTCGCCGTGCGCGCGGTTCGGTGGCCGTATGTATGCAAATTGCTCGTCCGGCTGGCGCTAATCCAGCATGGCGTTCCTAGTTGAGCAGCTAACGTGATTGTCGTTTGAACTACCTTTTTTGGACGTCTTGCGAAGCTCGTGAAAACGCATCTGAGAGTTCAAGTATTTCTAGTTGCTGGACACCCTACCAGTTTGCCGCGATTTTAAGCAGGGCCGTTGTCTTCGAGCCAACTGTCGATATGTACATTTGAACCAAGGTAAGCAAGTGCGGTGCGTTTCTTTTCATTCCAAGATCGGTTGAACCGTAGTCACGTTAACTGTGTCATTGATTTGCATAATCTCTTCTGAAGAAGTTGTGTACTGTCAATTAGTCTTTCACCAAATCCATAAAACACGCGTTTACTTGTTCTTCTCGTTAAGATAACGTTGACGTTAGCGAAGATTTTAAAGTTACCGTGTGCCGAGATTTCACCAAGGGAAGATGTGTCCTCCCAACGTGTACGCAGTTTCATCCGCCCATAGTTGAAGTGTTGAACTCAGCTCCGGCCGGTGCCATGGCGCATCTGCCGCAGTCATGTTATCCAAATTTTGGCATTCTGAATATTCCTGGCTTGACGACGGCCAACGCCGTTGCGTTGTCGTCCGTTCCGTGCCTGTTGAATTCGCCCGTTTACTCGCAGTCTGCTCTCAGTCAGCTCGTTCACATTGGTCCTTTGGCAGCCCAAAGAACGCTGAATCCGGAGCAACTTTGCTCGGTAGTGCCAAGCAACGCACCGTGTCTTCAAGCTCAACGAGAAGGCGGTGGTGGCAGCGGCGGTGGCGGTGGTCAACTTGTTCTCCCGACCATTTCGACCGAGCAAGGTGCTGTCCCCTCGAGCTACCGATGCGGGCGCGCCCACGATGAACTTGCTGAACGCGAGGGTCAAATGGGCGATGCCTCTCAGGCATTGGCTGAACTATATTTGCCCTACTGAATTTGATGGCCTACCTACTTGACACGTCGTCCTCTGTGCGGCTGTTGCCTGATCGTCGAAGGCGTATATCGCCACGCAGTTTCCCACTACGTCCTTTGTGGACGTGACCACTCTTCCCATTTGACAATTGGACAAAGTTACCGCCCTTTTCCCTATTTTTACCGCTCTACCGCTGCTCTTGTGGAGGGATAGTCGTTTTATAGCCACATTCACTCGTTCTGCGTACGTTAATTTGTGTTTTCCGTTTTTCTGCCTGTTTCCCTCCCAAATTTTGGATTGCGTCATACGCTGTTTGGCGCACTGTATTCTCTACTTCCGTCCGCGCTGTTGCAGACACTTTTTACGCCCTTTCATCCCATACTTCGAACATGTTATCTTGTAACTTCGAACGAGTTTGTCGATCTGCTCCAATCGTCACGGACGCACTGGTAAGTACAATTGTCGCTAGTCGTCCGCAGCCCTTTTACAGTCAATCCGGTCGTCATTCTCCATTTAGCAGTTGTTTCTCTTCCAACGTCGGCAGCGCGTTAATATCTTATCGAGTGCATCGTCGTTGGCCGACTGTTTCGAATTGGCAATTCGTTGAGAGTGGTGATCCTCTTGCGCACGTCCAAATTTTTTGGAACTCTTCGCTAAAGTAGCTCTTTCTGAAGGAAAGCGCGGTTCACGGTGCAAACCGCGTTTGTCGTACGTGTTTTCTCTTTGTCCTTTATCGTGCTCAAGCAAGCGAAGAGAACCAGAAAATTTCTGGCGACGAACCAGTGGGCATTCGCTAAACTTTTTTTCTCACCGTACGATTTTGCGCTATGTTCGCGCGGTGTAATTCCTTTGTTTCGTTATCTCGTCTTGAATGAACTTTTGTTAATTGATCCATGCAAGTGGCGCTGTGGTTTACTTCCGCTGCTGCGTTTCAACCTTACGCAATTGGCAAGCAGGCGAAGCGTGACTGCCCTAATATGTTCACATTTCCATAGTTGCGAAGGTGTGTTTGCGATGTTTGACCCGTTGGTCTAATGCATAGTACGCTCGTGATCTACGCGAACGCTTTTCCATCCTATGAACAAGCGATTTATTAGTCATACCGTTTGGAAGCCAATCGTGTCTAAAAATGTATTGGCAACCAATGCGTGCAAACTGGGAAACTTTCAAGCTGCCACAGCCCTACAAAAATCTATCATGCCATGCAGAAGATCCGTCACAAGACATCCAGTTTTCAACATGAAAACCATATGCTGCTGAACTAAATGTACTGACACCCATTCTCGGAGATTTTGGAATCGACTTGTTCCATAATCAGCAAATGCAGCGTAATGAAGCAGGTGTAAATGAAAAATGGGCGGCATGCAACGTCGAATGGCGTTGCGTAAGTTAAGTTCATGAAAATGCGGTATTCAATGTTGAATGGACCTGGGTAGGTAACTTCGTACTTAACGTGGACGTTAGCATGGTGTGCAGGAACGCCTTGCTCGTTTTATTGCGCTGCTCTGCACCGCTGTCGGAATTTCGTATTCATTGATAATTATCTAAACACCGCAGGGATGGCATATGAATTGTTGAAGCCTAGGAAACAGTGGGTTTCTTGGTTCTCTTTTTATAACAATTTTTTGAATGGAGTAATTGTTGTCAGAGTATCTTTGCTAATTTCGTCAAAATGGTGGACGTTCTTTCGACATAACCTGCATGTCGTTATTGATACAGTAAGAAGAACAAAGCGAGGTAGCACGCTTGGACGCTACGGTTTTGGTAAGTTCAAGCTTTCCTGTGATCTTTTCCGACTATGTACTAAACAATGAGAATTACTTGACATGTGAAGTTACGCCTACATATAGCCATTGAGGGTGTTCTTCTCTTCACGGCTTTCTCCCGTTTGTCGTCTTTACTCTGTAATAAGGTAACACGTGCTCTACCAACGAATGGATGAGCAGGTTATTAAAAGATGTACAGAGAACGAGCCACTTAGATGTTTTCTCGAAGCTTTCGGAACCAGACGGTTCCGGACGCCACGGTGGACTTGTTGGAAGAGGATTTTGCCCATTTCGGCTATCCCCATACGCTGGTGACTGACAACGCCCCAAGTTTCCGATCAGAAGAATTTGAGGCCTGGTGTCGGGAACGGGGTATCGTGCACCTGACCGGAGCGCTATACCACCCTGCGACGAACGGCGCAGCCGAACGCTTGGTGCAGTCGTTCAAGCAATCGTTGAGGAAGTCCTTATTGCCCCCAAAGGCCGCTCTTCAGGAATTCCTGATACAATACCGGCGCACTCCACTACAGAGCGGTTACTCACCAGCGGAACTCCTAAACGGACGACAAATCATATGTAAGCTTGACGCATTACTGCCGTAAAACGCGCTCATTGCGCAGGGAAAACCGGCGAAATAAGCTAGCAAGCTGAGTGCGAGCAGTCATCTATCGTCCTAGGGAACACATTCGTATACGGTAGGAACACCGTGCTATGCTCGCTATTGCGGGCCTAAGCGAGACAGGGACCCGCGTTGGGTGCCGGCAGTAGTAACGAAAGTATTCGGTGCACGCATGGTACAAATTCGAGTTACTCCCCGAGGTCCGCTATGGAAGCGCCACATTGAACAATTGAGATCTCGTTGCGGGTTGGAGGAAGATGCAAATCCGCCGTCTGAACCTATTCGTCATGACGGCGAATTGTCTGCACTTAGCAGGGAAGAGGTGCCCGGAGGCACTTCCTGCCACCTCCCATCGATCGAGCAGGAGCAGCAATCCACAACGCACGGGCCTTATTAGACCTGATATCTTGCGACGGTCAAAACGTCTGCAGCAAAAAACGGACAAACTCGTCGGGAGTCACTGTTTCAGTGGGGAGGTGTTGTGGATGCCGATGAGATTCACGCATACAGTGTTCCACCTCTCCACTGACTAATTACCTGATTATCGTTGTTTGCTTGGGTCGATTACTCTTAGTGGGTACGATTGTTCGCTTAATAAACATGCGCTGCTGTGTGCTGTTCTCTCTCCCTATCTCAAGGCTATCTACCAGGTCCCGAAGACGCAACAGGGTTAAATCCCCAATACCGTTAAATTCCTTTGCACCATACGTTCCATCCCTTTCCAACTGCGCTGACGACGGAACACGACAATTCCGAAAGCTATGCTGAATAAAGCTCGTTGAACAGGGACACCGTGTCTTTCATTAACATTTGTTTTTACTGATAATTGCATTCCATACCTCGCTGACCTCCCTCCCCTTGCCACGGTTGATAGTGGCGTTGTGCCGTATAAAGAGGAACTCTTTTATTTGCCTAAGTTGAAACAGGCTTCCGTTTAAAATGGAACCATGGGTTCAATCGAACAAACGGAAGGATTCTGGAATCTGCTGGCTTCTCGCTGCTCAGATCCACGATCACACACCACCGCGGTACTCTAGCATCACTTCGGTCCAAACACCGACAGTTATGGTCAACACTAACGGATGTAGTAGATCAAAGACTGCTAAAACTACTAGAGAGCCACATTCGTACTTCGTGGGATAAAATCAGATCGGTACAAAGCAAGATCCTTTGCAAGAAGCTGGAACAGCTTTACTGCAGCAGAACATGGACTTTCTACCGATCGAGGAGGAATACACAGAACGTGCCCATGGCCGACTTAGGCAAGGTGGTTGTCAACCTTAGCTCGGTCACCTTGAACTCGGTTGAACAGTGCTTCCTTTCCAAAGGGCTAAACTTTGTGCCGACGCGAAGGGACCCTCCGATCCTAGACGTGATCTGTTCGGTTGAACACAGCCTCTCGAAAGTAGACCCAACGAAGGCTGCGGAAATTAAAGGGGCAACTTCGAGTTCCTTGGCGAAAAGGTACAAAGCAACCACCATTATTAACAACCTGGAAAGGAACGGCCTCAAAGGTTTCAGATGCAGCAAGGAGTTACTGATCACAAAGGCCGATAAGGGCAACGTAGTCGTTCTTTTAAATCAGCATGACTACTTAGCTAAGATCAATGCCCTTCTAGATACTGACATCTACAGGCCTTTAAAATTGGATCCTCCGACCAGGTAAGCAGTGAAAAGAAGTATATAGAAGCATCTACGGTTTTCATCTTCAGGCACACGGCGCTGTCACTAGTGCGCTGGGACTCTTCGCGAGACTAAAGACAGCATCGTTGCTGCAGCAGACATTGGCGTGCAAAGGAAACGTTACATGTACATCTTGATTCGTTCAGAGGTCGTGTTTATTAAAGCATTGCTGTGAGTGCAGGAAGCGTGCGAACCAATTATGCTTTCAATATTGGGCCGCATTAACGTTACCCACACCCGTAATTCGCCCCGATTGACTACTATTTCTAGGCGATTCCTCTTGTTAGTGACGAGATGCGTAGCAACACTAAAACGGCGCTCCGCTAGGAGGGAATAGCGATCAGTAACCTCTTCATCGTTGCCCACACGGCAGGATAATAGAGTGGTATTTCTTCGTGCAGTCAGAAGTAGTTATTGCTCCTCTCCATTCTGAGTGTGATCTGTTCGTTGGACTGCAGGTCTACTAATTCTTCCTGCAAGTAGAAGTCCACGTTCAGGGGATTTTCGATGCACGGGTCAAGCACCCAATTAGGAATTACCAATGTAGTGATCAGTCGGTGGCCATGCGCCCTGTGGAGGAGGGAGCGCCTAGCGACCTACATCTGTGCCCCTGATGGGCATGAAAAACGGGCACGCAGAAGGCCTCCCAGGGAGCGTGGGTGCGCCGGCTGTCACTCACGGGAATAGGACACTGCGCAGGTGTCGAGATCGCCGAGGTGTGTCTGGGCACCTGGAGCAGTTGGGAGCTGTGTGCGTGCTTGTTCGGTCGTGTGTACATTTTTCTGCTGTACATGTTCTTCTCGAGTAAACGTTTTCCTACAACCAACGAATGGACATCGTCAAACCACCTTAAATCTTCGTACACCATTTGTAAACGCTGACAGTAAGAATGGAGATCGTCTTCAAGTATTTTGACTTCCTTGCTTACTTTGGCGAGCGTCGGAAATGGGCTTCTGTATCCGTCCAGCTTCTGTAACCCGACCAGTCAGTCACTTACAGGAGCGAGCTTCTGTCACCCAACCGACCGACCAAGACAGTGAGACAACACAAAATGAAATGAAAGAACGGCAGTAGCTCCTGGACCCGGCTGTAATATGCACTTCCTTCCTCTCTTGCCCTTCCCATGTTTCGCACGAACCTGCGTTCCTACAGTAACATGGGTGCGTTCAACTGCTACTGCCAGGGTAGAAGCGACCGACAATTTTTTTCAGGAAAATTATGGGTTGCAGCTTCGGAAACAATAGCGGAATCACAGCTCCCAGATTCGGAAACAATACCAGTTCGGGAACAACGTCAGGGCTGGGAAACAATAGGGGAGCGGGGTCACGTTGCTCGCGCAGGATTAGGTAGACAGTGGGGGCGGGGCTGGGCGGTCCACTCGAGCAATGTTGGGGTACAAACCGAAAAGACCCCAATGCAGTTCAACGAAGGACGGTTGACTACCCGTTTGGTCTTGCTCGCGCTGTCTGTAATCACGTGTAAGCAAGCCTCACCTGTGGCAGATGGGCTAGTTTATTAGTAAAAACAGACGATGTAATTGAAAATAGGATTTCCTGGGACGGGGTAAATTCTCGTAGCTTTATTTGTAGATATACACGGCAATTCCCCGCTATATTCTTTTTTGTGTAAAATTATGCGGTGCTTTCGGAAGTTCCCTCTTCCGTCATCAGCGCAAACGTCAACCTTGCTTTGCGTCAGTCCACAACCTTGCTGCCACGACCTTTCGTGACATTTTAAGTGGACTGTATGGTAACGTTTATTTGCACACTTGCATATACGACAGTATAGCAGCAAACTGCTAACACGAGTACAGAATTATACCGACAGTGTCCTACTACAGGGAATCTCCCCTTTTTATACGTAAAAAAGGTGCTCAGGTACGTATGCGCAGGTACCTTTGGAACACCGTAACAAATCATGTCGATTTGTCCTTAACATCCTCCCCCACCATAGGCGTAGCCCATTAAGGAATTTTGGCGGCTTCGAGGAGATGCAACTTGCGAGTCGGCCGACAAATGATTCCCGTCGCAGTTTTTACGCGAACTGTTCGCGTGAAGCCGTCTCTTCCCGGTAGGAGCTCTGACACGACGCCAAGACGCCATCGATTGCGAGGAACATTGTCATCTACCACCAAAACCACATCATTGATATGTGGTTCTTTTCCTTGTAAGTGCCATTTGCTCCTCGTGGAAAGCGTGGTGATGTAATCTTTTTTCCATCGCCTCCTAAAGCGAGCTGTCAACTGCTGATGGTATCTCCACCGTTGTCTGAGGTCATGGGCACTCACTGAAGTTTCCATCGGAGTTCTTCCACTTACAACGGGTAACTCCGTAGACATTCTTCCTATCAGGAAGTGGGATGGAGTTAGAGGAGTCGTATCCTTCGGGTCATCCCCAACGAATGTTAATGTTCTAGCGTTGACCATGGCCTCAATGTCGCAGAGCACACTGGACATTTCTTCTTCATCCAGTAATGCCCGTCCCAGAATCTTTCGCAATGGGACCTTCATCGACCTAACCAATCTTTCCCAACATCAGCCCATCCAAGGGGCTCTTTCCGTTATAAATTTCCAACGTATACGATTGGACGTTAATTCCTTTTGTGTAACTTCGACGTTTTCTTTCGTAAAAAGACTTTGCAATTCTCGACTTGCAGTCTTGAATGTCTTGAAATTGTCAGATAGGATTGTGGCAGGACATCCTCGTCTAGCGCAGAATCGTCGAAGTGCTTGCACAAATCTTGAAGAAGTGAGATTTGAGATAAGTTCTAAGTGTATAGCCCTCGTGGCCATGCAAGTGAAAAGGCAAATGTATGCTTTAACACAAGCCTTTCCTCGTCGCAAATATATCGGCCCAACAAAATCCAAACCTGTATTTTCAAAGACGAATGTCGCATGTAGGCGACTCCCTGGCAAGATTGACATTTTCTGATTGAAAGGAGCAGTTCGTTGAGCCTTGCAAACTACGCAGGCATGCGTGTTTCTTTTCACACAACTTCTGCCACGGAGTATCCACACATGTTGACGAAGAATTGACAATGTGTGCTCCACTCCAGCATGTAATTGGCGTTCATGACACCTCATGACCAGAAGATCGACAACCACGTGGTTGTGCGGTAGTAAGATTTGGTGCTTTGCATTATCTGATATATTAGCGCACTGCAAACGTCCACCAATTCTCAACAGTCTATCGCTATCCAGATACGGATCAAACTTCAACAAGTTACTGTATTTAGGCAAAGTCTTGTGCCTTGCGATGCATCTGATTTCATCCATGAAAGATTCGCGCTGAACCTTTCGAAACCATAGTTTCTCCGCTTGAAGTAATTCTTCAACGGAAATTGGGCCGTACCTTTTCATCTCCTTCGTACATCTACAATTCTTTGCGAAACGGAACAGCCAGGCTGTTATTCTTATGAGCCGTTCGAAGCTGCTGTACCGCATTGACAGTGAACAATCATCTTCAATAATTCCCTTTACCAATAGGCTAAAGATAGCATTACGTTCTTCTTCTTTGATAATCCGCTCTTGAGAATCTTTCTGATCTGACGTCGTATTTCTATCTTTTGGCCAAAATGACTCTGACGACTTCAACCAATCTGGTCCATGCCACCAACGTGGATTAGACTTAAGATTTTCCATAGTCATTCCTCGACATTTCAAGTCAGCAGGGTTGTCCTTTCCTGCGCAGTGTTGCCAGTTTCTTGGCTCTACTAACGTCTGGATTTCTTGAACACGATTCTGCACGAAAGGTTTCCGGTTTCTGGAAGGACTTTGTATCCAACTTAGAGCAACGCTGCTGTCAGTCCAGCAAACAGTTCGGGCGACTGTCATTTCTAATTCTTGTTTCGCGTAGCTGACCAAGCGGGCAGCAACTAAGGCGGCAGTCAGTTCTAGTCGAGGCAAAGTGATCCTTTTCAAAGGAGCTACACGAGCCTTTGCGATAACAAGTGTCACAAAGCTCCTTGCATCGAAAGTTTCTACCTTCAGATAAACGGCGGCACCGTAAGCCATTTCAGAAGCATCTGCAAATGCATGTAACTCGACGGATGAGACAGTCCTCATGTCCACTGGTACCAAAGCTCGTTGGTCCGTCAACTGTGGCAGCATGTTCAGCTCCTGCTTCCAGTTTTGCCATTTCGAGTTTAAATTAACCGGAATGGCTTCGTCCCACTCGCAGCCACTTTGCCAAAGCAACTGGAGTAACATCTTCGCCTGTATGACAAACGGACACACAAATCCCAGAGGATCAAAGACTTTTGCAACTATACTCAATAGTTTCCTTTTCGTATCGGTACCTTTCGAATTGCTTTCGAATGGCGTGACATACGTAGTTACATCCGTGTTGGTATTCCATGGCATGTCTAGTGTCTTAGAAACGGCTTCATCCTTTTCTGACATAAGGTCTGTCACAGAGACCGTTTGTATAACTGAAGACGAATTACATCTCCATTTGGCTAGCTCGAAACCACCCAGACGCATCAACCTTTGCACTTGAATCACTAGCTGAGAGGCCTCATCAGAGTCGTTACAGCTAGTTACGAAATCATCGACGTACATATTGGAAAGAATTTCTCTTGCTGCCTTTTCATTTGTTTGACTGTGAATCTTCGCATGATACCGAATCGTCATCATAGCCAAAAATGGAGAGCATCTCAGTCCAAAACTTATTCTCTTGAAGCGAAAAATTCTTGGTGGATTGTTGATGTTCATATTTCGCCATAAGTATCGAGTAACGTCCCTGTCTTCCTCGTGCAGTCCTACTTGCATAAACATTTTTGAAATGTCTGCCTGCAGTCCAAAGCGGTATCGTCGAAAGCGCAACAGTATTCCAATCAGATCCGCTTGCAGCGCTGGACCTGGCTCCAACTGATCGTTCAACGACACACCTTTGTATCGTACTGAACCGTCGAATACGACACGGCATTTTGTCGTGATCTTGTCTTCTCTGAAGACAGCATGGTGTGGGAGGTACCAGCTTCTTCCGCGTAATCCCTCCTCTGCGTCTACTTCCTCGACCCAATCGTCCGCTAAGTAGACGTCCATAGCTTCTAGGTAAGCCGATCTTTGTCCTGAGTTGTTAAGTCTTCTTTCAATATGAAACAGTCTCTGTTTCGCTTGAACATAATTATTCGGGAGTTTGATATTTTTTCTTTCCATGGTAATCGGACGACGTACCGTTCGCCATCAAAAGTCACAGTTTCTGCGAAATGATTCATTGCCTTTGTTGGTTGGCATTTCTGCATTGTCCCTGCATCCTGGAAGCCCAAGGCTTCCAGCTCCCAGAACTTTCTGAGTAGTTCGTCAGGATCTTGTCTTACTTGCATGTGCAAGGATCGCACGCTTGATCCTGTGCTTCTGTGACTTACATTGCCACATACTATCCAACCGAACAACGTTCCCAGAGCGACTGGTCCTCCTGGACGCCCGCGTCGTACCTCTTGGTCAACAAAATCATAGTAATAGTCAAGACCGATCAAGACGTCAACCGTCGCACATTCTCTTGGGAATTCGTCTGCGAACCTCAGCCCTTGTAAATGTTTCCATTCTTGTTGAATGAACGGATTTGCTTGAATCGTAGCACAAATCTTTGGCAAGCACAAAGCTTCCACGGGCAATGACGTCTTGGTCTTCTGTTGATGCTCGCCAAGAGCACTTAGAGTGAATCGAACTCGTCTCACTCGTTTGCATTTTGTCCGTTGTCCACCCAAGGTAGATATTTCCACATATTCAAATGGACCATTTAGTTTCATCCTGTTTGCCAGTTATGTCGTAACGAAAGAGCGTTGCGATCCAGCATCCAACAGGCATGTAATCACTGTGCGATCTCCGTCCTTGTTCCGCATTACAGCCTGGGCTGTTTGTAGCAGAACTTTTCTGTTCGTTGGCACGTTTGCCAGAGCTACGTGGACGTCATTAACCCCACTCAGTACTTCTTTCCTTTCTCTTCGTTCTGTGCTGAGCAGTGGATGGTATTGATGACCTTCATGTCTTCTACTGCAATCATTCATCTGATATCCTTTTGACAGGCATGAGAAACAAACTCGTCTTTCTCTGACCATCTTCCAGCGTCCTTTGACCTGTAGGTCATTGAAGCGCCGACACTGGTCATTGTTGTGGTTCCCAGAACAAAACGCACATCCATCTTCTTGACTGACAGTTGCCTGGAGGGCAGCTGCAGATGAAGGCCAATCCCTTCTTTGTCTACGGCGCGGCTCGGTCTTCTCGACTTTTGCTTTGAACTCGCCGCTTCGCTTCTCGGGGATCATAACACATTCTTCTATTTCTGCCTGACCTTGCAGAAATTCCAAAAATGATTCCAATGTGACACTTTCCTCGGATTCTCCCATAATTTTGTTTTCCCATGTTTTCTGTAATGTCTCAGGCAGTTTTTTTTTAAACATTGTCAACAAGATGTCTGCTGCTGAGAGCTCATCCGTACAAGGATTGTGTCCCAATGCTGCTAATGCTCTGACGTGCAAATTGAGTTTATCGTGGAATTCACGGAGTTCGGAGGTTTTCACGAAATCACCACACTTCCATATTCCAAGAAGGCCTTTGATATGTGCTTCCACAATTGCATGAGGGCGTCCAAACCTACCCTTCAATACCTCAACCACCATGGCATAGTTGGCGTTCGTCATGCTGAAGCCTTCTACCGCTTTCAACGCATTGTCAGTCAATGCAGAACGTAGATACACTAGTTTAGTAACATCGCTCAGTTCCTGGCGGCAGTGCACACTAGCCTCGAACTGATCCCAAAACGAGGTGAACTCCAGTAAGTTCCCTCCAAATTTTGGCAAACTCCACTTCGGCAAGAGCGGTTCAGACGCTGCATTTGCCTTTGAGTTGATGTCACTCTTCAAAGTTCGCGTATCTTCTTTTGATCTTAAGACAGTCCCTTGCTTGGACTCTTAGCTCACGGACTTCGCCTTCAAAGCACATCCAGGAACTTAGTTCTTCAGTTAACTGATCTTCATCGGTCAGTAACTGCTCCATCTTTTCCTGGATATCGTTCGCTTTGTTCATATAGTCAGTGAGCGACCTTTCCATGTCCTCCACGAGAGATGCTTTCTTCTCAGACGCCATTGCTTCCAGTAGTTCACGCTTCATAAAAGTCACTCGAGACTTCAGTCCCGCTCGGGATCTCTTCAGCTGTTCCATATCGGTATGGCACAGCGTCAAAGAAGAGAAACCAGCGAACTACTACAATGTCCTGAATGAAGCCTGCTTCGTCTTGAAGCACCAGCAAAGGATCACCAGAGATCCGGCTCAGAGGACCAGAAATGTCACGACCTTTCGTGACATTTTAAGTGGACTGTATGGTAACGTTTATTTGCACACTTGCATATATGACAGTATAGCAACAAATTGCTAACGCGAGTACAGAATTATACCGACAGTGTCCTACTACAGGGAATCTCCCCTTTTTATGCGTAAAAAGATGCTCAGGTACGTATGCGCAGGTACCTTTGGAACACCGTAACAAATCATCTCGATTTGTCCTTAACACTTGCGTTGACGTTTGCGCTGATGACGGAAGAGGGAACTTCCGAAAGCTCAGCATAATTTTTACACAAAAGCAGAATATAACGGGGAATTGCCGTGTATATCTACAAAAAAACAGATGATGGCAAATAATTGCGAGCAATACATATTACGTATTGCGTACGCCGTACGCAATACGTGAGCGAATCACCGTGTGGCCAGGCATTGTTGCCCCACTAATAACATCAGTCGACGTGACCCCTTCGCACAACCCAGAAGAACAGTGAGTACATTATGTAAGTGCTCCCGGCGCCCTGCAGGCTCCTGCGAGCACAAGGACGCGGCACGGACATTTGCATAGAGGCTGAGGTCAAAATAACGTTATAAAAGCGCACTCGGGACGAGGGAGCGGTGTGTGTGTGTGTGCGCGGTCGTATTATCGTAGGTGTGCATCTCTGACTTTCGTTCTGTTCCTTTCTTGCGAAATAAAGGTCTTTGGCCAACCGCGTGATGCCCCGCCAAACAACAAGCTATCGAGGCCTTGAATCCGTTCAAGGTGAGAGGTTGCTGACGGATGCCCAGCTCATACCTGTGTTCGATGGATCAAGGAGTGTGCCTGTTGCGGAATGGCTGGAAAAAGTGGACTTAGTGTGTCGGCTACGCGGGATCGAGGATCCGGCAACGGTTATGCCGGTGCGGCTTGCCGGCAGTGCCTTCGTGACCTACATGCAGCTCCCCGTAGAGGACCGGACGAAGGCAGAAAGAATAAAGGAGGCACTGACTACAGCTTTTGCCGTGGACGCGCATGTTGCCTACGAACAGTTTATCTCAAGAAAACTGAGACCTGGTGAGCAGCCCGATTTGTTCTTGGCCGAGCTGCGAAGGTTGGCAGCTACGCTCGATGGGGTATCAGAGAAATTAATGTCATGTGCATTTGTGGCCGGATTACCGGCGGGTGTCCGACAACTGCTCAGGGCTGGATGCCGCATTGAAGAGATGAGCGTAAACCAGATCCTCGTCCGTGCGCGCGCGGTCATGGTAGATGACGCGCCCATGGTGAACTACGGGGAAGCTTGCCTTGGAATGGTGGAGACAAGAGTAACGCCGCGTCCGGTTAGTTCAGGACGGAGATGCTTCTCCTGTGGCGGAGTCGGGCGCTTCGCCAAAGACTGCCCGACCCCAAGGCTCAGTGGTGGCAGAATGGAGGCTGGATGGGGCTCGCGGAATAGTGGTGGCAGAATGGAGGCTGGATGGGGCTCGCGGAATAGACCGCGGGATCGTCCCGGAACCTGTTCCTTTCTTGCGAAATACAGGTCTTTGGCCAACCGCGTGATGCCCCGCCAAACAACACACCGTGAGGATTACTGAGCGAATGACTGTGAGGGCTCGTGAGCGAATCGCCATATGCGACAACTTGCCAGGATCGAATCACCGTGAGGCCCCTAAGCGAATCGCCACGCGCGTCAATTCGCTTTTGCCGTAGCCAATTACTGATTGGCTGCGGCAAAAGTGGTCGCCGGCCACTTTGGCCGCCGGCCAGTTGACGCGTACCCATTTGTACACACCTTTTCGGTTGATGTGCAGGGACGACCTTACCTACTGATCCCGTTATCGAAACTCTCCGTGCCTAAATTTTGCACCACTTGTCGTTTTAACCTGCGCATCCTAATTGCTGTCTGTACCCCCATTGGTTAACTGCGGTTTTGCCGCTTACTCATGGTGCTTGTTTGACTGCGACTCCTGCGACTTTTAATGGTAAGAAACATTGTTTTGTATATTTTTATTGCTCCGAAACTTTGTGATTACCTTGTGCAGCTAAATGCGGTACGCTCGGCTAAGGCTGGCACGAAAATAAGAATGTCTGAGGAGTTCGGTGCTTGAATACGATCACTTACAAGTGAGCGTACTCAAGCACCGAAGAGTGTTGTGTGTGGTGATAGATAGATCTCATTTACTTCCAGTAACACGCTATAGTCTAATCTACTGTCCAAATCCAACCACGGTTTTTCGTCCATGTCGTCCTTTTATATCGCTTGCAGACGTTGTCCTTCATTACGCTCCGTCCGGTTCACCGTTGTTGTTATGGAGCACTAGAATGGGTTTGGTTGAGAATAGCAATAGCAACAACAATCTGTTTAAATGCACGACGCCCTTCCTCCACTAGGTAACGTAGTCATCTATATATTAAGGTCGTCGTAATCCACGCACCGGTCTTCCTTCCAGTCCCTTTGTTGTTCTGTCGGTGGTGCTGTTTCGTCCGCTTGACTCTTCCGGTGGTGTTGTTTGAGGTGTTGGTGTGAATAGGTCTTGTTTTTCTTGAGCGTCTACGTTCCGTTCTCTGAGTAATATGTTCAATTGATTTTTCCACTCGGAATATCGCTTAATTGCTCGTTAGGCCATTGTTCCGGTGCCGTGTTTCCATTTGTTGAAGGGGGGCTTTTCTCACTTCCTCTTGCCCATAAATGATCAATTGGTCGTTGGATACGTAAGTCCTTTTGTGGCAGTTCTATCCAGTATGAGTGTGGAGTCACAACTTGCTGTATGATTCCATGTACCCATTTAGAGGGCGCGTGTGCGTGAAAATCGCGGGCCTAGACACAGTTGCCCACTTGAAAACGTCAGGATTTTTGGTTTGATTCTACTTCCAAGTACACGTTAAGGAATCTGGATGCAATCTATCCATGAGAGACCTTTGGCACCGTCGAAGTAGAATCTCCGCCGGGAATAGGCCCGAAACCGAATGAGGCGTCAATCTGTAGTTCAGAAGGAAACGGTTTAATTTGATTCTCCAATTTGTCTGAGCTCATCGTTCGTAACGCCTGCTTCGTAGTATATACTATCCGTTCTACTTGGCCGTTGGAGACCGGATGATATGGGGCTATCTTGAGGTGCCTCACCTTATTCGCTGTACAGAATCGACGAACATTATTTGAGTCCAACGCAGTTCCATTGTCTGATATTACTACATCAGGAATTTGTCATGATGGAACGTACGGTTTGATCCCGTTGGAAGTCGAGAATGTGTCTGAAAGTACTCCGACAACAACGCCCTACCAGCGAATGGGTGGGCAATTATTAGGGAAACATTTCAGAACAATAACACTTTCGTAGCTTTCGGAACTCTCTTGTTCCGTCTTAAGCGAATGTTAATGGTTATTGTTCTGAAACCACGATGTCCAAGACAGTGCAGTTGTGTCTGTGACTGTCCAAGACAGTTCTGACCATTAACATTCGCTGAAGACGGAACAAGAGAGTTACGAGAGCTACGAAAATGTTATTGTTCTGAATCGTTTCCCTTGATATGTCAATGTTTGTAACGGGCTCGTCGATATGAACGAATTGAGAAGTCACGGAAAAATTCTACCCGTTGTTTGAAGCCACGTTCATGGAAAAAAGTTTATTTCCAAAAAAGGAACAGTGGCGCACGATGGACAAAAGCGTAGCTTTCGGGTATCCTAGACCCGTCCTCGGCGCGGTCTGTGCTCGGCCCTCCCCCAGGTTTGGCTTATAGGGAGGGTCCCTCCACTCAGCGAAGCCACAGTGAAGCCCGTCAGATCAATCTAGATCCATCGGGGCTGGTTCCACTCTGGCCGGACGGGTGTCGGAGCCTCCTCCGGGGATGGTCGTTAAGGGAGAACCCTTACCGACCATCCCCGGAGGAGGCACGTTGTCCCGGGTCTAGGATGACCCGAAAGCTACGCTTTTGACCATCGTGCGCCACTGTTCCTTTTTTGGAAATAAACTTTTTTCCATGAACGTGGCTTCAAACAACGGGTAGAATTTTTCCGTGACTTCTCAATTCGAATCGTTTCCCTAATAAATTGCCCATCCATTCACTGGTAGGGCGTTGTTTTCGGAGTACTTTCAGACACATTCTCGACTTCTAACGGGATCAAGCCGTACGTTCCATCATGACAAATAGAAGACCCGACTCTGGACATCCCATTTTCTACATCAGGAATTCCATGAACCGCAAACACCTGGGCCAAGCATTGAATAACCTCTCTGAACTCCATGGACGGCACTTGCTCAACTTCTAACCATTTAGAATGAGAGTCCACCGCCAGCAGGTAACCTTCCCATGGAAGTGATCTGCGAAGTCGATGTGAATACGGGACCAGGGACTCGGCGTCCAATTCCACACTCTCGGAGGGGCTTTTGGTGGGTCGTTCCTTTGCTGCTGACAACCGGGGCAATTAGCAACCCATCGTTCAATTTCCGCATCAATTCCTGGCCACCGTCGATTCCTAGCCGCGGGCCAACACTTTCATGCGCATCGCCCCTGGATGTGCATGGTGGAGAACGTCCAATATGAGGTTCTGCAACTGCTTGGGTATGACGACTCTTGACCCCCATTGCAGACATCCAGGCATTGCCGATAGTTCATCACAGTGTCTGGAGAACTGGGTAAATTCGTTGCCTTGGGACTTGCCAGGCCAGCCATGAAGGACCCAGTGCTGCACTCGCGAGAGGACTGGGTGTTTACGAGTCAGTTTTGATAGCGTCCTTGCTTCCAGCAATTTTACCTCGCCAGCCCCACTGTTCTCTTCAATTCCCATTCATTTATGCATCCTCAAATAAGGGGGGTTAAGAAATTTCTCTCCTGGTGTGCGTGTACGATCGTTGTCAGTTGATAGGGGCAGACGGCTTAATGCGTCCACATTACCCACGGCTTTGCCGCTACGGTATACGAGATGAACGTCATATGCCATAAGTAGTAACCGCCGACGGAGCATTCAGGTCGACATTACCGGTGACGTTGGCTTCTTTGTCGCTAGAAGCTCTAATAACGGCTTATGGTCGGTCACTGCCGTAAAGTGGCGGTCAAAAAGGTATTGGTGAAACTTCTGCACCGCAAACATTTATGCAAATTCTTCTTTGTCGACCTGGCCATAATTACGCTCTGTGTTGGACATCGTGAGAGACGCATAAGCTACCGCTTTCTCTTGACCTTCCTCTATTTGACTTAGGATCGCTCTGAGTCCATATTCCGATGCATCGCAGGCTAACAGTTAAGGGCTTGGTGCCATCAAAATGGGCTAATACTGATTTGGCTGTTAATAATTCTTTTGCTGCATCGAATGATGTCTGTTCTTTCTTGCCGCAGCACCAATTCGACTTCGTTGTCGCGTCTAAAAGGAGATGAATTGGTTCTAGCACAGTGGTTTTCTTTAGCATAAAGGCAGAATAGATGTTCAGCAAGCCTAGGAAGGCTTGGAGCTGCTTTTTGTCACTGGGTGGTGGTGGTGCCTCTTTGAAGGCTTTTAGCTTTGCTTCGGTTGTGTGAATGCCTTTTTTGGTCACCCGAAACCCAGGAATTCCATTTCTTTCGTAGCGAAGCAGCATTTTTCTTTGTTAAGTCGAAGTCCGTTGTGTTTTAGTACCTTGAATACTCGGTCAAGTCGCTAGTCGTCTTCCAGTTCTGACGGTCCCGTTACCAGAATATCATCCTAGTACGGTTTCACACCAGGAATTCCTTGCAGGAGGGTTTCCATAAGACGTTGGAATATTCCCTGAGCTACATCCACTCCATGTGGTAGTTGCTTTATTCGGCGCAGTCCTTTCGGGGTGCTGAGAGTAAGCACAGTGGAACCTCTATAAGTTGACCACTAAGGGCGGTAAGAGAGGTGGTCAGCTTATATTGTGGAAGTGGTCAACTTACAGATGTTCCCCTTGAATTCAGTCGTAAACACACCACAATTCCTTCCAAACACTTTACTGAAGAAGGAATGCAGTAATCTATATGAAGAAACGTTGCGAAAGTAAAATAATAAAAGCTGAATTAGTAGTAAGACAATAAAAATAAAATAGTGGTTAACAATCAGTGCATTTTATGGCCCGATCGTTGCACTTGTAAAGAGGAGTCTATCGTTGTCTGCTTTGCATTATTGCTGCATACATAAGTGGTGAAAGCAAACTCAGCGTCGACTATTGCATTAAACATATCGGGGCACTTTTCAGCAGCAAATAATTTCAGCTCATGTAGTGAATGGCGAACGTCATCGTCTGTTAGTGTCTTTTCGACTTCTGTATCGCTATCGCTTTCTTCTTCTTCTGAATCAGGCAAGTGCTCGTGAATTATCAAGAGGGCAAGTGATGCTTTTGCCAATCTGTAAACGGGGCACAAGTGCGAACGGTCGCAACAGATGCGCGCTACCATGGCAGAAGCAGTCATGATACATACGCACACATTGATAAACGTGCTAATGATTTCGACATGTTAACGATTTCTGTTCCACAAAATGCAATGATGACACATGCTCATACGTGGCGACACGCTCACAGTCGTGACACATGCGCGGACACTGATAACACAAGCAAACTTCACTTTGTAATGTTCACGGCATTTTGCTGGTCAACTTATGGAGGTGAAAACATGTAGTAATTAATAGCCAGTGTCTCAGCTATGGTGGTCAAGGTAAAAACATATGGAGGTGGTCAACATGTAGAGGTAACTCTCCTGTGCTTCACAATGGGGGCCGGCCAACCGAAAAAAATTCGGTCAACTTATAGAGGTGGTCAACTTTGGAGGTTCCACTGTAGTTGTGATGTTTCCTCGTCCAGCGTTAGCTGCTGGTAGGCTTCTGCAAGGTCCAGTTTGGAAAACCAAGCACTTCCACTGAGGGTGGTCATCATTTCCGGTACAGTGGGCAACGGGTACACATCCTTGCGAGTGGCCAAATTAACTGTCGCACTAGAATCCCCGCACACATGTATCTCCACTCCTTTCTTCGTAACTGTGACGATCGGTGACGCCCAGTCTGACCAAAGGACCTGCTCTAGGCTACCACGACAATCTAGGCGTTAAATTTCTTCTTTTACCCTGTCGACCAAGGCAAACGGAGCCTGGCGACACTTAAAGAACCGAGGGCGTGCTCCTGGTACCAGTTCAATTTGAATCGGCAGTCCTACGTACTGCTCCAAGCCAGGCTGAAACACATCAGCGTACTTGTCCACCAGCATCTTCCATCCATCCCACCGGCATGCTGTTGACTCTGAAATAGCGTGTGCCTGGTAAATTGGTATGCTGAGGGTGATATTCAGTGGGCGAAACCATGCTCCGCCTAGGAGGGGCTGTCCGCCATTCCGCAAGACGAACACGTCTAGCTCCTGACTGATGTCCCGGTATTGTACTTTTGCTCGGAATGAGCCTAAGACAGTCATACTTTCTCTTGACCATGTCCTGATGTTCACTTTTAATTTTCTTAAGATAGGCAGGTAGCCGTTCCACAGCCGATGGAACAATTTCTCATTGATGAGGGTCAAAGCCGAACCACTGTCTATTTCGAATTTCACTTGCGGTCCATTTACCAAGACCGGAATGGTAATTGCTGGTTCTACCATTGCCTGGCCAATGGTTGTAGCGTTTATCTTCAAGGCGCCGATCTTGTTGTTATCTATTGAAGAGTCATCCTCTGATTCAGAAGTCTGTAGGTAGCTCTTCGGAGGTCCATGCGCCACTGCGTGAACTTTCCTTTGACCACGTTTGCCAGTTGGATGACTTGAAGGGTTATACGGCTGGTTATACTTTGCTGGTTCGGTGAGGGTACTGCGGCATACCTTGCTCACGTGACCCAACTTACGACAGCGATAGCACTGAGATCCTTTGAATAGACATTATGCAGGAACGTGATCGCTAGCATCGCAACTCCAACATTCCCTGTTGTCCAATGGTAGTATTTGTCTACCTGTCCTGGTTCGACTTTTACTACGAAGCGCTTGAATGGTCGGTTGTGTCAGAGAAGCGGAGTGCGAATTTATCAACTTAGATTGCTCAACAACGGACTCACCCGTTAAAGCAGCATTATACAGCTATTTGAGAGTCACTTTGGGACGCGTAGCACTCGGCGTCTTGTTTCAACGTCTGACATTCCAATAAGGAATTGATCTTGCTACTACAAATCTATTCGATCCGCGTTGGTCGGCGCTGCTTCAAATTGGCACCGTCGCGCTAGGCGTCGTAGATTTGACATGAACGTGGCTACCGATTCCCCCGGAAGCTGCTTCCTGTTGTAAAATTCAGCTCTGGCTGGATACACCCCCGGAATCGGATCAAATATGCCGCGCACGGCTTCCACTAGTTCATCAAATTACTTCGTGTCAGGTTTCTCAGGAGCTACCGACCCCTTTGCCAGACGATATGTAGTGCTGGTCCGCAGTAGGCAAACAGTAGGCGAAGCAGGCGTGTTTGAGGTACATTGTTCACCTCCGCGAAGAATCCAAGCCGTTCTATCCAATCTTCCCAGCCATCAATTCCCGAACTTACGTCAAATGCTTCCAAGGAATCGTTATATGCCATTGCCATGCGTTTGTCCAAGCTGTTTCCGCTAGCGATCCTGAAAACCACTGTTCCCACGCGTGAAGTTCAGGAGACCCTTCGCCAATGTTGTGTATGGTGATTGATCTCATTTACTTCCAATAACACGCTATAGTCTAATCTACTGTCCAAATCCAACCACGGTTTTTCGTCCGTGTCGTCCTTTTATATGGCTTGCAGACCTAGTTCTTCATTACGCTCCGTCCGGGTCACCGTTGTTGTTATGGGTCACAAGAATGGGTTTGATCGAGAATAACAATAACAAATACAATCTGTTTAAATACACGACAGAAGGTAATCAGTTTTTCAGGGCGCTCTCAGTGAAATGCCGTTCGTAATTTGTTTAGCGGTGTATCGGATTGCTGCTGGTGCTAGTAACGTGCATTGGATTGTTTTTTTTCGTATCATCTGCGCTGAACATTTTTGCTTAACGCGTCCAAAGGAACGATAAGGTACCAATGAAATATTCTACGCTACCTTCTCCATAGTATGGTATCTCTTGCTAAAGTAAGCAAGAAATGAGGGACCAGCGTTAGTTGAGTTCGCTTGTCTTTCTTTAAGAACTTGTGAGTGGGTAGTGCTTCTTAATCTGCTCCTTTGCTTGCCCCGATTGAGTAAGCTCAACCATTATGTCACGTTTCAATTTGTGTCCTATACGGTTTTGAAGCATTGCTGAGCATGCATATTGTCTAGTGCAGTGATTCCAAACCTTTTTGGAGGCAGGGACCCCTTTCATTGCTCATAACCATCCTGGGCCCCACCAGCTGTTTACCGCCATATTTATTGTCTTGTTAGATTCCCTACAGGTTTTTGCGCTTTTTAGCGGTGACTTCATTGTATCACCTGCGATTACCACACCAGAGTGCCTTCAATCTTGTCAGGGCGCTCCCACTTTCCAGCGCCCACGTTGGGAATCACTGGTCGTTTACAGCGATATGTGCGATACAAAATCTTGCAATCTTGAAAATATTTCTCCGTCGACCGATTGCACAGTCGATTACGTCGCACCTTTTCTATTGTAGCGTACGTACTAATCTCGCCTGTATACCTCGATTAAACAGTAGGTTTCTGTCCACGGGGTAAAGTTTTAGTTGTTCAGAAGCAGTGCCATAGTGCAACTGACAATTTATTTCCAAACAAACTGAGCTTTCGGGTCTCACCTTACCTCGCCTTCATTTGGCCCACCTTTTTTGTATTACTAATGATATGAGGTCAGCTGTATTTGTCCAGTCTGTATGCTGTTTTCTATAGTCTGGATTTGTTGGCACACCTTCTAACTTGCGAATAGCCGGCGAAGTTCTTACGGATTCGCTTTGTGCTTTGCAGACAGTCGATGTTGCTTGTCATGGCGAAATAGCTATGCAAAGTTGGTATACCGCACAGCAGCGTTTTCAACTGTTCTTATTTAGCCAATTTTGTTTGATTGGGAGCTTTTCCAAGAGGAACTATATCATCCAGGCGTACACTTGGGCTTCCACGATTCTTACGTTCCTACGTCGTCCTTTGAAATGCAGGAAACGTTCAATGAAGTGATCACGTTGGACCAGTACGTTGAGAGAGGGAAGGCGGAAAGTCTGGCCAAAAAAACCCCGTTCATGTATTTTCGCGAAGTATTTCCAAATGAAGCTACCCAGTCGATAACGCAACAAATATGTAAGGACGGACGTATTGCCCACGTCAGTCGTGTTTCCGTTGGAGGCGAAGAATTCGTTGGCGAAGGGCGATCCAAACAGTTGTCCAAGCACGCAATGGCCAGGAGTGTTCTTGCCAAGTTCTGCCCTTTGGATTTGCAATATCTGCAGCAGTTGAAGGGCGAAACGGACATGCAGACTTGCAACAACGTATTAGCCGATGGATTACCGTTGGAACAGGGGCAAGAATTGGAGCAGACGGTTGCCGAGCCAATCCAAACGAACGGTAGCAGTAGCCATCTGCTGCCATCAACCGAGCTCGCTTCTAAGCCGGCATGTCAATTATTACGGGAACTTTGCCAACGGAATTCTGGTGGCAGTTTGCCTGTATTCGAAGTGACGAAGTTGGAAAACAACGAAGTGGCATGCAAGATCACCATTGGCGAGCGTTCGGTTGAAGTTGTAAGCAAAGGACGTAAAGTAGCGAAGAACTTGGCTGCCACCAAGGTGCGTCCTTTCTTAAGGCATTGCTCCTTAAAGTTTCGCACGTGCTCTTAACAGGCATTGCGCGAGCTGCTCAATGTTGAGCCAGAATGGTTGGAGAAAGCCGAAAGCGAGCGAAACAAAGCGGCCATCATTGGTTTGGATGCCCAGCACGCGCTATTGAAGCTGTGTACTCAAAAATGCATTCCCATAAAATTCCACTCCGAGAAGTCAGCCCAACCGAACGGACAAATGAAAGTCGTTTGCCAGGTGAGCTTCCAGTTTTGTCCTTCCTGTTCACCTTCGTTTCCATCTTAACATACGTCCTGCGCGCCTCTGTTCTTAAGAAGAATGCGACGAATGGAAACCGTTGTCGTCGTTGTGTTAATTTTCTTTCCAATTAGGTGGGAGAGGAGATCTTCGAAGCCGTTGGATCGAAGCGAAAAGTTCGTACATTAGTTTCGACGAAGGCATTGAAGAAATTGTTCGACATTGATTACGACAGTTTCGCTGGTGCAGGTGCTTCATACCAAGTGCATCCGATAGATATGCAGACCAAGACACCCTCCCAGCTGTTGAACGAACTTCTTACTTCGCAAGGACATTCTCCCGTTGAGTATGCCGAAGCGCAAACCTTCCAGGAAGGCCTAGGATTTCGCGCGTCCGCCAAATTCAACGACGAGGAGTACGAAGGCTGGGCTCCAAGCAAGAAGAAGGCGAAACAGGAAGTGGCTCGTTCCATCCTTTCGAACGCATTCAAAGTCAGTTTTCCAAATGCAGAATGAATGTTTGCAACTTAAGAACGTTGGCGATAATGTAAGTCCAGTAGCTGCGATATTTGCTGCTGTAGCATGTGCGAGGATGATCGTGCGTGCATAAGTGTGCGCGCAGTTGCTCGAATAAAGCATCCTTTCGCATGCTACACCATTATTAATCCTGAGGTGCTGGAAATAAACGTGGCTTTACAGTGTCCTTAAGTTTCCCATTGGCTCTACCTGCGCACCGCTCGCCTACTCTTCATTCCGGCTATCTTTCACAGGAATGCGTAGCTGTTAGTTTGCCAACGACTTCTTTTTCTGCAATGTACTGACAGGATGCTTGGTGCCCCTGTGGTCGATCATTATCTTCTTTGACTAGTTAAACCCGTGCTTTGTTCAACTCAATTCATCAGAAGCCTTCGAGTCTGTCCTGCCCTCTTCGGCGGTGAAATATAACTAACCGCTGGTGTTGGCGTTTAGCGTGGACCTGAACGTTAAGCGCATGTAGTTTTTGAAGCTTTCGCTTGGACCCCAGTCAATTTGACCATTTAGCAAGCATCCCGTAGGCATTGTTACAGTGGAAAATGGTTCGCGATGTTCCGTGCCGTCGAAGACGAGAATCACGACGACTACGGTGCCATACCGGAGATGGTGTGCAACGACGACAACAACGACCTTCGATCCGTGATGTGATCCTTCTTAAGGAACGAAGCAGACCTGAAGAAAGTAAGTCAGCGAACAGTTTGTATGAATAAGCTTTGCGGAGAAGCCGTACGCATGGCCGACGTCACATAAATTGACCCACGCACAGAAAATGCGGCATACCAAGGTTTGCCTTGCTTAGCTAGTGCACCATGTTAGCCGTATAACGGAGGAATGTTAGCCGTATAACGTATATAATTCATGGAAGTAACTGTGCGTTGGGAAAGTAAAATTCTGTCCATTCAGCAAACAGTTTTCGAGCCAGCGTTAGTAGCGCGTGGGCCAGCATGCGTGCACGAGGAGTAACCATTAGTAATGCATGACGGCTTGTGGCCTCCGTAAATACTTTGGAAAGAATCCGAAATCGCACGCTTGTTTCAATCGTCTGAACTAATTATAATAGCTTGCGAACTCTGCTTTTAGTTAACTTTTATGTTCAAGCATGCTACGCCTAAGTATGCATACGTTTACCACGCTTAAGTACACTTATGGGGCGCACTTAAACTGTACGTTTAAATGTGCCCCATAAATTGTATTCTCGTGAAGCGTGTAAGACTGGAAACTTGTCGGGATCCCTGTACTATTAATATTAACGAGCATTTGGTGTTTCCTCTTAGCAGTATTGGAGGCCCATTTAATTCTTTGGAATTGCATTCGCCTCAGTTTCTGAATGTTCAAGATGCAAGTATCTTCAGCAGATTTGTCGCTTTCACGGGACGTAATGTGACAATTGTCAGCAGCTTCGACGATTCGCGAAACCATTAGCATCACCACCGTGCACTTTCATTGCCTATCCGAAACAGTGAATGTACTGCCAATATGATCGTTGTCTTTAAAAGCTAAGCCAGTGTTTCCCAACCTTTTGCTCGCCATCGCCCCCCTAGACGCCGCCATCGCACCCCTAAACGTCGTCATCACCCCCGTAGGCTCTGTCTTCGCGCACAGTGTTAAAACTGCTCTTTCCCTCCGTTTTGCACCACTATTTCTTGGGCCTTACCGGTATGACGTCATTTTCCCGGCGCCTTTTGGGGAGATGGCAAATAGCTTTACACGTCACTATCCCGCGACAGGCTACATAGAGGTGGCTCCGGGTGAGTCGATACGGCCAAGCATATCGGTGCCAAGCGGTGTATAGGCTTTTCACGGCAGTAGTCTTTGGATGACTGCCGTTGGGTAATGTTGGGGAGGAGCGAGGTTTTTTCAAGAGTCCCTTCCTCTGACGAATCGAGGTCGAAAGAGCGATGAACCGACGGCCGAAGGGCCTCTCGCATTAGCCTTCTATCGCCCCTTCGTCGCCCCCTGGCCTTCATCACCCCCGCAGCATCAAAATCGCCCCCCAGGGGGCGGTATCGCCCCGTTGGGAAACACTGAGCTAAGCTGCTTTAATGAAACACAAATGGCTTCTCACCTGGCGTAGAATGGTTGTTTTATTCTTGTACGCTTGTGGTTTAAACTAAATTCTTGTGCCTACTTATTTAAGCATGGATTGAATAAAACAATGTCGTAGTTTATACTGTGCGCCTCTTCGATTATCTCAGTGCGCAGTAACGGGATTGACGGACTAAGCGCAATGGACGATAGTGGTCTTCCAACTTGCTCAATCTGCCTAAGAGGATTTGGCGAATTGTTGATCGACCAAGTGCGCATTTTAGCCCTTCGGTGCGGACATGTATTTTGCGAATGCTGCATTCGAACTTTACGACGTTTGCGTATACTCAGATGTCCAAGATGCAACAAGCCGATTAACCGACAGCGTGGGTTACGTGTAACGTTCTGCTAAGCGCTGCAGAGAAAAGAGCCAGCCGAAGCAGTGCTTAATGTTGTAATGTGGTAACTGAATTATACCTCCGTAGTGCTGTTTCGGCGGATTCTCAGTATTAACAAAAATGATGAATGTGAAAACTTGATTCAATTCTGCGGTCGTACGGTAGCTGTACACTGTTTACTTGTACGAGAATAAGCGGTTCTGTGTGGTTATCAAAATAGTTATCATAGGGACGTATGCAGACAGCAATTTGCACGTAACCAAACGGCACTTTTTGTACATATAGACAAGATTGGCAGGCAACATAATAGTTACCAGTCTTCGACAGCAAACTTATTCATTCGCTTCACTGCCGTCCATCGCTTCATCCGGTCAAGGTAATATCCGCCCTTTCTGGAGTAGGCAAGAAGTTCAGTCGTTTGGCCAAGGCGTCTTTTCCCAAGGTTGTTAACTGTTTCGAGCTTCTTTGTTTAACGGGGTGTAGTGCATACAGTTACGAATAGTTATACGGATGGTCCCCGTTGATTAAAACCTTTATTTCTAAAAGGTACATGCGTAGCTTTCAGGCACGACCTTGTGCACGTCTTCAGTGCGAGAACTATTTCATCAACTGCCCAGCCAGTCAACGGTTCAGCAAGCCCCTCGGCTCGACCATCCGGGCTGGTGACGTCAGCTATCAGGTCGAACCTTTGAGCCGTCAAGTGACTGTCGCCCGCCCAGTCAGTCCAGCAGAGGAGCGAGCATCATCACCAACCGACCGGGACAGTGTCACAACTCCAGCTCCTGTTTCGAGCTCCGTTTAATGGGCACCTAGTCCACGTCTGATATTGGGGGAACACGTTTCCTTGTCTTCCTCCACTGTTTCTAAACTTCCATGATCGTGAACAAATTAGTCGATTGAACTTCTTTTTACAATCGGTGTTGTTCATGTTGTTTGCACTGTGAAGTACGTAAGCGACGTTTATAAAACCATATATTCCATAATCAGACTCCCTGTTTACTTTTATCCGGTTATGGCATCCCCTTTGGCAACCCTAATTCCGAATCACACAACCTTCGAACAATCCTTTCATCACACCGTCGGTCACACCATTGAATTCACGGTTGTATCTGTTTGCTGCTTCGGCATGCAGGCAGTCCAGTCCAACGCAGTTTGTTTTCTTGGAACAGTGCGCGTCAGCAGTGCTTTTGGTATTCACACCCCTAATCGCGAGGAGATGGTGTACGACGTTGGCGGCAAAGGCAGCAAAGCCGTAAACGGCACTAAAACCTTTTAGGTTAGCCCTAAACCCAACCGACCATGCACACAATGAATATGCAATAAACGGAAACGGAGGAAGAACCCTTAGGGACAAAGATGCCACCGACGAGGGTGAGTAACCCATTTGTCGACTAAGTTTAGTTCCTCTTTTTAAAAAATCTTATTAAAAAATTCGTACGTGTACAAGGTGCCAGTGTCGTCTTACCAAAATTTCGTAAATGGAACTTGTTCAGCAGCTGCCGTTGCAATGGAAACCGCATTCTGATTGATTTATCTTTTCACTATTCAAAAGCGTATTCAGAACAATAGATACCGAAGTCTGCCTTCAATGAGTTCGTTGACAATCATTAACAATTGAGAATACAGTAAAACCTCCCTAATCCGGACGCGTCGGGGCGGAAGGTAGTTCGGATTACGGAAAAATCCGGTTGATGGAAGAGGCTTACAGTAGGTCATAGAAAAGCAGGTAATGCAATTGTAGATGTGGGTTCCTGGCGTCCACAGCGCGATGTCAGTCTCTGCAAGCGGGGAGTAAGCTTACGAGGGCGGCGAAGTCCGTCTGATCAAGGAAAACGACTGACCAGCGGAAACCAGTTTCTTATATGGCGTGGACGCTGTACCGCGAAGCGCCCTCGTTGAGCCTACTTTGCAAGTGATCTACTAGCTCTCGACGCCTAAGGACAGCCGTTAGATGTCTAAGGTTCAATTTCTAAGACCCAATTTTCCTATACTTTACATGTCACGCATAATGCGTTCTCGTGTAGCGCGAGGTTTCCCAGGAACTAACTTTCGCGTTATATGAGATCAGATTGTAGTTTTATACGACTGAAAAACACCAGGTCTTTGGTTCACATTTCTGTTTATTTTGGTAAAACTAGGTCTCGAGGTGCCTTACTGCAGTCAGTTTATTGGCCGAAATTGGCTCGGCAGAGCCGTGGCTGACCTGCGTCTATGTTATCGTATACCGAAAGGACCGTTGGCTGGTTGTTTGCTGCTCTTATAGCCGTTGCCGCCAAGTGCTGTCCGTTTCGCACAGGTAGCCTAATAATCTTTAATGTATACGGTCGTCATATTGTTCTCTTCCACGATCCGGATTAGAGAAGGGTCCGGTTTATGGAGGTTTTGCTGTAATACTTTCAGACAAATTTGAAAGCGGTCATCATCACTTACCGTCAGCAAATGTAGGAATTGCTCTTTGCAACTGGCATATAAACAGGATGCTAACCAATCGAAGTGCGCTTTAGGATGATGCAGAAAATGAATTTCGTTTTTAATACAACTTCCAATTCAGCCAAGCAGAAACGAACTGTCAACTTTGACGGAAGTCAAAAACTGAGCAGTAGCATTAATCAGACATTCGGCATGTCTTCTGAATCTCTCCAGAAGGTCGTGCATCGTCTCGCTGCGACCGGTTAACGAAGAACTTTGAATCGGTTCATCCCTCGACCGGCCAACACGTTCAGGCAATGAGGCAACGCCAAGCAACTCCATATCGATGTTGTCAAATGAGGATAAACAGGACTTCGCAAATTCAAAATTAAATTCGCCAGACTCAACAACGTCTGTCTCCTCGTCCGGCAAAAGGGAAGCCAACCTGTTCTTCATTTCCGCGTAGCAATTCTGAATGGAAGAGTAAAGGTCTTCTAATTGTTGCTGTCTTATGACAACCGAACGTGCACTACGTAGTGCTTCCAAGGCACCATTGGCTTTTCCAAGACGGCGAGCCAATTGACAGTAATCGTCAAAGCCTTCTTCAAAACCGAGCTGCATACTTGCCTGCTCGGCATCAACTCGAGCTGTCGTATAGGTCTGCTTAAACAACTGCAGTTGATGACGCATGAAATCGGCGTGATCCCGCAGGCGGTCATCGGACGATTCATCTTCCATGTCATCCGCCATTACAAGAACGCCGTTTGCGTACAAACACCAGCGAAACAGTACGCAGAACGACCAGACTTTGTCAATTTTACATTTTATCCACGCGGAAGCTATATCTTCCTTTGTCCTCCGCTCAAATATCGAAGGAGCCACTGCCCTGAGGAATGTAAGGACAAAATCGAAACAACTGTGAATACCCTGTCTGCAAATTCACAGCAGAAATTGTTAAAAAATTACGTAGGCTATTTGTGTTCGTAAGTGAACATACCTTTGGTTTAACGAACGTGGTGTGCTTAGCAGATCAAACAGTTGCCGGATCCACCGTTTCTTTGGAATGGACAGTTGGTCCGCGGTTAAGATTACTATGGATTGCGACCAGCCTTCTTTCTCGACGCATAACCTTTCCCTGTCGTAAGAGAAAACAGCACCGCTGCTATCAGTGATGCCTATATGCAAACTATCTCCAGGCTTGTATGTTCTAAACAAATAGCGAAACTTTTTGGCGTTCAACGTCACAGCTACGTATTGAACTGAAAAACGTGCTTCGATTAATGAACCTGCATTTCGGGTCAGAGTAAAATACCGTACTAATTAACTGAAGCTAGGTCTAGCAGCGAATTGCTGTTCCAATTCTAGTATACATCACCACGGTTTCACGCCATTCCACTAGGTAAAATAAAAGCGCATCCTTGAAATCTGTTACACAAAATTTGGCAGGTACGTGAAAATAAGTCAATGTACACTAACGCAGATACCAGTTGAACGAGCAAGCGCGCAATCAGCTATTTAGAAAATTTAACGATGGAACATTTAGCGAAGTCGTTATACTTTACCTACAGTAATCACCAAAGGAAGGCTTCAGCAAGACGGCACAAGGGGCAAACTGCGGGTCAGCTCCCGGCGCTGCTATCTTTCGGTATGATCCAGTAAGCAAGGGAAGCGAGCACCGAGGACAATGGTTACGTCGAGAGGGATGGAAAACGAAGAGAAGACCGCAACGGGAATGCCTCGACAGTACAAGTCCGTCTGCTCGACTTAGCGTGTACATCCACTTACTCAGCCTGCCGCATCACTGGCTGAAACAATTTCGGCATTAAGAAGTGTCGATGGAAGCTTCCGACTCCGTCAATACTCCCATACAGACAAAACGACATTTCATTGGTAGGCGCGATTGAAAACCTGCGAAGGCACGTGTGATTGCCACGCGAGAAACCAAACGGGCTTATAGCAATCAGTTGCGCAACAGTCTTGAGCGTACCGTGCAATACTACCTCATTTTCTCACACAAATCCAAGTGCGCAATGATACAGTATAACAATGTGCAGGTTCAATTGCGCGCTGAAGTCTTCGAAAGAGGCGTGCCTGCGCATGAGCTAATGCGGAAGCCAACGAGATGCGCTTGGCTTAAACGAGCAAAAGCAAATTGTCGGCCTCGCAAGTACACTTTGTTAAAATCATGTTTATCCGTTAAGTGTAGCAATAAAGGATTTGCAACTAGCTTTGTACGTTGCAGGATAGTTACCACTGACGATTGAAAACGCATTAACTCAAAATTTAAAAGATTGCGAGTGAACGCTAAAACTGTGTGGTAAACACCATATTTCAAATGGTCATCCCGTAATTCTGTGTCGAAGCATAGATAGAAAATGAGGGCAACGATGCAGTGCCGCAGGTTTTCCTTTTAAAGTTTTCGAATGGGTTGAAGAGGACTCCTTTATTCCACTCAACGACGCGACAACAACGACTGCAGGAATAACAACGCAACTCGCAGGTAGCTAAGTGGTTTTTGGCATACTGTCAATTGTGGCCACCACAATGTTCACATGCATTAGCAATGTATTGCTACCACAAGTTGAAGACAGGTAATCCACCAACATACTGCTTCTGTTCGAGCACCAGCTGGCATATTCTTTCCTGTCAGTGAGTAAAGGGCGAGTTCGGCGTTGTAAACATGTTGCTCGTTGATGCCTCTATTGCGAATTTGATTTCTGATGTTCGCTAAGAGACACATTTCGTGCGTTCTGAATAGGTATTTGAAAATTCTTAATAACCATGATGAATGTATTTTCGAGTCCACAAGTTTGCTGGTGCGCTGCGAAACCACATTTGTGCGTGAACTTCGCTAGATGCTAATAAGAGGGAATTTCGCAATTTGCTAAAATGAACTTGATTGCGTTGTACTCTATTTGCACATCTGTCAGATACGTCTCGTCTGTATTTGTCGGTATGTGTGCTAATACTATTGTTCGGGACGTACCTTTCTCATCGGCATGATGTCATTGGTTTTCGACGACAATCGTGCAATATGGGATCAGTCTACGATTTTTCTTATTGCACTCAATTTCAACTGCATTCCAACCAAGCAGGTCCTGCTGAATCTTCTTAAGACTCAAGTAGTAAGCAAAAAAAGCAATACACGAAAAATGGCGGATCCGAGAAATTACTAACGATTTTACTGCGGCATTATTGTACACGAAGAAGTTCAGGTAAACTTTCTGTGGGGTCTTTTCCGTGTACTTATTGGTGCACGTAATCCTAAGTTGCTCCCAAGTCCAGTAAGTGGATACAAAATTAATTGACAGCTTGATCATCAATTATTTCATTGTCTGCTCTGTTCAAAAGTCTAGTTGGGGTATATACGCTTGAATAGCAAGTTCGGGCTAAGTTGCCGATAACGCCCTCGACTATATTCACAATAAATTCTGAGCTCATTTTCATATTGCTTTAGGTCATGATATGATGGTAGGACGATCACCGTTGAATAAAAGTTTATTCTCTAAGAAAAACCGTAGTTTTCGGGACCAACCGCGTCCCGTCTTCAGCGGCTAATAATGAATGGATGTGATAATGTGGTGTAATACATGATAAGGAAGGGTTGATTTTAAACCAGAACTATAATGCGTTTAAATAAATCAGGTTTAAACTCTTTGGTCGGTTGATGTATGTCTAAGCCATGAGACATCACAGGTACCTTTCTCCCTTATGATGGTAGTCCGAATATCACTGCTGTCAATCCCATTGTCTCAGTTAATTGTATTATTGTGTTTTAAAGTGAACGTAGGTTTCTGAACACGGAGTAGGATCTCATGTCTTGATTGATAAAACACGGCTAGGTAACCCGTGACTAACTAACTTTTATTGACGGAGCTTTCGAAAACGACTCATGTTTTCGTCATCAGCGTCGAAATAATAATTTCGTGTGGTGTCCCATTATGTGTACGATTTTCTTTAAACTTCGTTATACAGTGTGTTCTTTTTTAAAGGAGCCAGTTTCTTAGTTTCTCTGTAATGTGTTTAAAGTGGGACTAACAGATCGGCAGCAGCCTGTTGTAGTTGTCACCACTGTCCAAATGTCACTAATTTCGAGTCCATTATCCCTGTTGATGCATGTGCTGTTGCGGATGTAAAAAGCTTCTTTAACTTTCCTTAACCAATAGTTACTCTCTTGCCTGAGCCTCGAGATTCTTAAACTTTCATCGGAAGCTTGACATTCTGCAACGTGACCTACGACCGCAGACCCGTTAATACATTCTTCCATAATCTCATTTGGGTCTTTCGTCTGCTGTCATCCTCGTCCTGTCACTTCGTCTCCTCTGCTTCTCCTCTCTGCATTCCTGTATCTTTTTATACCTGCTAAATGTTCTTCGAATCTCTGACTAATTCTATGTTCAGTTTCCTCATAGTAAGAGGCTCCACATCCGCATTTAATTTGGTAAATTGCTCCTGGTGTTTCTTCCGGACAGGTCCTTAATTTGTCTGAACGAAGGAGAGATCTCAAATCACCGTGGCTTTTAAAAACTACTTTAACTCCAACCACTTTTAAAATCTTTTGGATTTGCTCTCCTACACCACGGTAGTGAGGAATGATAATTTTTGTTGTTGTATCTCGTTCATTGATTGTCGTGAGTTGTCTGTTCTTCCATTTCGTTATTCTTCTGTCTATAAATTGGTTTGTAGGTCATTTAGGGTAGTCATTTTGCGGTAACGTCCTCCGAACATGCTCAATCTCTTCACTTATGAATTCTTCACTGCAAATGTTAAAGGCTCGGTCTACCATACTAATAACAATCCGTTTTTTTACTCAAGTTGGGTGACATGATGAGAAGTTAAGTTATCTTCCAGAATGTGTGGGTTTCCTGTATATTTTGGTTCTAAGTTGTCCACCATTTCTTTCAGTGAGAACTTCCAAGAATGGAAGCTTTCCATCTTTTTCTTTTTCCACTGTAAAGGTGATCACATTATGGAAGACACTGTTCAGGTGGTTCAGTAGCATTTCTTCTTTACTCCCTTTTATGATGGCAAAAATATCATCAACGTATCTCTTGAAAATCTTCAACTCGTGGTCCTGTATCCCCGTTGGGAACCCTTTTTTCTCCAAGTGTTCCATGAAAATTTCAGCTAATACTGGTGATAAAGGACTTCCCATCGGAGCTCTTTCTTTTTGTCTGAAATGTTGTCCGTTCCAATGGAAATGGTTCCCCTCTTCCATGCAAACCATACATTCTTCTCTTTGACATAGTGACTGTTATACTCGCGTGATACACTGAGTCCTAAATTTGCGCTGAAGACGTGACCAAGATAGGTCCCGAAAGCTAGGCTATTGGAAGTAAAGCATTGATGAACGGGTATTCTGCCGTTTTCACACTATATGAAACTGACTGACTAAGTAAGAAGCTACCCTAAATAGTGTCACTATGTCACTATTTAGGGTAGCTTCTTTGATTCTCCTTATGTCAAACCGTTTCTCGTAGCAAAGAATGCTTGGTTCAAGTGGACCGGGGCATTGGACTGCGTGTTCCACTATTGCTGAAAATTTAATTGCTTGGTCCATTATCTTAGTAAGATCCATCGTTTGTGGGCGGTCCCTTTGTTTGATCAATGTTCCATCCAATCTCGCTTTAGCGTTTTGCCAACGAATGACATTTGCCATATGTTTATTGAACCTATGTTTTAATTTATTGCCTGTTTCACTAATGTATGGGGCTGAGCAATTGCATTTAAATTCGTAAACAACGCCTGCTCTTTCACTATCCGGCACCTTGGTCTAATCATTTCTGAGAAGTGATCTTAAGCTCCTCGAACCAGTGAGGTAAACTTGAAAGCTCAGTCTCTTGCTCAACTTTAGAATATTCTCTGCCAAGCCTCAGTAATAAGGTAAAACAAGAGTCGTGTTCATTCTTGATCTCGCTTTCTTGCTATTTGTGTTGTTGAGTCTCCGGTTAATAGAAGAAGCAGTGAGTTTCGTAGGATAACCATTCGCTGTCAGACTTCTCATAATATGTCTTAATTCTGCTTGTAAAAACTCTGGACTGCAAATATGCACAGCTCTGTCCACCATGCCGTTGATAATGCCAGTAAATACAGAATGGGGCTGGCGGGAAGGGAAATGTAGGTACCGATCCGAATGGGTTGGTTTTCTGTAGACCTTAGTTTTCAGATGGGTACCATCCTTTATGAACAAAGTATGTAAGAACGAAAGCACGTTGTTTGACTGTTTTTCAATGGCAAAAATGATTTGATGCTGAAACAAACCATTCAGATGTCTAAGAAATACAACTTCTTTACCAATCTCTGTGATAGCGAAAATGTCATCAACGTAACGTTTGAAGATTTTCGGGCAAAAAGCGTTGTCAGTAGTGGAGAAAGCCAATTCTTCTAAGTACTCCATGAATATCTCGGCTATGACTGGTGAAAGGTTGCTTCCCATAGGGGCTCCATTCTGTTGCAAGAAGAAGTCCCCTTGGAAGTGGAAGAAATTGGCTTCCAGCATGCAGAATGATACCAATTTTTTCACGTGGTGGGGGTTCAGCTTTGTTCTATTATTGAGAGTCTCATCTTTGCTTAATAACTGTTCTAAACGGTCTGTAGTGTATTCTATAGGAATGCTGGTAAAAAGGTTTTTAACATCATAGCTAACCTGATGTTGTGTTTTCACGGAATTTTCCCGTTGCTTTTGTACGCGGATGGATCTGTAAGTAAACTGACACGGTCTCCCTACCAACGGATGGATGAGTAGTTATCAGAAGACACGGTCAGAGAACAACGTACGGTTTTTCTCTCGGATATTTCGGAACGCTCGAGTTCCGTCCTCTGCGAGCAAGAGAAAGTGTTTAACGGATTAAACTCGAGCGTTACGAAATATCCGAGAGTAAACCGTACGTTGTTCTCTGACCGTGTCTTCTAATAACTACTCTCATCCGTCCGTTGGTAGGGAGACTGTGTTAGTTTACTTACTGATCCATCCACGCACAAAGCAACGGGAAAAATCCGTGAAAACACAACATCATGAAGATCCATGCTCCCGTTAAAAGGACATCCCTGTCTTCCATCATAGCTGACCAAGATATCCCTGTCTGTTATTGAGACATTTCTGATTTCAATGTAAAATTCTTTGCTGCTTTTTATATGGGACAATCTTGAGCCTAATAGGGGATTGATGATGTCCTTTAAGTAAGTGAACAACCAGGTAGTGACTGTGTTGATGGTTGAAACTACCGGTCTCATAGGTACACCTTGTGGATTTTCGGTAAACCATATAGTTCAGGGATGTGGCAATTGCAGTGAAAGTAAGTGTGCTTCGAAATTTTAGCATGTCTATCATCGCCTGTTTCAGAGATAATCTCGTTAAGAATCGTAAGCAATTGCTTTCTAGCGGAAGTCGATGGATTTCCAGGAATTGGTTTGTACACTTCATCAGCTAACACTTCCAACATTTTTGGACGTAGGTGCAACGGTCCAAAACTACTACTACGTTTCCTTTATCAGCTTTTGTGATCAGCATTTCATCTTGCGAACTTAACTTCCTTGAAATCCTTTGCTCTTGTCTGTCGTGGTTAGGAACAGGTCTTTGTAAGTGGTGCATTAAGCCCGCTATCGAGCCTTTGATCTCATATGCCATGATTGGATCAGCGGACGAGAGGCTGTGTTCGGCTGATGCTATTAAGTCAAGTATTGGTGGATTTTTTAGTGTAGGAACAAAGTTTATTCCTTTCGCTAGAACAACTTTTTGATCCTCTGTTAGATAATGTGAACTTAGGTTGACCACTATTTTGTTAAGGTTAACCAACCTAACCTTAACAAAATAGTGGTCATCCAGTCAACCAGTCAAAATAGTGGTTGGTTGTTAAGGCCAACTGGTTGTTTGATCTTCTTCTTGATCTTTCAAAAATCCACGTGAAGGATCAGTTTCTGTACATTGCTTTACGTCAACAGGTGAACTATTGTTTGATATTCTTCTTGATCTTTCAAAAATCCATGTGAAGGATCAGTTTCTGTACATTGCTTTACGTCAACAAACTAATACTTCCGGACACTGGCAAGTAGCCATTAGCAGGGCGTGTAACGTATTTTCAAAATCCGCCGTTTTGCCTGTTCCATCTCGATTGTATCGGCATTTCCCTATTCTGGGCAGCTTTCCTGGCACGTGAATATTGCACTGTACGTTTCTTGCTGAACACACGCTAACCGAGCGTATAAATAGTAAGAATGCTTTTAGTATTTTTTCCATGTGACAGTTTACCATTTTCGCGGCTATTTTCGTTTTCCACATGCGTAGTCAATGCTTTTCGCCTCATCTAGCGAAATTAAGAAACCTGTGTGTTGCACGGCTGCTGATTTCGATGTGAAGTACTCGTACAATTGTTAAATTTGTATACCAGTTTCGCCTTTCAGAAATTGAATTCAGCAATTGACAAAGTAGGACCGTCTGTCTTTTAGGAAACGTGCGCATGTACTCGTTAGGCGTTTCATTCTGTCAAGTGTTTCTAATCGACTACGTTTAGCGTAAGTATACAGAATTTGATGCAACATTGGAGTTTGCAGCTTACTTACCGTTGCGACTGCAACAAAGTTTTGCATAGCGAAGAGACAGGTTTCGGGTTAGCCTGCGTCTTGTAAGGAGATTTTGCATGTGCCCAAATCGACTACGAGTTAGGAGCAGCAACAGCTGAACGTACCTTTGGACAACCTGTCGTCCTTCCCATTGAACAAAGCAGGTCGATTATTCAGAATCAGTACCAACAATCAATCAATCATGATTTTGTCCAGCTGAACCAATGTGCATTGTTCTGAGTTGAGCTAGGCGGATGTTGGTCGAAAATTGGGTGACTGATAAATTTTGTCCGTTGAATTGTCACGACGAAAGGTCTTTCAAGTTTCTGGAATTGATTTACTCAATTTGCATATACAGGAAGTATCACTAATCATACGGCTTGCTTAATTCGGCTATTTGCCTCTTCAGAAAACCTTAGGAAATAGTTTCCTGACAGGAGTGCATAAAGGCATCCGTTTTATGAGGTACCGTTCTGTGTTTCCGGCATTTGCTTCTTTTATGATTGATACTTTTTGAATAAAATACTTGGCTTTGTAAATAATGTATTTCCAATTTTGTTTGCACCATGCTGACGGTACGCAAGTAAGTGACTGCTGTTGCAGCGACATGTCCAAATGGTTCCCCGGCGTTGGGGCCTTGCAGGGCCAGATACTGCGGCCCAGGGAAATTCTGCTACAAGGGACAGTGCTGCTCATACCGGTTTGCCAACTGTACCGTTGTAATTGTCGTCTCTAGTGAGCGCTTTCCAGGTATTTGCCCCGATGGTACTCCATCCAGACGTATCTGCAATGCGCACAGACCGTGCGCTGTAGGTGAGCAGTGCCACCAAGGATGGTGCTGCAGAATATTTTCCTCAACCACTGGTGGTAAACAGTTCGTTTAAAATTGTCATTTCTGATTTCCTTCTTTTCCATGTCTCTGCTGTTTCAGAGACGTGCCCAAACGGAAGAAGACCTCAAGTACGATGCAACCGGACATGATGCCCCTTTGGAAGACGTTGTATCAACGGCTGGTGTTGTTGAAAACTTTTTTTGATTTGCACAATTTTGCCTTCGCGCGCTATCATCCGGCCCGATTGTCAAGGGGAAATGGCGATTCTTTCCCCAAATGCCTCAAAATTGCCCTTCGCATGTCGGCGGAATCAAAGGTGCCAAATTGGAGTAAAGTAAGAAATTTTAGTTGCAACGCAGTTAAAACGATGTAAAGTAGGCTTCGTTACTGAATAACGTAAGTGTCGACTGTATGTAGCGAGACGCTAATTTAAGCATAAAAAATTGCTTAATTTATTTTTTATGCCACACTGTCTTAGATCAAGGGTTCCAAAGTGGCACACATCAGTTTCTAAATAGGTTAACGATAGCTTGAACCGGTCTATTCCTTTTTCGGGAAAGTATACACCATGAATATTCAATAAAGTGGGACAGCGAACGATGGGAAGTGTGGTTTAAAACTTGAAAACGCTTCTACTTATATGGCACAAGTTAGTTGCTGTGAATAATCTATTGATAAACGAAAGGTAGGTCGAACACATAAAAAATGGAAGACTGATTTAGTCGCAACGAGGAAAACGTTTTGTCACTGCTGGGGTCGATCAGAAGAGGATGCTTGCATCTCTGGATGATCGACTGTAGGAGGACAGATGCTTAAAGTATCGGAGTATGACCCCAAAGTTGATGCCATTGTTCTCGAGCGGAGACCTAAATACTGACGAGGCAGTTGATCCCCTGTGTAACGTTTCGCTTAATTTGCTCCTCTTTTTGTTTACTGTTAGGAACCAACTCTTGTTCCATATGAGGACCGACGTGTGCATACATTAGCCTGTCATGCGGAATGCATGTCATTAGGATGTTCAGTCATAAATCTCTGTTTTCCTATGTTTGGCATGTGCAGGACAGGGCAGGGCGATATCCCGACAGGCCTATGCAGTAAGACTTTCAAGGCTTACAGGATTCCAGGTTCAGGCTTAGGCTTAGTTTTGAGCGTCTTTATATTTTCTTCATGTAGCTGCCATCGGAAAGATGTGTTGTTGTGGCGCCAAGCAATTTCTTAGTCATCTTATAGCATGGTTAACTTGTTTGGATATTGGCTTCATGATACAACTGTTATACGTACTGTGAATGAGTATATATGAATTTCTTTGCAGAGATTGTCAAATAACAATGCTGAAGTCAAAATTTGCAGATATCCTGTACCCTGTATATGTATCGTACATTTTTCGTCGCCGACTGTCTCCTTTTACAATTTACAGTCTGGTCAGTGAGCATGAAAAAACTGTCCTATAAAATTCATATATATATATATATATTTTTTTTTTTTGCAAACAAATTCGAACACGGTATAACCTCGTTTGATCAGAGCCTTTATTTCTACACGTAGAGCTTTCTGGTACTGCTCTCGTACCCGTCATCAGTACAAAACACAAAATATGTCGACTGCCCAGCCAGCCAACGGTTCAGCAGGCCCCTCTGCTAGACCATCCGAGCTGGCGACATATATATATATATATATATATATATATATATATATATATATATATATATATATATATATATATATATATATATATATATATATATATATATATATATATATGTGTTCCGTTTGTGATCACGGTCCAGAAACAAGTAGATGGAACGTGGTGCTAAAAACTTTAGCGAAGCTTTCGAGCCTCCTCTGGGCTCTTTATCACCGGTGTGGGACGTGTCTTGTTTGCTGAGATCCAGCCAGTTCTGGCCTTTAGGAGAGGCTCTTCCATCTTGGTCGAACAACGGCGAGGGCCCCTTCAGATCGAACTTTGACCCATCAGAGCTGGTCACCTCCGTGTTCGGACCGGGTTCGGAGCAACTGTCACTGCAGAACTTCGGGTAACAACTTCAGAGTACTGGAGCTACTCCGAAGCCCGGTTCGAACACGAAGGTGATCAGCCCTAATGGATCAAGGTTCGATCTGACCGGCCCTCACCGTTGTTCGACCAAGTTGGAAGAGTCTCTCCCAAGGCCAGAACTGGTTGGCTGGACCTCAGCAAACAAGACACGTCCCACAGAGCTGATGACGAGACCAGAGGAGGCTCGAAAGCTTCGCTAAAACTTTTTTAGCGCCACATGTTCAGAAATAATGCTTTCCGTTTACTTGTTTCTAGACCGTGATCACAAAAGGGGAAGAAACCTCTGTAACTCTGTTTTTCAATTACACATTGATACCCGTTAAGAATATTATCAAAGAAGCAATGTACATCAAGCATAACCGTTGTTTAAACAATGACATAGGTATACTTGTAAGTGACATTTGGACGAGTTTAATCAAAAGAACAAAATGCTGTAACCTAGAAAGCTCTGTGGGGATTATATAACGGAATCACTGACACAGCGAGACGCTGAAGACGGAGTGGGACAACCCCGAAAGCTACGTTGGTATTCGATTTGTTCACCGAAAGGAACAAAATAAAACTTTTATAGCTTTCAGGAACGTCTTTTCCCGTTGTCAGCGCAGGAGGATTCCTCCTGCGACGTTCCCGAAAGTTATAAAAGTTTTCTTTTGTTCCTTTCGGTGAAAAAAACGAGTTGACAACATTCCGTAAGTACAACTGTCATGAGTATATATATATATATATATATATATACAGTTGGGAATCCATTATCCGGAATGCTCGGGACCGGGGGTATTCCGGATTTCGGAATTTTCCGGAGTTTGGAATATGTGGAATGCTTTGAAGTTATTGAGCTACCAGTACACTGTTAGTACATAGCTGCGTTCCTACAGCGTACCTTGTGCATTTCTACGAATACGTATACATAAGCAAGTGCTAAGGTTTGGGCCGAACCCAAGTAGAAAATCCATTTACTGGCGCAGGTAGAGGTTGTAGGTAATCTCAAGCAGTTTATCTAGGAAATTAGTAGCTTCTTTCAATTATCGGGCGCGCCTTCCGCGGACGTCGAAGCTCTCTGCTCGGTGACGTTTTTGAACGCTTCACTTAAGGTGATCTGCCTGGTTAATCGTTGTTGTAGAAGCTTCTGTTGTTGTTTGTTGTAGAAGCTTTTCCTTGATTCTATAAATCGCCATGATGTCGTGCTCTGTCATGAACGCACGTTGCTCTAGTGCAGTGTTTCCCACCGGCTTCCTCGCCAGCGCCCCCTTTTGGACCAGCAATTTCTCCAGCGCACCCCTAGGCAGGAGCATGGTTTACCAGAGCAAGTTGAACGCCCACGCAATATTCTTAGCCGAGAAAATGTGGTACATAACGCTAATGAATTTACTTGCTGTAGTCACAAGTGTAATAGAGCGAGCGAACTTCATTGTCAGACTTGGAAACCACGCAGCGAGAGCAGCTTTTCAATGTTCGGCTCTATGCTGGTTAGCTGGAGTGTCAGGTCGCCCCATTTACAATTTGCAGCTTGTTTCTCTTCTTCGTTAGCAATTCCGCAACGACGCTAAATCCACGCTCAACTAGATACGAAGATGGAAATGAAATAAGTAGCTTCCTCACTACAGACCACAATCTTGGGTAGAAGCGTGAGATATCGCGTTGCAGCCAGAAGGTTCTGTATCCAAGTTTAAATTTTGACTTGAGCTCTTCATTGGCCTTCAGCTCTAGCAACTCTTCCTGCAATTGTAGTCCTGCATTCTCAACCGCAGAGAAAGGGTTTATGACCCAATCTGGGACCTCCAGAGAAAGGATATCCTGGAACCGTTCGATGAAGTCTTGGTGAAGCGACTATCTAGAGTCGCTTCACCATGACTTCACCTTCACCACCATCCAACGTCAAACATGCACTTTACTCAGCAGAATTATTTGGCGTCCCTTTAGCTCCGCAGGGGGGCGCTAGCGCCCCCCAGGCTTACCAATGTCCCCCAGGCTTACCAGCGCCCCCCAAGTGCCCCTTTCGGCTCCAGCGCCCCCCAAAGACTTTCCAGCGCCCATAGGGGGGCGCTAGCGCCCCCCTTGGGAAACACTGCTCTAGTGCTTCAATAAGCTTGTCACACATTTTCACTGTCTCCTGTGTGGAAACCCTTTTTGCGGTGCTCACGACGTCCTCTTCGATTATGTTCACAATCATTCAAGACCATTTCAGCTATTTCGCCATCCGTCAGGGAAAAAGCGGTCGGAGCTTCGTTATCTATGTTAAACACCTCCTCGATGTCCACTTCTTCTAGTTTACTAATGGACTCCGAAGGGAGGCTGTTCGCATACCTAAGCATACCTGACCAACGAATGTGTTACTGTGTTACGATGATTTACAGGCGTCCCAGATTATCGTGCAAAAGATACGTCGCAAAATGTCATTTTCGCCTGTGACGTCATGTAAGTGACGTCATGTAAGCGCTAAAAAGTTCCGGATTTTGGACTACTCCGGATTTCGGAAGTTCCGGATAATGGATTCCCAACTGTATATATATATATACAGTGGAACCTCTATAAGTTGACCACTCAAGGGGGGTAAAAAATTGGTCAACATATAGCGGTGGTCAACATACAGAGGTACCCCTTGAATTCAGCCGTAAACACGCCATAACTCTGTCCAAACACTTTTTTGATAAAGAAACGTAGTAATCTATATGAAGAAACATTACGAAAGTAAAAGAATAAAAACTGAATTAGTATTAAAACAATGAAAATAAAATGGTGGTAAAAGAGCATTACAATCAGTGCATTTTATGTCCCGATCGTTGCACGTGTAAAAAGTCTATCGTTGTCTGCTTCGCTTTCTTGCTGCAGACATAAGAGGTGAAAGCAAAGTCAGCGTTGACTATTGTATTAAACATATCGGGACACTTTTCAGCAGCAGATAACTTCAGTTGTTGTAATGAATGGCGAACGTTGTCGGCTGTTAGTGTCTTATCGACTTGTGTATCGCGATCGCTTTCTTCTTCTAAATCAGGCAAGCACTCGTGAAATAGCAAGAGGGCAAGTGCTGCTTCTGCCAATCTGTAAAGGGGGCACAAATGCAAACAGATGCGCGCTGCCATGGCAGAAGCAGTGATGATACTTACGCGCACATTGATAACACAAACATGCTAATGATTTCCACATGTTAACGATTTCTGTTCCACAAAATGCAATGATGACACATGCTCATACGTGGCAACACGCTCACAGTCGTGACACATGCGCGCACATTGATAACACAAGCAAACTTCAGTTTGCAATGTTCGCGGCATTTTGGTGGTCAACTTATGGAGGTCAAAACATGTAGTAATTGATAGACAGTGTCTCAGCTATGGTGGTCAAGGTACAACATACGGAGGTGGTCAACATATAGAGGTATCTCTCCTATGCTTCATAATGGCGGGCCAACAAACCAAAAATGTGCGGTCAACATATGGAGGGTGGTCAACATATAGAGGTGGTCAACTTTGGATTTTCTAGTGTATATATATATATATATATATATATATATATATATATATATATGAAAGTTCAGGTGTTTTAAAAAACAATTTTAGCTTGTTTACTCTTTTATTCAGTGTACAGTCCAGAGTTTTTGAGACTGTTCCCATCTTAAGCGGTCAAAATTCTAGCATCCGTACTTCAGATTATTACCATAGTAACTGTATTGTCATTTTCTTTGTTACGGATAAATCCGTTTGGATGAAACCCTTTAATATCGTAGCTTTCAGGAACCCATTATTCCCGCCGTCAGCGCGAAACGAAGAAAGTTCACACCTTCACCTGATAACCGATAGTCGATAGCTGAATGGTCGAGTGGAGGGGCTTGCAGACCCAATTACTAACTTGCCAGTGAACAAACAAATAGCGCTGATGACGATCAGAGGTACGATTCGAAAGCTCCGCGGTGTTGTTTGAAGTTAGTGAAAGAGAATTTTAATGGAACGAAGAAAGGTTCTGTGGAAATTCTGGATATATATATATATATATATAACAAAGTATGATCGTAACGGGCTGAATGTATTTCTTTGATGTTTTCACGGAAAGAACCCGTTCAGTTCGCATCTTTTTATTGATGGTCACAAAAAAAAAAAAATGCGAGATGCAAATGCGGAGCTTTCGGACCTCCTCTGGATCCGTCATCAGCGCTTCGTTCCGTGTGCCGGCTGCCCAGTTAGTCGGTGGGTCCGCAAGTTCCTCTGTTCGACCAACCTAGCAGACAACGTCAGCTATCAGGTCAAGTCTGGACCCGTCAAGCGTTGGTCGTTCGCCTAGTCGGTCTTGCAGTGGACCTGTAATCCCTCCGACCGACCCTGGCAGAGGCACTACGTGTAATGGTCACGGTAAGCCTTCCTGGCGTCCATGTCGATGGTCTGACCTGTGAGCCGCGCACGTTCTGGTATTGATCCTGTTGGCATAGTATGTTTCCGTCGTTGGCGTCCATTGTTCTGGGGTCGTGTCTGTGCTCCGTGAGGCACGTAGAATTTCATAACAAAGTATGATCGTAACGGGCTGAATGTATTTCTTTGATGTTTTCACGGAAAGAACCCGTTCAGTTCGCATCTTTTTATTGATGGTCACAAAAAAAAAAATGCGAGATGCAAATGCGGAGCTTTCGGACCTCCTCTGGATCCGTCATCAGCGCTTCGTTCCGTGTGCCGGCTGCCCAGTTAGTCGGTGGGTCCGCAAGTTCCTCTGTTCGACCAACCTAGCAGACAACGTCAGCTATCAGGTCAAGTCTGGACCCGTCAAGCGTTGGTCGTTCGCCTAGTCGGTCTTGCAGTGGACCTGTAATCCCTCCGACCGACCCTGGCAGAGGCACTACGTGTAATGGTCACGGTAAGCCTTCCTGGCGTCCATGTCGATGGTCTGACCTGTGAGCCGCGCACGTTCTGGTATTGATCCTGTTGGCATAGTATGTTTCCGTCGTTGGCGTCCATTGTTCTGGGGTCGTGTCTGTGCTCCGTGAGGCACGTAGAATTTCATAACAAAGTATGATGACGGAAACGACATTCATACAACGACGGAAACATACTATGCCAACAGGATCAATACCAGAACGTGCGCGGCTCACAGGTCAGACCATCGACATGGACGCCAGGAAGGCTTACCGTGACCATTACACGTAGTGCCTCTGCCAGGGTCGGTCGGAGGGATTACAGGTCCACTGCAAGACCGACTAGGCGAACGACCAACGCTTGACGGGTCCAGACTTGACCTGATAGCTGACGTTGTCTGCTAGGTTGGTCGAACAGAGGAACTTGCGGACCCACCGACTAACTGGGCAGCCGGCACACGGAACGAAGCGCTGATGACGGATCCAGAGGAGGTCCGAAAGCTCCGCATTTGCATCTCGCATTTTTTTTTTTTGTGACCATCAATAAAAAGATGCGAACTGAACGGGTTCTTTCCGTGAAAACATCAAAGAAATACATTCAGCCCGTTACGATCATACTTTGTTATGAAATTCTACGTGCCTCACGGAGCACAGACACGACCCCAGAACAATGGACGCCAACGACGGAAACATACTATGCCAACAGGATCAATACCAGAACGTGCGCGGCTCACAGGTCAGACCATCGACATGGACGCCAGGAAGGCTTACCGTGACCATTACACGTAGTGCCTCTGCCAGGGTCGGTCGGAGGGATTACAGGTCCACTGCAAGACCGACTAGGCGAACGACCAACGCTTGACGGGTCCAGACTTGACCTGATAGCTGACGTTGTCTGCTAGGTTGGTCGAACAGAGGAACTTGCGGACCCACCGACTAACTGGGCAGCCGGCACACGGAACGAAGCGCTGATGACGGATCCAGAGGAGGTCCGAAAGCTCCGCATTTGCATCTCGCATTTTTTTTTTTTTTTTGTGACCATCAATAAAAAGATGCGAACTGAACGGGTTCTTTCCGTGAAAACATCAAAGATATATATATATATATATATATATATATATATATATATATATATATATATATTTGTTTGAACACTGGGTGTTTTGTAACGGGCTTGTTCATGTTCGGATATCTTTTTCGGCTGTCGACCCGTTTGATGGTATCTGTAATAGATCCGAAACACGCCCTGCCAGCGGATGGATGGGCAATTATTAGAAAGTATCACAGATAGAACGCTTATCGAATCAGAGCTTTCGGCAGTCTCTGGTGCCGTCGTCAGTGATGGGAATGTATATATAAGGATATCCTAAATTGTTTCTTGAGTAAAGGGGTAAAATGCCTTTCTGCGAAACAATTATTCCACACGGTTTACCCCCGTTCCAGAAAACCTTTTATTCTCCAAGAAAGGTTAGCTTTCGGGTACTCCTCATGTACCCGTCATCAGGCCATAAAAACAAAGGGTCGACTGCCCAATCAGCCAGCGGTTCACCAAGTCCCTCCGCTCGACCATCCGGGATGGTGACATCAACTATCAGGTACTGCCCTTGTACCCGTCAAGCGTCTGTCGCCCACCCAGTCAGTCCTGCAGAGAGCGAGCATCCCCATCGACCGACCGGGACAGTGACTCAACAGCAAATGAGCAAACGAGAGTAAACAATACGCGCCCGTCGATGTCTTGGTCGAGCGGAGGGGCTTGCAGAACCGCTGGCTGACTGGGCAGTCGACCTTTATTTTATGGCCTGATGAAGGGTACATGAGGAGTACCTGAAAGCTAGCCTTTCTTGGAGAATAAAAGGTTTTCTGGAATGGGGGTATACCGTGTGGAATAATTGTTTCGTAAAAATGCATTTTACCCCGTTACTCAAGAAACACAATTTTAAATAACAAAAAGTGCTACACGGGGCACATGAAGAGAACAACGACAGAAAAAGGCAGAAACATCGGATAGGGAAGAAAAGGATGAAAGATGGAAAAGACCTGGACGGTGACTTTAAGACCCGGTCGGTTTAAAGCAGAAGACATCGACGGGCGCGTATTGTTTACTGTCGTTTGGTCATTTGTTGTTGAGTCACTGTCCCGGTCGATCAGTGGGGATGCTCGCTCCTCTGCATGACTAACTGGGCGGGCGACAGACGCTTGACGGGTACAAGGGCAGTACCTGACAGTTGATGTCGCCAGCCCGGATGGTCTAGCGGAGGAGCTTGCTGAACCGCTGGCTGACTGGGCAGTCAACCCTTTGTTTTTAAGGCCTGATGACGCGTACATGAGGAGTACTCAAAAGCTAGCCTTTCTTGGAGAATAAAAGGTTTTCTGGAAAGGGGGTAAACCGTGTGGAATAATTGTTTCGCAGGAATGGATATCCATATAAATAAATAAATATATATATATATATATATATATATATATATATATATATTCTTGAAGATAGAGAAATTAGTAACAAGGCGTCTCATAAGTATGAAAAGATACGGTATCCTTGTTCAAAGACCTTTAATAGGCGTAGCTTTCGGAACTGTCGTGTACCGTCGTACTGTCGAAGGGAAACTGTCGAACTGTCGAATATATATATATATATATATATATATATATATATATATATATATATATATATATATATATATATATATATATATATATATATATATATATACGACAGTTTGGACACTGGACAGTGACGAGGAAGTTCAAATCAAGTACGAATTAGTTATCCGTTACAACAAAGTGAATCAATGTATATATATATATATATATATATATATATATATATATATATATACATTGATTCACTTTGTTGTAACGGATAACTAATTCGTACTTGATTTGAGCTGCCGAAAGTATTAATATGTGCGATGTTTCCGTTATGAAAACTTGTTTGATCAGTGTAAACTTACTTCTGCGCGCGATTGCCAATGTATGGTCAGGTTGATTTGAGAGGGACCATCTATAATGGGAACGCCAAGCAGCGGTTGTTATGTGCACGTAGTCGCAGTGTAATTTTTCATTCAAGTTGGCCAACTTGTCACTTTGGTGTCCCAGTTTCCTGCGCGTTGCCAACCGTCCGCATACTATGTATTCACGATAATTGCTGTACGGCAGCTGCCTCCCTCAGTGTGACCCCTTAGGCACGCATACGTGTCATGGGAAATGACCGCAGTGCCTGTAAACCAAAGGTCGACGAATCACCAGCGCCCTCTATTATACGCTTTAGGCAAAAATTTCCATGAAGCGTAAATGAAAATTCAGATTGCGCGGTTTTTGCGATTCGACGCAAACCAAAGTTTGCCGGCGGACAACGCATGAACCAATATATGCACGAGCTTACTGAAAACCGCGCCGTCGACCCACGCGTGCTGCCGTATTTGGTGCGTGAAATTTTAACGTTTCGAAAAATGGTTCGTCAACGACAGTGCCATTGCAGATTCATTCAGACGATCATCGTCAATGGGGAATCCCCTAAAAAGGGAAAGCTGGAAGAATCGCTCCAATTTTCGTTGGAAAACCACACGGAAACGATTTTAAGGAATTTGGCCTTGCTGACCGTTCGATCAGTCGTATTTATGATACAAGCAGCCCGACTGCTGCTGGCAGGTCCGCTTCCCAGTTGTCGTGAAGGTCGTACGTCCTACCACCAACCCGAACCTGGTAAGCAACGTCGACCAAGCGGGGTCACGCAACAACGTGTTCCAAGTGGACAGTGACGAGGAAGTAGGCAGGCATGGCGTGCATAAGGTGGCACTGGTCCCACAAATGCCGGGCACACGCGCAGTGGATAGGCAGGTCCTCAACGGGGCGTCGAAGGTGAATGACCAAAAAAGGACAAAGCACTACCTGCTGGGCATCCGAAGGCGCCTGGCAAGCACGGAGCCGAATAGGGCGCAAAATTGCCAAAGCCCGGCGCAAACGGCGGGCCGACTGGTGGGTAGAGACCTACGCAAAAAGTCTGCAACATTGCCAGCGGCTGACCACTATGGGAACGCTTGCACAAAGCTCAACAGAGTGTAGCGTGGCTGGATGTTGTTTACCTGCGTATAAGTATCCAATGCACAGGCAGCAGGGAAGAAGCAGCAAGGTAATAATGCACAAGCGGATGTCCATTTCCGTGGAGAGCAAACTTGACGGCAACTTCGGAACGCCTTCTGAAGGCAACTGTTTTTCTCGTCCTTTTTCTTCAGCGGCCGAACATGTCGTATGTACGTTTGCGAAGGAATCTTTTCAAATTGTTGAATCGCCCTCGACGGAAGATCTGCCCTTCAAAGTTGCCTTTGTTCAAAGGTGGACTGACAGCTTCCCAGAGAATACAACAGTGTTTTCTCCGTCGTCCCAACATTGCAATTGGTCAGAATTCAAGAACGAACGGACCGACCAGCTGCGGCGGCTGTCAAATTTTTTTAACTTCGCTGTCATCCAACAAGGGCGCACATATTACTTTGCCGAGACATTTCCAAAGCAAGTCCATACGCATACGGTGACGTTGCAATGTAGGCCATGTTTTCCAGCGAGGAACAAAAGCTGCCTTAAAGCGCACCTTCGCAGGCGCGGGTCACTTCGCATTATAGCCTATGGCAGAGCAGGAAATTCGTTCAGCAAGAAACGGCTGAGGACAACAAGTAGAACTAATGAAAACCACCAGCGGAGTTTCAGGAAGCGTAGCCAATCGCTGACGGGAAAGACGACATCCCGCCCGAGGTGCTACGCAGGGCAGAAGTGAGACTATCGGTTGGACTTTTTGACTCCAACGGCTTCTTGGATTCCTTCGAAGCGCGCACGTGCATTGGCAAAGCAGCATGGAGCTTCTGAAAAGGAATGTTGGCCGGCAAACGGTAGTTCCTTATGCTCAACATTGTCGTTGGTATGTAACGCCGCTGACAGGCGATTAAAGCCGTCGTTCTCGTTGGATGTTTGCCATTCTTGCGCAGCTGCCCGAACGGGCGTCAAATCGTCGTGAGCACTTCGCGCTCAAAATAAATGAGAAACTATTCCAATGGATCGATACTCGAACCTTTTCGGCTGAACTCGATGCACAATTCTTCCGTTAATTTCGGTACCCGCTCACGCAACTCGTCCGCTCCGCAGGTGACGCATCCTGGCGGTGCGGAAAGTCGTCGAAGAGCAAAACCTATTTCCCGACGAACCGTAAGAAGAAGTGAAACGGTCAAAGAAAATGACCCACCTGGTCAGCAGGCTCAAATGCAGCACCAGGAGGAGGCGACAAATCGAGTCGGTTGGGCCCGCTTCCTTTTTCAATCAACTCAGTCGCGAGGTGCATAAACCGAGAACACTGCATAAGTAGCGCGGCGGTAAAGTGGCCCTAAGTGGCGCAGCAGCACGGACAATCGGCTTCCGTTGAACTTGTAGCCGGAGAAGAGGCGCGCGCTCGCATTAATACTGTATTTGTAACTTGAAAATCATTAAAATTACGGAAGGCCCTTTGGTGTAATGACGGCACCTTGAGGCGGCAAATTTGGCTTGGACGCTGGGAAAACTTTCCTGCACCCCCCTGTGGGGTTGGAACGGACTATCATTTAACTGCAGTCGCCCGGGGGAGCCACGGTCGCTGGGCAAACGTCCCCTCGTTCGCCGCCAGCCCTTTGAACGGCTCCAATTCGTTCTGTCCCATTTGTACATTGGAACTAGCAATCGCAGACAAGTCTGGTCGCGCACCTATCCTGCGAACTCGTACCGTAGACGCAACTTCGCCAATCAGGCTAGTCTGCTCGCAAGCCTATTGGACGCCGGCGAAGCGTCACGCGCAGACGCACGCAGCTGTCCGTGTGAGCAGTTCGGCGAGTCGTCTCTCTGTTTGTGGCCTTTTCTTTTCCATTCATTGCTCGGCGTACTATTTCCTCTGTGTCGCCGTTTTCGCGTACACCTCAGAGCCAAGAGCATGGCGCGCTTTGCGGGCCACCGCCCAGCCTTGTTTGGGCATAGCTACTCCTAGCCAAAGCCGTCCTCCTCTTGCGGCCGATTGTTCGCCTTTGCTCGTTTCTCGCTTCATCGGATCGTTGTTTACCCTTCCCCAAAAGTTGGAAGCGCTGCCCGTCGACCGGTACGCTTCTCTGATGGTCTTTATTGTTCCCGTCGTTCAAACAGTCGAATGCCACCTCCGCCACAGCAACGTCTGTGCGGGCGCCCCGCCGGTTTTGTTCATCGTTGTCGGCCAACGTCACTGCCGAATAATCATGTACGCTCTTTTTGCGATATCCGCCTTGCGTTGCGGGGCAACCAGCGCCGATCGGCGACCGGCTTTTTGGCGCTTGCCGCTATTTTCGGTCGTCGTCTAGTTTACTGTATAGGAGTGCAGGTTAGTCACAGCGGTCTCATACTGTACGGGTTGCGCGCACCGGCACGGTGCTGTTTTCGGGAACTGACGTGGCTTCCTCGAGCGCTTCGCTGCCGGCCGAACTCGCCTTTGCCGAGCCGAGCGGTTCCGTTTCGCCAGCGGAAGTTGTTCAGCGGTTTCGTAACCCTCCCGCTCCAGTTCGGGGCCGTTGCTCGGCCGTTTGACTTGCAAACGGCCGAGCCCGGACCGAATCGCATAGTTCCGAAGCGGTGCGCCCTTCGCCTTCGGGGACTGCGCGTTGGCCGACGGTGACCGGTGTCGATTTTTAGCAGCAAAGGACGGTACGACGCCAACGCTGCAGGCACGCTGCCCCCTTTCGGAGCTGTTCGGAAAACTCCAGTTGACGCACCGTTGCTTTGATGCGAATCTTGGACTTCGATTCGGCGCCGTGCTCCTGTGCGCGCGACTCGAACCTCCCAATCAGCCTTCAATCTGGCCTCCGTCGATCAGCCGCTAAATCCGGTGCATTTGGAAGAGTCCAGCAGTAGCGAAGAAGGTTGCCGTTCTTCGAGCCACAGAACAGCAGCAGTAGGAGGAGGCGTTGACTTGGATTCGCCAGTGCCTTCGACGCAACAAGCCGCTGCAGTTGCAGCGGCAACGGGGGACCCGCGACCAGTTGTCGTCTCCGTCAGTTCATCGTCATCTTCGTCGTTGTCTTCCTCGTCTTCTATTGCAAGCGGTTCCTTGTCCACACCGGTTGTCGTTAGCACCAGTATATCGCGACCGTCGTCGCCTCCGCCGGTCAAGCGACCCCGAATGCAGGATCAGTTACACGTGGACGTTCTGGTTAGCAGTAATCCGCCCAGCGCCGTCGTTAGTCCCAGTACGACCACAACAACGACGACAACAAGCTCAACGGTATGCCACAATCTGTCTCAGCACAACATGACCGTTCCGTCGACTGGCACTGTTGCCTCGAGACTGAAAAAGATGGTGCACGCCTGCAACGGCACTTCGCCTCGCTGCGAGAACGGCTACACATCCTGCAATGCCGACGGATTGAATATCCAGCGGCGTCCGACGATCAAGTACGAGAGGGAGGACAGTGAGCTGCTGCGGATCATAGCGCAATACCTGAAGTCCATGGGACTTACGTAAGTAGTTTTTCCCGACTTATTCTTTATTCTTAGTTGCGCAGTAACAATAGTAGTAATAATCATAATATCTTTCCCCTTTTCTCCATCATGTTAGAAGGGAGAGCCGCGTCGTTTAGCAATTCTTAGACTACTTTGTACGTTTGCTGATCGATCGCCGACGTAGGCGCAACATGCTCTGACATATCGTCAATAATAAGAGTATATCGGTAGACATGGACCCACCAGCTTAGAGCCAAGCATAATTTCGACCACTTTTGACGGGCGAAAAATGTAGCCTTCAATTCTTCAAAAGTTATCGTGGACTGGAGAGGCTATATTTTTGTTTTTTGAAAAGCACCTCGCCTTGCCCGCGTGAACCGTTCTCGGCGCAGGCTGGCAACGAAAGTTTGCGAATGATTTTCGAGCATTCGTCGCCTTTGCTCATTCATGTCAATGAGCGCTCAACTGTGGAAATGTTTGATAAGTGCAATTGACTCTTTTTTTGCGGCGATCGACGAGGGCGCCGTTGCTTCGCTTACCAACAGCGCCTTGCGGGCGCCCAGTTGGGAAAGGCGAAGTGCCGAAAGGTAGTTCATCGTTTCCGAACGGACGTTACGCGGCGGGAAAAGTTTTCACGTCTCACTTTGCGCCCGCTTCTTTCGTTTGCCCTACAGCGAAGGTAGGGTCGCCAACACTTCTCCATTGGTTGCAAATGTTGGCTCGAGCGAATTGGTTGCGACCGCTTTTCTCGTTAATTGTTAACTAACACGTGACGTTACGTAATTCGGCGGAAAGTCGTTTGCGTCGGCGGCGCGTTGCTTCGACGAATGCGTTTCTTCTTTTGCGCTGTGGGAATATTGGACTTCTCGTTAATGTAGGCCGATTTATTTGAATTGCGACCTTTGCAAAGACTTCGCCCTTTTACCAAAAGGTGAACTTGGAGAGAGCCGCGGTCGTCGGCGCAGGCGAGCTTTCGTTGCGCGAAAAGCTGCGATCAGCTGTTCTGCGCGCTACGTTAACTAAGTGTCGTTCCATCACGAGGCGCCCAACGTCATATTGGTGTTCATATATCATTCTTCGCCCTTGAACGAGCGTCAAAATATTGGGCGCATTTTGTCGAGCGAAGTGCATGCAAATTCCATCCGGCAAATCCTTGCAGTCGGCCGATTTGGTTCATTTTCGAAGTGTCGGCAAAGCTAAGTTCCAGTATTTTCAGTGGATTTGCGGACGAGAAAAATTATTGCGAGACACGTTCCTGCGGATGGGGCAGAGCACAGATGTCCCTTCCGAGCGATCTTACCCTTACTTGCGCCGCGGCGTTGCAGTCGCCGTTTCCAAACGGCTCTTATTCCTCCGCTTGTGCGTAGGCGAGATCTTGTGGTCGGCACAAACTGGTAATCACCTTAGACCTTTCCTCGGCTTGTGTCCCTTTCGTATGCCGCAGGGTATCCCACGCGGCTGCCATACGACCAATGTTGCACGTTGGAAGTATGTTTCCTCTCGCTTTCGCCATCGCGCTGCGGTATCGGAACCGCACGCTCCTCTCGTTGAGTGCTCGTCGAGTTGGTTTGTCATTTGCCCGCGTTAGGTGGACCGGTTGTTGCCAAGTCGGAAATGGTGAACGCGTTTGCAGAGTTAATTTTGCGCGCCTACGTAATCAAATCTTTAACTGGATGTGCATTCGTAAGACGCGCAAATTGGATTTGCGCGTATCAAGTTGAAAGCTGCGAGTGCTAAGCGTTGGAAGCACGGTTGGCGGTCGATTCTGACTTGGTTGGATCGGTAGAAGTTACCTGTTATGGATCCGCTATTGTAGGGCGCGTCTCCAACGACGCCGCCGTGCGAAAATCGGAGCATTCACGTTTACTTCCGGGCGACAGAACTGCAATTGGTTTAACGAATTAGCACGCCCTATCGGGCAACAGTGGTTGAGGATGTTGCTTTTTTTGTAACGTTGTTTTGCAGCGAATAATACGCTGCGGACCGTACGATGTATATCACACGAATTTTTGTACACTTGTTATTTGATGTACCGTAGAGCAATTGTTCGCCTAACGGTTGTGATGTTTAAGCGAGTCTGTTAATTTCAACATCCATTGTGTTATTGTTTCGTTCTTTGTGGCATGTATCTGCTTGTGTTTATTTATTTATTCATTTGTTTATTTATTAATGTCAGTTTGAACTTGTAAACTGGATGTCTGGTAACGGGGAATTGTTTCATTGAGGGTGTTCTTCTCTTCACGGCCTTCTCCCGTTTGTCGTCTGTGCTCTGTAATAAAGTAACACGTGCTATACCGACGAATGGATGAGCAGGTCATTAAAAGACGTACAGAGAATGAGTCACTTAGATGTTTTTTCGATGCTTTCGGAACCGTCTGGTTGACGGGTACCTGATAGTTGATGTCGCCAGCCCGGATGGTCTAGCAGAGGAGCTTGCTGAACCGTCGGTTGACCGGGCAGTGCACATAACTTGTGGTTGCCTGATGACGCGTACAGGAGCAGTACCCGAAAAGCTAGCAAATAAAAGTTTTTTACAAGAACGGGGTGTATACAGTGTGAAAATTTTGTTATTTGATTAACTACCCCCGTATGGAAAAAGGAAGAATATATATATATATATATATATATATATATATATATTGTGTTTCTATGAATCGTATGATGATAAGGCGTGCGAAAGCCTGATCAGCCCGAGTACTGAACGAGACGAAAGGAATCTAAACGAGAGGCCACGAAAGAAGCAGAGCACTCTTGTAGGGAAGCGCAGTGTAAACTTAACTATTAACTATGTAAAGTTAACTTAACTATGCATCTCCGTGATTGTAGGAATTAGCAAACCAGAAAATGCGTTTCGTTTATTACTGTTGCGGTGGATTGAAAATGAGCTCTCGTAATACACCGTGTATTTGCACCTTATGTTGATAGGTGAATTTAGAAACTACTAACAAAAACGATGGCGAAATGGTAGTTCAGCAGCGTAAGAACGGCTTATAGAATTTTACGCAAGCTAATATAAGCCATACGAACGGAAAAAGGCATTTCGTCAAGTAGCACGATGGGATTATAGCTGTACATAAAAAAGGACCCGGGCAGCAGACGTATCCAATGGCGATTCATCAGTCTTCGTCGAAAATGGCGTCATTCTTTCTCTGGACAAACCGCGTTGAGTCAAATTCGCGGATAAAAATCCGCGGATACGGAGGGCCTTCTCTCTCTCTCTCTCTCTCTCTCTCTATATATATATATATATATATATATATATAATGTCAAATTACGGCAAACACCCGTTGACAAAGAGTTTATTCTTTGCGAAGCTTTCGGGACTGTTCTTTTGTAGTAGTTTGTATAAAAGCAGCCAAGCTATCGCGCCATCTTGTTGTCCTAATTGTGACATGGTAGTAAAATCAGCTGTGTATCGAACGTGGTGAGGTCGTTGATGGGGAAGTTTCGGCCTGTTTTTCAGTTGCTCTACAGTCGAGTCGGTTCTTGCGATTTGTTTTGCGGCAGTTGGACTTAAGTGACAAATGAGTTAGACCAATATGCCCAGTGTACACATAGGCGGGCGTCGCATTGCCGTCTGTTCTTTATTTGGAATAGCCGCTCGTACGATCGATTTCCCACTGTGCGCATATTTGTTGGCAACAAGCGAAAACGACTCGGAAGGGGGTCGGCGGCTGCCAATGACACGTTGTTGCCGCATAAAGCTTAAATCCTCCCGTATGTATGATGATTGCCCGTTCGATTATCCAATTTTCCAACGGTAGAACCGAAGAAGAAAGCCGTCGTTGGTCTCTCTCTCTCTCTCTCTCTCTCTTTCTTTCGGTCAATGGATCGCATTTTGTTTGTTACTACGTCTTGCGAAGTTCGATCCGTTCAACTTCGACACTTCAGTGGTCGAAGCGCGCGCCCGCAACAATCATTCAAATGTTTTGTAAATCAAGCGTCCTTAGGTCACCCTGCCTTAGAGTCGGCCGACCAAGGTCAACGTTCCTAAGATGGAGTTGAACCTGTGGAGCCACTGCGTACTGTCAATTGCGGGTTTCTTCCCTTTCAGCGACAAAATGGCGTTTGCAGAATTTCACTTCGCCGATACTGAAACGGATATATGTTACCTTTCCCAACAGTGGCGATTCCCCACAGTTGGCGAAGATTCGTTTTCTTCAAATTGAATATTCGTGCGTTACTTTCTTTACATTTTTTTGCGTGACTTATAGGTGCCCTGGAAGTGGGGCAATTCAGGTTTGCCTTTGGCTAGAGACATTCGCTCTTTTAAGCGACCGAACGTTGTGCCCTGCGTATTGCAAAGTTGAAATAACCAAAGCATGGAGTAGTAATTGATGCTGCGTCCTCGTCCTTTTGCTTGAGTTGGAAACGCGTCGCTGTTATTGCGCGCGTACACGAACCGTTGCGTTCAGTTTTGTTGTTGCGTTCATTGTTTGACCAGCTTTACTTGGGACTCTGATTATGTGCTCAGGAAGAGAGAGAGGACCAGTAGCGAACATGCTATCGCGAACTGCGTGCTGTCAACAAATGGGAAGAGTTAGCTTGCCGTTCATGTCCAAACAGTGCGAATGTCCATCGGCGCTCAAGTTGCCATCATGATAGCCATCCTTTTTTGGGAAGTAACGTGACGAAGAGCTGCGTTACTGCAAAGCGACGATCCGTTTTTAACTTTCTTCTTCTTTTGCTTATCTTTCGTAAAGGTTCCTCAGCAAATGGCGAATTTAATTTTTGACCGGCCTGACAGCTTTTGAGGGAAGCGAAACGAAAGAGATCCGTATCGACGGCCGGTCAGTCTCGTTCTTGTTGGTAGCGACGACTGTCCATCAATAGCCTTTGGCAACACCCTGCGGACTCCCTGCGCACGAAGGCATAGCCATTGAATTCACCATTGAGCTTCGGCTCGATGTTTGTCCTCAAGAGTGAATGGTGTTTATTGGCTCGACGATGTTAACCAGTTTTAAGGTTTGCAAAAGTTGTCCGTCGCGTTGCGGCCAACTAAAAGCTCTGCTTTCCCACTAACGGCTGCTACGATTCGAATTGAACGTTCATTTGCGCACGGGGATCCTCAGCCCGGGTCTTCGCTTAAGACTTTAAGGTCGTAAATGGTCATTGGTCCTCGTTGGGCAATTTTCGCAGTTTCCAACTTGCAATTTATTAGGCTTAATTGGTTGTCGCCTTTGATCTTTGATTCGCAGCGAACGTTCTCGTTCGTAATGGGCATCGAAAGTTGGCCTTCCTAAATGGCCGGAGCAGCTCTGAGCGCGCCGGTCACTTACTCCATGTCGCTATGGTCCATTCCTCCCGAAATGACCAGGCGGACAAAAGGTCGCAGATTAATTAAACATTGTAAAAGTTCGATTTTCAAAAGCAAGCGGTTACGCATTTCTATGCAATAGCGGTAAACGTAGTCTGAGCGTTCGCTTCGTTGCTCATTATGCGTGCTATTATTTTCCATCAACGCATTAAAAGCAAAGGAAGGTAGCCGTGCTAATGCCGCGTTCGCGCGTAGCCATGCTAATCGCTTGCCAAATGCGAACTTACGTTTTCCCGTTGTTCAGCGAAACGGTCAAGGTGTTGACGCTGGAGTCCGGCTGTACCATAGAAAATCCTTTGGCGACCAAATTCCGCGAAGAAGTGCTCACGGGCGATTGGAATTCGGTAAAGCACTTGAAATCAGGCGAAAGCGTGTCGCCGCCGCCTAAGCAGCAACGTTCCATTTGAGGCGATGGACAGTCTGAACGGCCTTAAGGGCTTCCTGTCCAAACCGTCGGACCTTGTCGAAATGCAATTTCTCATTTTGGAGCGCAAGTATCTTGAACTGTACGAGTCGGGCCGAGCCATCGACGCCCTGCTTGTGCTTCGCAAGGAGCTGATGCCGCTGCACTACAATCAGGATAGACAGCAGGACCTAGTTTGGTCGGTTGGCGTTGGCAAATTGCTTGTGTGCAGGAAGCTGGGTTTCGTTCTTCTTCAGTCTGCTGATGGATTGTACCCGTTGCGGTGCCTCAACGATGTCAAATTGGGAGGCCGTTACGGCGGCTCGCAGTGCGCTTATGGACAAATTGCAAAGTTACCTTTTTTCCATCCCCTTTGCTGCGTGCGCTTAGCGGCGATAACGAATAGTTGAAATTACAGAATACCTACCCGCCTCGGTCATATTACCTCCACGACGTTTGGAAACGTTGATCCACCAGGCTATCGAGCTGCAATGGAAGAAGTGTTTGTACCACAACATCGCCGGCGAGCCGTCGTTCCGTCGGCTGGGAAACGACACCCTTTTGTCCGACCATGTGTGCCCTGAGTGAGATGTTTTATAATTTGTCTTTCCCCCTTCTTCGACATGTTTCGACCGGTCGTTTGCCGTTTCTTTTCAGCACCGACTTTCCCTACGAAACTACGCAAATTCTGACGGACCACTGGGACGAGGTGTGGTTCTGCTGCTTTTCGAACAACGGAAAACGATTGGCCACCGGATCGAAGGACGGAATTGTGTTCATTTGGGAGATCGACGAGACCACGCGGCAGCTGAGCAGGCTGTTCGCCCTCGAAGGCCACGTCTTCGGTGCATCCTACTTCGCGTGGTCGCCCGACGACCAAATGCTGGCCGTTGTCGGCTCCGAGGAGAGCGCCGATCTGTGGATTTGGAAAATGAGCGATGGAACGCTTCTCAAGAAGGTGTCCCATTCACCAGACGAGAGCATCAGCTGCGTTTCCTGGCACAGCGACGGAACGCGAATCGTATGCGGTGGTACAAGGGGTCAGTTCTACCTGACGGTGCGTCACGTCCGTGGATGCGTTCGTTTGTCCGCAAGTCTTACCGTTATTTTGCGCAGGACGTCGAGGGGAACATTGTGGAAACATGGGAAGGCGTTCGCGTTCGGGTGGCCCATTGCAGGCACGACGGGCGCAACGTCCTCGCGGCCGACACGCACAATCGGATTCGCAACTACTGCTTCGAAGATCTCACGGAGCGCACTATGTACGCATGTCGTCGTTCTCTCTTCGTCCGTCGGGTTCATCCATCGAGAATGCATTGCAGGATAAAGGAAGATGCGTCGCTAATGTACTTCTGCGTGGACAAGAGCGAACGATACGCGTTGTGCAGCGTTGCTCAGCAGGGATTGCACTTGTGGGATCTCGAAACAGGGACGCTCGTGCGGCGCTATCGCGGAGGCGGCCAAGGATACTACACCATATTTAGCTGCTTTGGCGGCGCCAACGAGCGCTACTTAGCCAGCGGAAGCGAAGGTGGGCGGCAGAGCTATCGAAAAGGCTCTGTCCAAAAAAAGTTTCCTTATTTCAGAAGGAAACGTTTACGTATGGCAGCGGGATTCCGAGGAGGCAATCTTAGTGCTGAAAGGTCATCAGGGCGTTGTCAATGCCGCCTGCTGGAATCCCACCGATCCGTCCATGCTGGCATCGTGCAGCGACGACGGGACGGTGCGCATTTGGGGTCCAATCTCCGCTGCTCTGGACGCGGCGTCGCCTAATGGTAACAGTGACCGCCTGGCCAGGTGAGACTGCGAGGTGCGTAGGGATGTTCGCCTGGGATGTTCACTATTTTGCGCGCGCGACTGCCAAACTGACCGACGGTTAGACGTGCATGAAGAGAGAGAGGAGGGAATGAAAGTCGCCTGCTTGGTGGTTTGTTACTCAGGCACCCATTTTATATTTATAGTTCCATTGCGTCCATGGTTTTCCCCCATTTCGTACTCCATTGTCTAGACAGCTTTGTGTATATACGCTCTTTGGCGGCGACAATTTTCGCCTTTGTGCAAGTCTTTACGTGTCGACGCTTAAAAGGGTGTTAAACGCCCATTGTAAAAAAAGAAGGAATGTAGAAGCAATTCAACGACGACACACAAGGACTATGTACCGCGGCCGAGCCTCTTTTGAAGCTCCGCTAGTCTGTGCAGAATGTAATTTTACGTTGCTTTGTTGAAGTGATGAACGTCTTGTACTGTTGCAATTAAATTTTTTTCCATTCCGTTTCAGATCGCCTTTGCATTTTGCCTCCCGCGGACGGGTTGCAACTTATACAAGTGGTAACCGTAACAATGACGTAAGATGCGCCTCCACCTTTTGTCTCGTCCCTTCTTTTCCCCTTGCCGGTATTCCGTCAGTTGGTGTATTCATTTGCGCATATCAGCTTCGGCTTGCGACGCGTTTGCCGAGGCGAAAATGCCCCTTGCGATCTTACTGTGCGTGCTTCATTTAACGTGTGTCTTAGTGTGTTCCCTTGCGAACAATTGCGCCCTCTGTCGTCCAGTTGACTGTAGGCTGCTTGAAGTTCACTTACGGTCATTGCAAGCGCAAACTCATAGTTTTTGTGCGTTTGGTACAGTTGAGAGGATTTCGGTGGGCATTACGGAGTTTCTATCCGTTGCATGTGATTGGTCAATATTCAAGGACATTGCGTGATGAGCATTGACGTTGCGGACGGGCACCCAATGCGGTGCAGTTCCTAAGCTTGTTCAATTTGGGGTAGGCCCTTACGACAATTTTGACCCATCTTAATCCACCTCGTCACGCCAATCCAACGAACAGCCGCCGGCTTAACTTCAAAACTGTTATGCCGACGAGTGGTTCGCCAAGATATTCACTTTTCCATGCTCAGCGACCCTACGAACTGCCGAAGGGTGTTTACCAGCTCGGCCTACTTCTCATCACGTAATTAATGAACTGTTCATTTGGAGCATCGATTTGACGCCGTATTGATAATGTACTTGCCAAAACATTCGATCAGTTTTGCAGTAAGTTGAGGTTGGAGAAATCGGCGTTCAAAGGTGGGACATCCCATTTGTCCAAATTGCAGCGTAAGTTCACGCATCGATTTTCGTAGGTATGACAAAGCGCGAAAGCTTTTGTTCCTCTTCTGCGGCATTGGCCTTGTTCTTCCATCGCAGCTTGCGGACAGCTCGGATCTCCGTTCCCTCGGGCTGTCGTTGTTCGTTGCGGACCAGTAACTTTGCAACTCTCTCCCGGGAGATGTGCGTCGGCAGTCTCGTGTTCATTTGGTCAGCTGAATTTTACATCGGATAGATATGTTTGGGATGAATATCAGTGTTCCAAATATGTCTATCCCAAGAAACATCTTTTTATACACCATCCCCTAATGGGGTCTGATAATGTTTTTCTACACTTGAGCAAGAATGTTGCCCGTTATGCGCATCTTCGCTCTCTGTATGTTTGCTTCAATAAAAGATGCATTGGAACGGACAGCATCCGTGATCAATTACAGAAAGAAAAGGTAATTTGAAGAAAATACTTATTCAGGACAGTCAGAAGGGTTTATTTGTAGTGAAGACTATCGTTTCGTTTTTAGCATCAACGAGTAGACCTCCTTGCGGCAGACTGACAGCCTTCCAAGGTGATCCCTGTTAATAGTTCTAATGAACCTTGCAATGTGCTATTTCGCGTTATTGCGCGTTTGTTCCTTCACCAGGCGCGAAGGCATCTCAAGGGTCACTTTGGCGAAAGGACATTGGGTTAAGCATTTGCATGTCCAAATTTTCGTTCCTACGGTAAGCGAAGCTTACAATAGCTGTCGAGCGTTCATGCAAAATGGTTGAAAATTGGGTTTCTGATAACGGGGTGTGATCTCATATTCTTTGTCAGAAAACACGGCTTTTACCCGTTAGTAAAGCTTTTAATTTCATCGGAGCTTTCGGTGTCATACCTTGACTACCGTCATCAGCGAATGTCTAACTTGTAATACAAGTCAACGGTATCTTGTTTAAAACGCGCATGCGTTTAAACTTTCGTAAAGCCGCAGGTTTAGTTTCAACTCCCCTGTTGATGGTAATAGTTCGAGTGAACAATGTCGGCCATATGTCACTGATTCCCGTGCCTTCATCTCTGTTCATGCACGAGCAGTGTTGGATATAAATAGCCACTTTCAATTTCCTAACCCGCAAATCTCTTTCTTGTTCTAACTTGGTTACTTCCAAACTTTCATCCGGGTGCGATCACGAAACAACATGCTCTACCACCGCAGATGCTTTCTTACATTGTTCCATAACCAATTCCGGGTTATTATTTTGCGGCCCTCCTCTTCTAGGGTTGTCTTCACGCATACTCCTTCTTTGTGCCAGCCGGTACCTCTTGATCAAGGCCGTATGCTGCTTGAAACGGTGTTCTGTTGTATGTCTCGTTTCACCTATATAGACACTTCCACAACCACATTTGATTTCGTAAATCGCTCCTGGTGTCTTCGTGTCACTTGGGGTCTTTTGTTTGTCAGAGCCCTAGAAAAGGAAGGCCACAAAATAATAACCCGGAATTGGTTATGGAACAATGTAAGAAAGCATCTGCGGTGGTAGAGCATGTTGTTTCGTGATCGCACCCGGATGAAAGTTTGGAAGTAACCAAGTTAGAACAAGAAAGAGATTTGCGGGTTTGAAAATTGAAAGAGGCTATTTATATCCAACACTGCTCGTGCATAAGCAGAGATGAAGGCGCGGGAATCAGTGACATTTGGTCGACATTGTTCACTCGAACTATTCCCATCAACAGGGGACTTTAAACTAAACCTGCGCCTTTACGAAAGTGTAGACGCATGCGCGTTTTAAACAAGATACCGTTGACTGTAAGTATTACAAGTTAGACATTCGCTGATGACGGTAGTCAAGGTATGACACCGAAAGCTCCGATGAAATAAAGGCTTTACTAACGGGTAAAAGCCGTGTTTTCTGAGAAAGTTCATGCAATGGTGTTCAAGTTAACACGCGCTGCATGTGTAACCTTTTCCGGTCATTGAGCCGTAGCCAACGTGGCGGCCGGTATTAATTGGCAGCCATTTTCCGTTGGCGGTCGTTAACGCGCTTTCACAATGGACAAATTGGATTACCTTTCAAAAGAGTGGTTCATTCTCCATTATTGAAACTGGGACGACCAACTTCAATTATTCATTATCAACTACGCTCGCGTGTAAACAACAACTAGTGTATCAATCAACGTAAAAAGAACCTGTGCGCAAGTGAGGTTGTTGCCACGCGTCAACGCGTTGTTTGTTATTGCGCACGATGAGGTGAACGAATACTTTCTATTTGCTTAACCTTTTCGGAATTCGTTGCCACGTCCCGTCAAACGCGCCTTACGTTAAATACTTCTTCTGTTAGTACGACAGCGTAAATAAGATGGTAGCATCGGTTTGCCTTCTCAACCGTCGGTTACGACAACGGTTTCGTAGTTTGAACAGACAGATGACGCTAGTTAGTAGTATGGGTTTGCCTATTGAAAGTCTCTTGCAATCCTTCCGTCCCTAAACGTTTCTTCGTCACTGCCCGTTTGAACGCTCCTTTTAGCGCAGTCAAGCCCAACTTGCGGAATGAGTGATCCAGAATAGTAAACTCAGTTCGTCACAGCGTTTGCAGTTCTCTCATCAGTAGAGGAAGACTTTACATCCGCATTGTCAAAATGCGTGTTTCCCAAACGGTCAATATTCGTGCTTCTCGTGATGAGAGAACACTTTTCATGCGTCACAGGATCAAAGAATACAGTAGTACAAGATTACGAACTGACACTGTGCTGCAATTAGCAATTTTCGCCATTGCTAGTCTTTGTGAGCTGTAAGGTTGGAGTGATGAACATTTAACATTAGTGGACTCCGTGTGCAATGTTTTTCCATTATTTGCGCTTTTGATGAACTACCAAGGATATCCGTTGCGCAAACAGCGTAAGCCGCTCTTTGCAGGAACCATATGCTTATTCATAGTATAGTCGCTCACTGTCAATTTAACTTTGCCGTCAGCAATTGCACTGCTCATCCGTTTTGTGCAAACATTCACTTTTGATGACGCAATTCGATAGTGTTCATCTGCACTGCAATATGCTGCTTCCGTGTGCTTGCGCACGAAAGCAAATGCCAATAGCCGCAATCAGGATTAGGTTGGCGGTAGGTAATTAAACTTGCCGTTTACCGTAATTGGCTCGGAAGGTAGTTTTCGCAATGTGGCCAGTATTTGTCTCATTAGTTCTCTTTGTACAAGATTCGACGTGTAGGTCTGTTCATATTAATATTCATACTTTTTCTGAGCATCGTTTTGTCAGTGCGTTACACTTATCAGTTTCAATTGTTATTGTTCTGTCGTTTAGAAGGATGGAAAATATTTTTAGCGCTTCAGCAAGCTTCCTTGTGTAGTTTGCCGTTCACATTGGTTGCTTTCTGTAAAAATAAGTGAAACGCTTACAAGCTGTATCCAAGGTACGAGTTCATGTGGTTACATGAAGTCGCACTTTGAAATATGTTAAGGATTCCATCATTTGTGATTGTTCGCGATTCCAGACGCCTGCCAGAAACACGTAGACTGCGCTGACGCCAGTTCTTTGTGCTTTTCCGCCCAATGTATACGTGCAAGGCGTCTACCCTACTTGGGCGGCTGCAAAGATGACCCTTACTGTAGAGCGAGCCGGTCCGATTCGCGTCACCAAGGAAGAGGATGCAAATTTGGCAGCTGTTACGAAATTATAAGTAAGTTGCCGCCGCAGCTTGGCTGTAACTAAATTCAAACAAACTTACAATGACTCCTGTGTAATCAAGGTCTTCCTGTTTTTCCTTTCGCAAAAGCAGTAGTTCTTGGTTTTGCTTCTAATTGAAATAGTAAGTACTATCGTAACCAAAAAGGCGGTCATATAGTTGTGCAAGGTTTGAATCTGTAATAGATTAAAATTGCAGGACCGCGCAATCGGTCATCCACAGTGGCAGGGTACACTAAGATGACTTTGTTACAAGTCAAGAGTATGCGGTAACGAAACTACTAAATGATTCTTCATACAACGTTTCGTCGGTAGCACAGCGTTTCAGCAATTCGACAAAATTCAGTTGGAATGGGTTTTATTTACAAATGCAAACACCGTGGCTACGGTGTTTACATTTGTAAATAAAACCCATTCCAACGGTGTTCGTCGTACTATCATATCATGCACAATTACACCGTTACAAAAAGTCCAATTTTTAATTAAAATTCAGTTGAAATTTTTTTGCATCGTGTTCCAGTGAACGTTGGTTGAACCTTAAAAATGTCATTTAGGTATCCCTGGTACAAGGAGATGTGACTTTCAGGAGGAATGCTTCGGACATTCGATATGTATTCAGCACCACTGCGTTCCAGCTGAGCCAACCGGGCATAAATGTTTTGAGCAAGCTCAGTGTGGCACAGGGGCACGATGCATCGCTGATCTATGCTTTCGTCCTTTATCTGCATCATATAAGTATCACCCACCTCTTTATCAGTATGAACCAACCGAATTCAACACAATTCCTACAGTACCATATGCGCCGCCAGTGTATCCACATTATGAGCAGGAAATGCAGATAGACGCGCAGGCGGACCTAAATATGCCGGTCTACGACTTCCGACCTCAATTTCCAACCTATGCGCCGCCATCCTCGCCTCCGTGCTCGGAGGAAGAGGTTTGTCCGCCTGTCTGCTGTGCCATTAATATAATTTGTTCTCAGGGACCTTGTTGCTGCCGGGCAGCATACTTTAACCCTTACTAAGCGCCCCAGGCAAAGCTCGCACCCGAACAATCGTTTAAGAAGTCACATTAGTTATACGGCCTTAGAAATGTTTTCCAGATCGACAGTTGCTCAGAGAACTGCCTTCGGTTAATGAACAGGTGTGGGAAAATAAACTTCAACAATTTACGTTGCCGAAAGTAATTGCTATTTACCGTAAATAAAACGTTCGTGAATTCCGTGATACTGTGGAAGTACTCCCATTGCTGAAGGAAACTGTACCGCTGGAAGGTGCATCTGTGCAGTTTTGCCATATGTGCATTAGTGCACTTTTTAACCATGCAGCACTGTTACACGTGGATAAGTGGAACTTAATATATTTTTTATGCGTACAGCAAAAGACTGGATGTCTTTTAACGGAAGCATAGATCTTCATGGTGCTGTATTTTTCCCATGGGAAACACGTAGACTGCGCTGACGCCAGGAAACTGGAAAATCCGTGAAAAAATACAACGCGTACAGCAAAAGTTAAATCCTATATACACCACTCAGATGGCCCCGCTCGTGGCCACAACGAAGTTGCAAGCTGGACAACGCACGGATAATGCGTTAGGGGTTCCTCCTTGGTTGGGGAAATAATATGTGAGCTTCCATGTTAGTTAGCAAACGAAACGCACAGGTTTTGTCATTCTGCGATTTAGCATTCCAACGGAATACTAGATCGAAATTACGTACTCTGATGCGTTTTAAATTAAAAATGCTGGCGGCCATTGGGCATTACGCGAAATATTTCATTTACGTCGCCTGCAAGCGGCAAGAAACGGCGTGTCCAGTGAAGCATCGAAATCAGTGATTACGGTTTATTAGTACCTGAATATCACTAAGGATTGGTTTCTTTTTGGAGCGTACTCATTTTTCCTTCGCTTTAACGTAGAACATGTTTGCCCCGTTCGCTGCTTTGCTTTCAGTAAGGAGGACGACATTTTAAACTTGCTCTGGCACTTACGCAGGTACATTTCCGTTAGTGTTTACGTTTTTTGCTTCTTCAAGGCATTGCCAAACTCGTGCCCCGTTCGCAATCCAGCGCCGTTTGTACCCGTTTAGCGTCAGTGACCAGGGTATTCTGGCATCTGCGAATGCTCTGCTGTTGAGTGCATGTTCAGTTAAAGCAGGAAAGTGTTCAGTCGTTTGGAAGATGTGACTTCGTACAGGCTCGTATAAGCGCATGTTACTTCTCTACTTCTTTACGTTTCGCCTGCGTATGTAGGAAAAAAGTTTCTTTGGGCACTTACCCAAGCGACGAAGCTTTCGGGAGAGCCGACTCGCGTCTTCAGCGTCAACTACGAACAGTTCGGCGCAAAGTAATGGTCTTCTAAAGGGTTTAGCCAGGGTAAACATGATGTAGGCAAACATTTGAAATATTTGGATCAACGCACTTAGGGAGACATAGGGTCGGTAGCAATAGTGACTTACGGTGTTTTTGGTCAGCCAGAAAATTCAAGGTCCAAATTGCGGGGCTTTAAAATTTATTTTTCGCTATCTGAAATTGCAGGGCTACCTTCCATTCTTAGCCAGAAAGAATTTATTCGTTGTCTAATAACTACACGATACACCGAACCACAAACTAAAGAGAGAGAGAGAGAGACGCAAGAGCTCCATGTAAGCATCACCCGCAATCGCTCCTTTATATACCTTTCGTCCGAGTAGTAAACACCTGGTTCGTGACCTGATTGACTGTTTACGAAGGGCTACCCTAATGCTCTATGTAACTTTATTGGTTAGCTTGGGCACGGCGAACTTCCATGACCTGTCTTGCTCACATGAGCACTCGTTTACTACACCCCCCTGATATTCAATCACAGATTAGGCATTGCTTCCGGTGGCGAAGTCGCTCTGACCGACGCAGCCCTCCGTCTTCATGTCGGATCTGGGGCCGTTCTGGGTCTTCGCGTTGGCCGGGCTCAGCGGTAACTGGCTGAGACGTTACTTGTCGTCTTGTTACGTCAGCTGGTTCAGAGATGTGGACTAAGAGTTCATCATCTTCCGGTTTCTGACACGGCATATAGGAGGGCGGGTTCGGCGAACACGGCCTTTTGGCCGCTGCCGTTTGACCGCCAGGGGACATTTGGCCGCCGCCGCTGCCTGCATATCGACTTATTGTCCCTCATATTACGGGTTCTACTCCTGTTTATGAGGCATAACTTCCATCTGTGATTCTATGCTGTCTAACATTGAGGTACTGCTCCCATTTGAAAAAAGATTTGCGTTGAACGCTAAGCTGCGAGCCTTGTTGTGGCTCCTTGTGTATGGTCTGAGAGCGTGAGTTCCTCAATGTCGGTTTTGCCAGTCTTATAGCGGTTGCGGTGGTATTTGAATAAACGTTTGCTCTCTCGGTCGTATCGCTACAATCCATAAAAGCCTCCGCGGTCGTGGAGCATTCCTCTCAATGCTCACATGTCCTGCGACCGAAAATAATATGTCGCGAGAGCCTATTCCACCTTAGGCAAATAAAGGAGGCCCTCTTCATTTGCAATAACAGCTGCTTGAATCGTGATAGAGGAGTAGAGGTCAGTGACATATGGAATGCACTCATCAGTAAAACCAAATGTTGCACAATACCAGCTGACCCCTCTCCTCAGCCCTTAGTCTCGGAATCCAATATTGGAATAAACCGAACCCAACCTCGGAATAAACCCTAACAGTATCATTCGCTGAAGGCGGAACAAGATATGATCCCAAAGAGTCGGATTTGAGTCAATTCCCCGGAACTTGAACTATAGACACGCAACTGGGAACAAACAGGGAACACGGCTTCGAGCATACCTTCGCAGGCAGTAGTAATGCACCGCAAGTTTTGGACAAAGACCCTGCAGTTGGATCAAATCTTTTCACCAATAGAAGAAACACAAATGCAAGTTATGCCTCGTAAACAGGAGTAGGACCCGTAATATGAGGGACAATAAGTTCTGCGCCGGCGGTCAAATGCTCCTGGCGGCCAAATGTCCTGTACCCCGGGTTCGTTGTAGAGGAGCGACGACGAATATCCCGGACATGGGCGCGGTATCCCATTGATCTCCACCGCTTGCTCAGACATGGTCCCCGTTACCGTGCCTTGTTCATACTGGGTGTCGCACCTGCCAGTGTGCGTTCTTACCAAGCCTCATCTCCGATTTTGTAGGGACAGCTCACTATCTTTTCCTCGCCAGCGGCTTGGTCTACATCGCGGATCCGCGTCACGTAGCGGTAGATCGCATTTGCTGGAGCTGTCTCTGCGGAGCAATCATCTCGAGAGGTCATGTTGTACAGATAAACTGCCTCGGCCACTGAGCACTTTTTCCTTGCCGCGTTCACCTTTATTGTCCTGTGGCATCGTTCTACTATGCCATTTCCTGACGGCATATAGGCGCATCTAAACCTGAGAAGTACACACCACCGCTTTGTTAGGCGGGCGAACAGCTGACTCCGAAACGTGGAGTCATTGTCGACCAATAATTCTTCCGGTGCCCCTCGTTCAAGAAAGATTTGTTCCAAGTGTTCTGTGAGGTTCATGGCAGTACAAAACTTTAGGGGCCGCCATATAACAAACCGAGTGCGCCCGCAGTCAATGAGGGTCGTTAAGTCCTGCCTCTGTAGTGGGTGCCAAATTTTGCCCACTTCGAGTTTCCTTCGCCTCCACTTCACCGGGGCAGGATCAATAGACTGGCAAATGTCTCACTGCCTAACAATTATACTCACGACCCTCTTTGACACTGTTGGATCCCGTCTCTTTGCAAAATAAAGGGTACCCCGTACACCTGGGTGTCCCGCAGCATGGTGAACTTCAGCTACGACCTGCTCGCATTGCGTAGTAGCCGCGGAGCATGATTTAGCGGCGCCAACCATCGACGCGGTACTCGGGTTAGGGCATCTGCTTTATTATCCGCTGATTTTACCAACGTAACGGTCAGGTTCAAGTCGTACTCTTCTACCAGTGCCAGCACTATGGCTACTCGTCGCTGGATGAGCATTTCGCTCGCTGCCTTGGTCTTTAACCGGGCCCTTCCCGACAGTGCATCGTCAATCCATCTGTACACCGTCAGCGAGTCAGTCATAAGCTGGAGATCTTTGAATTGCCATGATAAAGCCAGATTTAGTTCTTTGATCACGGAGTCCAATTCTGCCATGTTAATATGACCGGCATCGTCAGGGCGTAACCATGCCCCATCTTCAATAATAGCGCCATCGACTTCCAGGGCTACGCCAAGCGCCAGCGCGCTCGCGTCATCCCAAACTTTGGCTTTATCACCCGAAACGTCCCATCTTCCCCGCACGGGATCTTGAGACTTCATTGCCTTGGCAACATCGAGAAGGGATGTCGTCATACGTACGCTGACGTACGAATATCGTCGACGTACGCTGACGTAGCCTTCTGGACGTCGGGGGTACCGGACAAGATATGGTTCACCACTACCTTCATGATCGTAGGGGCTACATTAAGGCCGAACCCCAACCTGGTGAGCGCACATCTGCGGCCCTTAACGATCACAGTCTGTCAAGGCCACAGAGTTTGGTCAACGTGAATTTAAAGGTAGGCCTTACGCAGGTCTATAATGGACACATTCGTACCTTGCCGACACCATTCGCGTAGCTTATGCGCGCAGACGTCACTGTTCGCCGTAAAGATGTGAATATATTCATTCAGTTGGCAAAAGTCCATCACAGGACGCACCGTTCCTTTGCTCCGTTGAGTAACCGCCATAAGGGGAATAAGCGCTCTAGCTGGTCCGAATTTCTTTTCGTCATAAGGTACTAGCCAGCCATTGTGAACCCAAAGATCCAGCTCCCGTTCATATTCTTCTTTGGCTTCCGCAGTGGGCGAATATTCTTCTATCGTGCTCTAAGGAGTCTCGGGGCCTTTGTTATTAGCCCACTTCCAAGCGGCTGTCCATGTGTGTGTGTGTAGCGACAAGATAGGGAGTACAAACGTTTATTCAAATAGTACGGCAACCGATATAAAGCAATCACGACCGTCGACGAGGAAATCAGCCTCTCGAACCATGCACCAAAAGCAACAACGCCACTCCTTGCTTTTCGTGCCGCTTATATATAACTTCGGTCACATTCGATGGCGCGTATTAATTGCTGACAGCTGCGCCAGTGCAGGTGGCACTCCGCGACGCGTCCCAGAAAAAGTCGCTCCGAGTTTCTTACCTCTCGTTCAAAGGCTGCCGCTTACAGTGTGACTTGGGTTCACATACGACCGTAAAGTTTTTCTCCTCAATGTAGCACCCAGCCTCAGCTTCTCCACAAGCCGCTTGGGTTCCCAAACAAAATCGCGGGAGACCTTGGTCGTCTATTTCGACGCCACCGAGCGCTACTATCCCAGTCACGCCGATTATAAACTCGAAGCCCATTGGCTTTTCGCTGGTGACAATTGTCTCTACCGTTGCTACGTTCCCTCTTTCTAACTGTAAACTCACCGTGCTCGTTCCGACGCAGCGTATCCTCTCACCACTCAGCATGGTCACATTTACTGGTTCCTTCCGCCATTTCTTGCAACATGCAGATAATGCAATACATTTGCTAAATCCAGTGTCTACCAATGTGCGGCGTTGTATTCCGTCAACAGTGATCCATGTAACCGGTAGCGCTGGACTCACGGCCGGGATGAGGCCAGCGTAGGTGCCTCCTCCCAACTATCGTTTCCGTGTACATTGGGAGAGGAGGTTCTGGGCCAGTCGTAGTCCCATTTTTGCCTGCGACTTCTCAAATATCGGTTTGCTGTCCTTCGAGCGGTGTTTAACAAACGATACTGCGTAGGACAATCCCGGGCAATACAGTTTACTCTACCGCAAGCATAGCAGCGTATTGGAGAGTACCGGTGCGCACTGTTCGAAGTTGCCAGTGTTTCCGCGGCGAAGCCCGCCTCACTTACGCCTATTTCTATACGGTAATCGACCATAACAGAGCGAGCTCGCACTACCAGCTGTTCAAGGGTCATGTCCTCCAATCGAGCGCTAGCTCGTAAGATTTCCTGCACATGCTCTGGGAGTCCATTGACAAACGCACAACATATTACACTGTCCGATATGCCCCCAGCTAACGATGCTAGTCGCCGTAAGCCAGCCACAAAAACGTCATCTGCCTCACCTGGCTCAAGCCTCGTAGACACAAAGCGTTTGTATGCGACGAACTTGTCCATGGCGAAGGCTTTTAACAGAGCCAGTTTGACTTTCTCGGCGTCTCGTCTCATTTATGGAGTTAGCTGCTCATATACAGTAAAAGCTTCACCGGCTAAGCGCAATGGGAGGACCTTTGCTATATCTGTAACACCGAACAGATTGCACATTATCTCCACTTTGTCCAGCCACTCCGCGACTGGCTCAGAATAGCCGTCGAACAAGGGGATCAGCTTCAGATCACAAATTTTTCTATCAGTGGACGTTTCTATTTGGCCTCGATAGCTTGAAATTGCAGGGCTACCTTCCATTCTTAGCCAGAAAATATATTCGTTGTCCAATAACTACACGACAAACCGAACCACAAACGAAAGAGAGAGAGAGAGAGACGCAAGAGCTCCACGTAAACGCAGTATTCACGCACCCCCGTCACCCGCAATCGCTCCTTTATATACCTTTCGTCCGAGTAGTAAACACCTGGTTTTGCTGGGCTGCAAAAAGGAAGAAACCTTCCTCCTTTTTTGGGGCTTTTCTTCTTCCCTGGGTTGTCTTTATTTGCGTGCGACTTCTTTCTGAAAGGCTTAAAAACCCATCCACTCAGTGGAGGGAATTGTTAGGTATGTGGAATACGACAACATTGCGTAGAGGTAACGATTTCATCCCAGATATCGCTGACTTCTATACCTTCGTCTCTGTTTATGGTCTGATTATGTCTAATGTACAGGGCTTCTTTTAGTTTCCTCGTTAGGAAATGCTGTTCGTGGCACAATACTTGTGCTTCTAATAGCCCCGAACAGTTAGATGAGTGTTCTTCTACTGCTGATGATCTTAGAGCTTGGTTCATGGATGTCGAAGGGTCCAGAGTTTCAGGGCGCCCTCTCCTGTTGCCCATGCGCCCTTCTAATCTATCCTTGGCGTTCCTGTACCTCGTGAGACATTTCATGTGTTCCTTGAACCGATGGAAGTCACTATTGTTACCGACCTTTTCTCCCTAATTGCGTTGACTCAAATATTTCCAATGTTTGCCTACATTATGTTTACCCTGGCTAAACCCTTTATAAGACCATTACATTGCGCCGGACTGTTCGTACTTGACGCTGAAGACGGGAGTCGGCTCTCCCGAAAGCTTCGTCGCTTGGGTAAGTGGCAAAATAAACTTTTTTGCTACATACGCAGACGAAACGTAAAGAAGTAGAGAAGTAGAAAGTGTTCAGTGTCACTATGTTCGCTGACAATCCGGAGCTGCCGAAATAAACTTATTCACAGTCACAAGTAGCGCATACATCCTTAGGGGTGTAAACTACGTCATATGGGCGGGTTGGGTAGTCGATCTTTCACCGTTAACTCAACCCGCACCTGAATGGCTGAAATAAGACTAAAGTTTCTTCGATGACCGCGGGGCCTTATTGCTATTGACCTGCGCTCCTCTCGTTCTTAAGGTTTTACGGCCGACCTTGGCGTCTCTTCTGCATTCTTATAACGTACAAAATTAGACATGCGTTCATGGAACGTGTGAAGCATTCTTGCCAGTTTGATTATCCCATTTAAGGTGTCGTGAACATGTGAAGTTATGCCAAAATATTTGAACCTTTGCAGACGCTTGATATTTTCGCTCATGCCATTGTAATCAAATCTGCATAATAAGAGTATGCCTCGTGTAGGTTTCGCTAGTGACCTTCAAGGACGATTGAGGAACAACGTGCACGAGTTGCTGCGTTGCCAAAATGCCAACAGAAGAGGTTTATTCAGTGTCGTTATTCCCGACCTACTACTATGCACTGTTCGCTTAAAGGAATGTCCCCCTTTGGAGGAAAGTTATCTAGAGTCGACGTTCGCAGGAAGGTACCGCAAGTCGGCACCCGCTTTCATTTCCACTCCGTGTAATGCCAATGGCCCTTTTGCATTGCACGTGTTTACGCCGACCCCGACAAACAGCTTTTTGAAGCCCAGCAAAACGCTGTGGGACCGATTGAGGTACGCCTTTGCCGTGTAGGCTGTTGGATCACTTACCGTTAAATCCGTGCAGCGATGTTGACGAAGTTTCAAATGAAAATTCGAAGAGCGCTAGCCGATCCAAGGGCACTTGCCGCGTTGATCAAATGTCAAATCGCCCTAACGAATCCACTGCCTTAAGTGCGGACAATGATTGGATCGAACTAGCAAGTAATTTACCCGACATGGCCATTGGCAATGTTGTTCAATTGTCAAATGTCAAGTACAGCGTTCAACGGTGAGGTGCGCATTTGCTTTTCCGCTGGTGCAACTTACTTTCATCTAATATAGCTGCATGGATGTTGGTCCATTTCGTGGGTCCTATGCTTTGTACCAGTTGAACAAGGAAACTTTCGTCTACGCCAAAGTGGTTGAACCGTCTTCCAATGAATTTCTATTGTTCAAACGGCTGAGGAAGTCGCTGCGTTGCGACGAGGAAGACCAGCGCTTTCGTGCCAACGTGTTTAATCTTGCCCTGAACTGCTACAAGTTCTTGGACGGCCATCTGCTCACTTTTGCTGGTTGCCGCAATCGCAGTTTGGCGGACGTAATGGGAGCCGCGAAATTAAAGAAAATCAAGCTACACGAAGGACCGTACGCTTACTTCGTTTTCGAAATTCTAAATATGGTTCACGCAATGCAGGTGATGGGAGTTGTTCAACAACGTTTGGATGCGGACAAGCTTCTGTTCAATGACTCGGCAAACTTTTTCGCCGAGTTTTCGCGCTGCAAGAACTGCGACGATTACAGGCGGCTTCCTGTTGCCCTGCTAAAGTTGTCCATCTTTTCGCAAGTAGACGACGTATCTTCGACCCATTTGACTGCCAGCGAAAATCCGTATCAGGTAACATTTGCCAGTAATCTTTCAATTTGAACGTTACGTTTCGCACGCAGGCCAACTACGTTGGAATGGTGCGCTGCGTATACAAGTGCGTTTTCGGTGACGATCTCAAACTGCTGAAAAGGCTATGGACTAAAAGAATTGCCTGCGATGGGCAAGTGCCATTTCACTGGAATTGCACCGTTTGGAATAGCTATTTTACGTCCTTTCTGACCCCTCTGCCTTACGGCGGCTCTACCGCTGTTATCAGCAAATTTGAGCAAGAGTTTTGCAACATTGTCCAGGATTCTCACTTGGAAATTGTACGAGAGTTACGGTTATTGAGTGAGATTTAGAAGTTCATTTAGAAGTTTAGAAGAGATTTGCTTTTTAATTTTCATGAAATAAAGCTTTACCATCATTTTCGTGAAAATGAATACTTGAACGGGAAAAAATGCCGTGATTTCTCTTTGAAACCTTTGAACCCCGTTACCAGACTCATCTTTGAAGGACAAGATACGTGCTCACGGCGCACTGGACATTCATTACCGGACCGGCGCTTGCGAACTTTGGAAGCACCTAATTTTTACCAACAAAGGAAGCAACGGGCACGTGGCCAATGACCCACTATCCATCCCCACTGGACGATGCCTCCTTCCCGAACTTCACTGTACGTTGAGCCGCCACTGGGGACGGACGACAAGGCAGTTGCTCTACCGCCTGGCCGAACTTCGAGGGAATCCGCCCCGAGGGATCAAGTTTGATCCGACGGGCCTCCCACCGATGCTTAGCTAGGTGGAGGAGCTACTCCGTAAGACCCGACCTGGTGGTTGGCCAACGGAGAACCCTGCGCTGACGACAAGCCAAGGTAGGGCTCGAAAGCTACGCCAAGCTTTTTGCTTTTTCATTTTGCGACATTTTTTACGGGAAGAAATGCCGTGATTTCTCTTTGAGATTTAGAAGTGTCATGCTGGAAAGGTACTTGATTTCCACTTCAAGTGCACCTGAGAGATTAGTCGCTAAATGTACTGGTCAGTATGACCGGCGGGTTCCGTTTCTTTGTTCATACGTTTTGCTGGAACAGCTAATTTACGTCAGTCTAACTGTATTCAGTTTGGGTCTTGTCTGATAGCTGGACACTACAGTATCCGTGACGAGCCATTGTCAAGGTTGCGCAACGGCTCCGGCGGCCGAGCGCCGGCGGTTCCCGTGCGCAACGTGGGTTCGACGAAAACACTTCGAAGCCGCAGCAATGCGTTCGACGAAAACACCTCTTGACCTGGGCGCTGACGGATTCGTTTCCCCAATTGAGCCACCGGTTCCCCTAGTAAACCATTCGTAATGTCTAACACCCAAGCAACGGTACTGAACTTCTCAGCGCTGAACAACATGATACCCGATGAAGAGCATACTCTTCGTTTCCTCCAGGATAAATGGCACCAGTTTCTGACCTGCAACCTTCCCCACCTGTTTACGCTGCACCAAAAATGGCAACGCAACCGCAAAACGCATTTGGCAAACCCTAAACGGCAAGTACATACGAGCATCAAAAAGAGCTCCTCAGCGGAATGAGTACAGCCCTACCGAAAGCACGAGCTCGTTCGCCAGATGGCTGACGACGGAAGCAGGGCGTTCCGGAAACTTCGATATCTGTTATATAACTAATAATCGCCCATGCATCCGCTGGTATGGCATTCGCACATTTATTATAGTTCGGAAGACGGGATGTCTTTTAACGGGAGCATGGATCTTCATGATGTTGAGTTTTCACGGATTTTTCCGTTGCTTTGTACGTGGATGGATCTGTAAGTAAACTGACACGGTCTCCCTACCAACGGATGGATGAGAGTAGTTATTAGAAGGTCAGAGAACACGGTCAGAGAACAACGTACGGTTTAATCTCGAATATTTCGGAACGCTCGAGTTCCACTCCTCAGCGAGAAAGAGGAACGTACGTTCCACTCTTTCTCACTGAGGACGGAACTCGAGCGTTCCGAAATATTCGAGATTAAACCGTATGTTGTTCTCTGACCGTGTTCTCTGACCTTCTAATAACTACTCTCATCCATCCGTTGGTAGGGAGACCGTGTCACTTTACTTACAGATCCATCCACGTAAAAAGCAACGGGAAAAATCCGTGAAAACTCAACATTTATTATAGTTATCATCAAAAAACGGGAAAGCCAGAATACCACCAAGTTCAGACATATGAAACCCGTTACAAAGCATATAGTATGCTTTGTAACGGGTTAATACTTCAACTGCATGAATTGAACACTGTCAGCTGAATTCAAGTGGCTACGTGCAGTGCCATCCGTGATTGAACACCAAGGTGCTAACGGGTGAAGGCGTGTGCACCACTCAACGGGTGCACGGCGTTGTGCAAACAGTACCGTTACTCTTTCCACAAAAGTTAGGTAACGTGGAAATTAGCGCAGAAATTATTTCGCATTCGCAAATGCGTCGGCCAAATATCATGTGCTACATATCACACGCGCAAAGGTCACGCGTGATCTACCGCCTTTGTTCCACAAACAGAGTACAGCGCCTCCGGCGCCACTGGAACAAAGGATGACGTAAGCGGGTCATTGTTATAAATGATGATCAAGGTAGTGTCCAGCTATCAGACAAGACCCTTCAATTTACCTCCAGTAAAAGTACCATTCTTCTAGTCAGAATTGTAGATTATTGAAAATTTGCCTCTGTATTGGCATTGATTGCTGCGCACGATTTGATTGAACTGCGCTTACTTTCATCTCGTACTGATCTGGCGAAAGTATTGTTTTCCTTACGTATAAGCGAATAATGGCTTGTCAACGAGGGTATCCGTTGCGTAGTGCAATCGCCTGTCTTCTTCTTGTCGAATAGGTCCGTTTCGTGCTTGATTGAAGCTTACGCTCAACATTGATTATAATTAAGAAGATATTCAGCCAGCGTAGTTCCAAGTAAATTCGGATGGAACGCAGAAGTATTGCGTACATTAATTTGAATTAGTAAAGTGTTGGAAGCGTGCGGTTGAGTTCTATCTACCGTTCCCTGTAAGAACACCGAAGCAACTAAACCAATGGCTAGTTGGTTGGTTGTGTTAGTGAAAAAACAGGTAAACAGTGATCGTACGATCGTTTGTTTCATAGCTTTCGGAATCGACTGATTCCGTCGTCAGCGAGATGGTGAAAAGCGCAGATGTTTTCGCGAGAGGATGTTATATAGGCCCGACAAAGGGTCAGGTGGCGATCAGGAACCCCTAATGATCAGGTGATGGCGCAACAGCCGCTTTGTCGAATTAGGCTGCTCCATACCTCACTGATCTCGACACCTTTGTCACGGTTAACTGAGGGATTATGTCTGATGTAGAGGGCCTCTTTGATCTTACGAAGTTGGAAATGGCTCTCGCGACATAAAGTGGTGGGCACAAGGTCGGCCGAACATTGAAAGAAATGCTCGACTATTACTCCGTTTGCTCGATCCAGCGCCCCGTTACAAGAAAACTAGTCTTCAAAAATTAGTATAGTTATTAAAAGTCGAAGAAACACTAAAGAGTATTCGATTACGCAAAACTAATGGTCGCTATTTTCTTTGGGTTTTCATTACACTGCCGAGTAGCGAAGCGCGTCGCTGCGCTGAACGTTGAACAGTGATTTCTCAGCGCGTAGATACAACGCTCGCTTAAGTTACATTTATTGTTCACTTCTTTTGAGGTGCACCAAATCGGCCATATTTGATCTTGTTCCTCACCTTCTTTGGGTTTACGCCGTATGCTTGCATGCGAGCATCCGTTAAATTATCCACGAGAGCAACTGTCCGTTTCAGCTGCTTTGGAGTTTTATCAGTCAACTGCACATCCGCTTTTCGTGCTTGGCGCTTTTCAACCTGCCTTGCCGAGCTGGTAGATTGCCGTTCTTGTTCCTGTTCTCCGTAAAGGCTTCTTAGGACCTTTCGTTTTAACGCTTCATTTCCACCTTTCGCATTGTAAACTTTTCGCAAGTGATGTTCCTGCACTTCCGGACTGCAAGAAGTCCTAACTAAGAACAAAGAAAAGCCAAGTCAACCCGGAGCTTCCCTACATGTATTGACTCATTTTCTTGATTGAAACCCACGCGTTGAGCTCCTTGTCGTTTGCCTTTAAAACTTCCGCCACGTCCAAGCCGAAATTGTTCGGCACAACCTGCCGGTATCTGAATCTACAAGGAATTTGGCCATCGATCATATCTTCGTAGTCCAACTTGTAATATTCCTCCATGCATTTTTCAACAATGTCTTAAGCAGCGACGACTTGAACAGAAAATTTGATTACGCGCAACGATCGTTACCGACCTTCGCTATCGTTGGATGCACGCATGTTCTCCACTTTGCGCTTGATTTCTTTGTAAGTGTTCTGTCCTGAGGACGTGCTTGTTCCAACTTGGTCTTCCTCATCCTCCTCGTCTGAGTCGGTAAACACTGGTTTCTTTGCATCCGCTTTGCTACTGTAGTAATTATCGTTAAACATTTCCTGCATTTGGCGATCGTGTTCTTCCGGATCAAAGTCCTTCTCAAGTTCCCCTTCGGCAAGGGCACAATCAGCACCGGCCGCCTGACGGAGCTTTTCCAACTTTTCCTGTATTTCTTTCTTTTTCAAATTTTTTAGCAGCTTAAGTTCCTCCTTCCGTCGTACTTTCTCCTATCGTCAAACAATATATTCTAACGGATATTGCAAACAGGTGAAGTACCATGTCCTTCCGTTCTTTCAGTGCTTCCCTTTTGCGTTTGCGACGTTCGTCCTTGCGACGTACGGAGCCTTCGGGTTCTCTCGGATATGTAGTGATCTAAACGGACGCTTAAGCAGGGATGGCCGCTTTGAATGGAATAAGATAGAATCACTTAGGAGCGCTCCTGACCGGCTTGAGACGAAATAATCATGCAAACAAGCAATACGCCCCAATAAAGGCAAAATGAAAGCGAAATAATGATGTCGGCTTACCACGTCAGCGGATGGTTCTTGGAAACGATATCTGTACTCTTCTTCGAAATCTTCTTGATGTTCCAAAGCCTCTTCGTCGCCCTCGTAGTCGGGAAACTGATCCGCCAAAGCTTCGGCATTTCCACTGCCGTCGTCCGGGTCCCTGTAGCGCCGATTGAGCAAATAGTCACGAAGATATGATTCCGCTGAATCCGGCGCCTGGCTATCCCAGAAGTCGCGCAGATACTGCTGAAAAGTGAACCAGGTCGTTTACGAGCAACGGAAAGAGAAAGTCCAAAGCTCCACCAAATCAGCCTTCTCTTCTGTATCGCAGCTTTCGCTCTCCCCTTTAAGCCATTCGATGTAGTCAGCCTCCTCGGATTTCTGAAAACGATAATCCCCAATTACACGGAAGCGAAGCGTCGAACAGTTTCGAGGAAAACCTTTTCCGCTTCTGTCTTTTCTTTAACCTTAAATAAGCCCGTTTCATCGTCGTCGTCGAATGGGATGTTCTGAAAGCTGTAGCAAAAATTTTAACGGCGCAGTTGGACGGGAATATTGCGTACGCGAGAAGCTGTGTACCTGTCAATTATCTGTTTCTGCTCTTCTACGTAAGTCATCTTTTGCCGACTGCCTTGCTCAGCCTCCTCGTCCGATTCGGAAAACCTGGAACAATATATCCAGTCGATTGATGGATTCCAAAATGCCAACTTACTTTCCACGTAAAATTCTCTCTCGTTCGAAGTCGCGCAAAAGCATAACTGGTCGTTTCTTGTCGCCCTTACCCTTACTTGATTGGCTTGGATCTTCGTCTTCGCCTTTTTTAAAGAACGCCACATTTGGATCGTATATTTTGGGATCCCGACCTTTGAGCGCCGAGAGTGCTTTGAAAAACGACTTCTCCATTTCTGGTGAAATCTCCTGAGCACTGTTCGAATGCGAGGAGGAAAAATTCGAACGCCTGAATGCTCACTTCGGCCTGCTCGTCCTCCGTGTCGCTGCTGCTAGCTGATTCCGAAGTAATATAAGAATCTCCATACTTGTCCTTCACTGCAAATGACGGAAAGTGAGCTTAACAAAACTATTTCGTCCGTTAGAATCGCTCACGCTTGCGCAATTCTTCCCTTCTACGCCACGCGTTGTAGCTCGCCGCATAGGCTTTGTTCACCGTAAACCCCGTACTTGCCTCCTCTTCGGAACCAAACAACTCCACCTTCTGCATTGCCCACCGCTTGAGTAAGGCAAAAGTTATTATTGAAGCTCAACAGAACCCTTCGCAACGGCAGGGGTACAGTACACCCAACTTGCGCATCCTACACAGACATACCGTTGCTTCGTACATACCTGCGAATCGTGTGGAGACATTGGTTTTTCGTTGCATCGTTTTAAGTTGGTATGAAGTTCGACTCCTTCCGTAGTCCTCGGGAACAAGTGGTTCCATTAACGTTTGGCAGCGCATTTCGCAATTATCCTTACCGAGCGACGTTGTGCAAGAATCCATTTCTTGGCGTCTTCTTCACAGTCGGCTTCGTCGTTCTGCCCTACTTGTTTCACAAGCTTGACCAAAAAATAGGTCCGTTTTGGAACGTGTGTTTTTCTCCCTTTACGCGTTGAACGCTTTCAGGCATGGAGGAAGGGCGCAAGAAGCTGAAGGCGCAGCTGAGTAAGTTAGAACTACTCCTGTGGGCGCTTTTCGCGGGACGACCTTTATTGTAAAGCTTAACAGTGTGCTGTGTTTTGCAGGAGAACGGAAGAGGCATCACGTCGGAGGCGAAGTGCAATTTCATAGGGACTATGAGTATGCGAAGCACCATTTGCTGAACCAATGGGAGAAGGAAAATAAGTAGTCACGTTGGGCCGCCGGATAAAAGCGCTTGTAGCAAGCATTTCCTGAAAACGTTGGCTATTAGTGTTTCGAGTGTAGAGAAATTAAAGAGGCTACGCGTTAGAAAAAGGAGAGTGCCTTTTTGCAAAGGTTCGAATTTGCGGACCCTTGATCAATGCAGTGTACGACTTGCGGTTCCTAATCAGCCATTTTGAACCCGTCAGTATACCAACGTTTGTTTGATTATCGAATATTTAGTTATTTGGTCTTGCATTACAGTCTCGTTTGAGCTTGGAAGTCTTCTTGGAAAAGCGTGTTGTAATTGGATCTTCTCTCGCCACAGCTGCTGACTGAGATTGCAAAGGTTTGTTTTGTCTTTGTCGCCGAGCTGTGACTAACTGTCTGTTTCATAATGGTCCGTTCCCGTTAAAGGCATTGCGTGGTTCACTTTCAGCTTGATGGGTTTTGTTTGCATATTTTTGTTGTAAGGATGTGCTTAGCGAAATAAGTGCTGTGAATGCGGCACTTTTGCAATACGTAATTCACGGAACTAAGTAATTCGTATTATTGTAGGCTTACTTGAGGAGTAGGCCACTTACGATATATTAAGAATGCATGGGTATGTTTACTGTCTTTCTAATGAACAGCAGATAAAGTGAAGATGTGAGTAAAATAGTACAGTGAAACCTTAATCCGAACCCCCATAAACCGGACCCTTCTCTAATCCGGACTCGTGGAAGGGAACAATAGAACGACCGTATACATTAAAGATGATTGGGCTACCTGTGCGAAACGGACAGTCACTTGGCGGCAACGGCTATAAGAGCAGCAAACAACCAGCCAACGGTCCTTTCGTTATGCATTAGCATAGGCGCAGACCAGCCATGGCCCGACCTCGTAAGCGGACTCCCCGCTTGCAGAGACTGACATCGCTCAGTGGACTCCAGGAACCTACATCTAAAGTTGCATTACCTGCTTTTCTGTGACCTGCTGTAAGCCTCTTCCATAAACCGGATTTTTCCGTAATCCAGACTACCCACCGCCCCGACGCGTCCGGATTAGGGGGCCTCCACTGTATTTGTAAAGTATAACGCTGTATATTGGTACACCTCCAATAGTGTGACCATGACTAATAATGTCATTCTTAGCGGTGCCAATTTTAACTTAGTTATGATGTTTCAGTTTTGTACCTTTTTAGCATTCCGAATTTAAACTTTCGCTAGTGTACAGTAGCGAAGTTTCATGTTTTGGCAAGTTCTGAAATGTGAATGCTTCATGACGTTCTTGATGTCATAAAGTGAGTATTGATGACAGGGAAAAATTGTAAAAACAAAATGGCCGCGTATTTTCCTCTATTTTTACGATTCCATACTGTAGGACTTAACAATTATCAGGGTACACGTCAGTTCGCCGCGCCGATTTTGACGCGCGTTTTTCGCCGCGGCGGCAGAGACTGAGCTATCAAGCGTGCAGCGATAACCCATTACCGCTTTCGCGGCCAACCTCCCTATTCGACGGTAGTTTCCCATGTACATGTCTTTTCTCCAACTTTCTGCTCTGTGTTCCATGTTTTCTCATGGCGCCACGTGCAGTTTCCGTGACTTAGTTCCAAGTTACAGCCTACCATATCCGACTGCGGCGCCCATTTCCAGGCGATGTGGCTTATCTCCAATCCTGACTGCTTAGCGCCCCTTTACTAATCCTTTTTCCAATCGCTGGGAGAAAGACAACGCAACTTGGAAAGAAGAGTCGCGATCGAATAAGATAGCCTATATGTTGGAGTTTAGCCGCTGAAACCGCACGAGGTGTCAATAGGGGACATGGAACACAGACCAGAAAGTTGGAGGAAAGACGTGTACATGGGAAACGAGCCGCTAAATGGGGAGATTGGCCACGAAACCGGTAATTGGTTATCGGTGCACGCCTGAGAGCTCAGCTTGTGTCGCTGCGTCGAACTGACGTGCTCCGCAATTATGGAGTGCACTGCTAAATAGGCACAGTGGGTCTTCCAGTACTTAGGTTTAACCCAAATATAAAGGACTTGTGCCCTGTACGTCGAAACGGTAAAGGTTAGAGAAGGCGGCCTTTGATGGACAATTTGTGCAATGCGGCCAGAAGTTTATTGTAGTAATGAAGTTCCATTTCACAGTATGGGCGTTGTGTAGATAGGAAAAATTTCCAAGCAGCCAAACGATGCACTCGGTTGACTTTCTCCGCGGTATATTGGTAGCCATGTGACTGCTATTGGCTGTACGACAGCTTTAAATAAAAGACGCTCATGTCAGCGACTTCGGTACGCAACATTAATAGACTTTCATTTGTGCGGCCGCCTTTTGTACTGCTTGGAAATACAAACGCGTTTATTAGCTTCGACATTAAAATAATCTAATTGGCATGAATAATGGATTTCTCACGGGTTTCAGTTTCATATTGTGAGAAAACGGCAGAATACCCGTTCATCAATGTTTTACTTCAATAGCGTAGCTTTCGGGACCTCTCTTGGTCCCGTCTTCAGCGCAAATTCTTCAAATTCGAATTTGCGCTGAAGACGGGACCAAGAGAGGTCCTGAAAGCTACGCTATTGAAGTAAAACATTGATGAACGGGTATTCTGCCGTTTTCTCACGAAACCTAATTAGCAGAAGCAATAGACGGTATGCTGACTGTTGATACTGCACTTGAACGAAAAATGTCGTTCGGTGGCCCTGCAACATGAACAGATTGTGGAAATTAGCAGTATTGCACTTCACGGAAACATGTGCGTTTCTGGAACAGTTTGTAAAGGCATGTGTGTTTAATTATGTAATAGTTTGTAATTTGCCGGTTTTAATTTTTAGTGCCAAGCATCTTGAATTGTTTACCGATTATTGTTTGGCGGAAGTTAGTTTGCGTGCATTTCTCGATAAATCCTTCCTTGATCTCTGAAAGGATGATCATAGATGCAGATACACTTCTTAGATGCAAAGTTTTGAATTTCCAACCATGCGCGCAAGCACTTCAGCTTCTGCTTTGCTGGCATTTATTTCCATTGCTGATTGTTCGTCCGATTCCATTCGACCAAGCAGGATTACATTCTTTGCAATTTCGCAACCGAAGGAAGTAGCCCTGCTCTTCGTATTTGAGGAGAACCGCTCCGAGATATTTTTTTCTTAGAATTTTTGCGTAAGCATTGAGCGCATCGACGGCTTTTTGTTATGCACAACACAAGTATTTATTTGTCTTGTTTCTCAACGCGTATCCCGTTAATAGTAAATGCCCTTCATTGATGTATAAAAACGCACATATGCTATGCTTTCGGGTCAAATCGCTACCCGTTGTCAGCATGTCTATTCATGTCAATCGCCCACTCAGTCGGTGGGTTTGCAAGCTCCGCTTGATAAGCCTGCTGATGTTTTGGCCCCAAAGTTTGGGCAATGTATGCATTTATACAGCATTAAAAATGTATAGCGTCAACGCGATATTCATAGAAAAGCAGCGACAATTTTAACCACTCATGCAAATGTATATATGTCATTTTTTAAAATATAATGCTAATTACTTCTCAGTGGTTGAAGTTGGAATTTAATGAAGTTTTGGAACGCTACAGTTTCATTTCTTGAAATTGCAAACCGTGACCAAAAAGTAGTTGTTGCGTAGCGAACTGCGTTACATAAATATTGTTATCTTAATAATTCGTTGGTCCCCTGGCGATCGCTTTTTGCCCCTTGTTGCAATATGCATTCACAAATTAGGCAAAACGAAACTGCGCCTTTGCGTCATTAAGTTACTTGTTTCGTGGAATCGCCAAATCGCGACATTTGTTGAGGCTGTTCTCCGTAACCAAAAGCAAATATTTTCATTCCAATGCGCGGCGCTGATATTGAGTTGCTTGCATGTGTTATTTTGTCTCGTGCTGATGTAGCCATTTGTTGCAAAACAGCGGTCTCGCACGTGCCCACTGCCGTGCCTCTGACTTTACCATTTTGCAGTTTGCCCCTACCAGTTGAGACTTGAACCTGAAGTATTCAACCTCGTCCTATTGCTTAACCACTTTTTAATTTACGTTGCACTTGGAAGTTTTCAGATAACATTGGTTTATTGTTACTTCCGGTATGAATAGATCGAAATGGCGCCAATGGAATATTGAAGTTGGCACTTTCTGTTAAACTAATAATTCGCTTGCAGTCTGACTTAGTTGATTTGATTTTACGATTTTGACGTTCTTAACTTGCCTTCAGCAAGTTTGTCCAAAGTTAATCCTTCCCCAAATTATTTTCAGGATGCTGCTTTTCGAGTGCGCAGCTTGAAGCACACTTCGCAATACGGCCTTTATTTCATGGTTTGCCGTTCGTTTAGGACATAGATATCCATAGGGTAAGTATTTCAACTTTATTCTTTTGCCGATACGTACTCACACAGACATATATACAAATATATATATATATATATGATTGATGGTTGTCACGGATTTTTCCCGTTTTTTGGCTTCTTTTAAGTATCTGTAAGTATACTGAAGCGATCTCCCTACCAGCAGATGGATGAGAGTGGTTATTAGAAAGAACGCAAACAGCACACGTACGTAACCGTATGTAACCGTATATTTCGTTACGCTCGAGTTCCGTCGTCAGCGGTGGTGGAGAGACCACCATACGTATAATGGGGTTTGCCAACGGGAGACATGCGTTTTATCGTAATATAAAAGAAGCTCTCCACCACCGCTGACGACGGAACTCGAGCGTTCCGAAATATACGGTGTTACATACTGTTGCGTACGTGTGCTGTTTGCGTTCTTTCTAATAACCACTCTCATCCATCTGCTGGTAGGGAGATCGCTTCAGTATACTTACAGATACTTAAAAAGCCAAAAAACGGGAAAAATCCACGACAACCATCAATCATATATATATATATATATATATATATATATATATATATATATATATATATTGAATATATGATTGATGGTTGTCATGGATTTTTCCCGTTTTTTGGCTTTCTAAGTATCTGTAAGTATACTGAAGCGATCTCCCTACCAGCAGATGGATGAGAGTGGTTATTAGAAAGAACGCAAACAGCACACGTACGCAACTGTATGTAACACCGTATATTTCGGAACGCTCGAGTTCCGTCGTCAGCGGTGGTGGAGAGCTTCTTTTATATTACGATAAAACGCATGTCTCCCGTTGGCAAACCCCATTATACGTATGGTGGTCTCTCCACCACCGCTGACGACGGAACTCGAGCGTAACGAAATATACGGTTACGTACGTGTGCTGTTTGCGTTCTTTCTAATAAGCACTCTCATCCATCTGCTGGTAGGGAGATCGCTTCAGTATACTTACAGATACTTAAAAAAAGCCAAAAAACGGGAAAAATCCGTGACAACCATCAATCATATATATATATATATATATATATATATATATATATATATATATATATATAGCAACCTTTTCTTTTCTTCTCTTTAACGGGGAGGTGCATTTCTGCTGACAAACTCTTGACACGGTATCAACCCGTTAGATCAAAGCGTTTATTTTAAACGCAGAGCTTTCGGTTACTGCTCTTGTAGCCGTCATCAGTGCGAAGTCAAAAATGTATATGTCGACTGCCCAGCCAGTCAACAGTTCAGCAAGCTCCACTGCTAGACCATCTGGGCTGGCGGCATCAACTATCAGGTACTACCGTTGTACCCGTCAAGCTTCTGTCGCCCGCCCAGTCATTCCTGCAGAGAGCGAGCATCCCCACCGACCGACCGATACAGTGACAAAACTCCATAATGAACAACGACAGTAAACAACCCGTGCCCGTGGACGTGTTCTTCTTTAAAACGTGCGGGTATTAAGGTGGCCTTCCTGGTTTTCACCATCCTTCATCCATTCTTCCCTATCCGATATTTCTGCCTTCATCTGTCGTTGTTATTTTCCATCTTCTATCTTCTTTTTATTTTTCTTCTATTTTCTTGTTCTTAGAAGATAGAAGATGGAGAAGAACAACGAGAGATGAAGGCAGAAATATCGGATAGGGAAGAAGGGATGAAGGTTGGTGAAAACCGGAAAGGCCACTTTAATACCCGCACGTTTTAAAGAAGAACACGCCCACGGGCACGGGTTGTTTACTGTCGTTGTTCATTTTGGTGTCGTGTCACTGTCCCGGTCGGTCGGTGGGGATGCTCGCTCTCTGCAGGACTGACTGGGCGGGCGACAGAAACTTGACGAGTACAAGGGTAGTACCTGATAGTTGATGTCGCCAGCGCGGATGGTCTAGCAGAGGGGCTTGCTGAACCTTCGGCTGGCTGGACAGTCGACATATACATTTTGACTTTGCACTGATGACGGCTACAAGAGCAGCAGCCGAAAGCTCTGCGTTTAAAATAAACGCTTTGATCTAGCGGGTTGATACCGTGTCAAGAGTTTGATACTTGACTGATACTTGACTTGATACAGAACATTAGAAACTCAGAAAACTACGCTGCTTAGCAAGCGTTCATAAAAAGTTTCAAATCGCGAATGGGAGGTAACGTATAACAAATCTGGTAACGATTGATCTAGTATTCAAACAAACGCCATATTCGTTGTAACCAGCACTATCTATTTCATGACTGTTGGATCCGTTTTCTCCTTTTGGTCAGTAGATCTTTGTTCGAACAAAGCGGTTTGCCAGCGGGAGACATGCGTTTTATCGTAATATAAGCGAGGCTACTGAATATGTGATCTATTCGGAGCTTTTGGAATTTTCTGTTCCGTTCTTCGGCGAACCGGTGTTAGAACTCGATTTGTTTGTTAAGAGAGAATAATGGCAAGTGACCCGTTCAAACTTTACTTAGTACTTCACGAACGTAGCTCTCTAGGGACCAGCGTTGTCCCGTCTTCAGGGTGAGTGTTGTTCGCCAAAATATATACGTATGCGAAATTAGTGGGCATTATTCTTTGAACAGTTCTGATTGGCTCATTCTAAGCGCCTTTTCGTTCATACGCTTTTCTAAGCAATGGATAAACCGATGATAAAAATACTATTTCGGCATAGCAATAGCGCAAAAGAGGCAAACAGCTAATGAACGTCGTCCGAGGTCATTCTATCTTCTGCAAACGTTGATCACAAATTATTTTGTCGCCAATCCCATTTAAATCCATAGATGATGCACTGTTCCTTTGTGCGCGGGTTAGACTTTGCTCTTCGTCTAAGCTTGCCACGCATAAACGGTATCGAATACGTTGAAGTGCGCAGTGGCGTTTCCGGCTTCGTCGTTAGTATCGTTCCTTATACAGTAGGCAATCGTATATGATTTACTTCGATAATAATAATTTCAACAACGGCCTTGCCTGAATTGATCCACTCGGTTAGGGCGCATTTACGCGAACGACGCGTTGAGTAGTAACGCGCCGGTATTCCATTTGATTACCTTAGAAGCTGGCTTCCGCCAGAGTGCAAGTTGCTGGCAGTGCATTGGGAGTTGTATGTAGCATTTGATTCATGGCCGTAATGTCCAGTTGGAATTGTCCTCAAGCCAATATTGTGAACAAATAAAGAAGCCAAATGATCCGATGAGCCATATGGTTCCTACGCAATGGTTATCAAATAATGACAATCCGTTCCGTCGTTACGGGTCGGTTTACACCGCGGGCGGTCGTTTCGTTCAAACTGCTGTCGCGTCGTTCGTTGATGTTGACGCGCCCGGTTAGCAGATGGTGAAGGTACATTGCTGCGCGCCGTCGCTCAAATGTCCAAAGTTGCATCGGAAAAGCAGTCCAACCGCTTTTTTCGTTTGCAACCCACACCGGTCTGCGCGTATTGTTTCGATCGCTTTGCCACTGCGCAAGTCTCTTTCAAACTGGCTTTTCCCCTTTTCCATCGTAGCGAAAGTTTGGCGCGAACTTCAATTTCAATTGGTTGGAAAGTTCATCCGTTCTTTCGGAAAGTGAAAACTGTCTGCGTGCCCAACTTTTGCTTTGCACCACTAAGCCCATAGGCGTTGCTGCTCAACTTCGTTTCACCACTTCGAACTGCTCTGCAATACTTTAACAACGCTGTTCCTAACTGCGAAACCAACAAACCTAGCGAAAGTGCTAATCAGGGTCGACAGCATTGGTGAACATTTGGCAGGTCGATTTGACAAATACTGATGCAGCTGTGGACAATAGCTGAGAGCGTTGCGGATCGGTGCACTTCCAATGAACGATCGTTAGCTAACCGGCCTGCTTAAGTGTAATGGGCAAATCCCACATGTTCCTACAGCACGGTAAATGTTTCAACGGTTTCGGTTAACTTCTACGGTCTAGGAGGTGCAAGTTTTCGTTTTCGCACCTTTTCATTAGAATGAAGTACAGTTTGTTATGTTTCATATATATTCGAAAATCACGTTATACGAAAAAAATATATATATATAACTCAGTTTTTTATTACGTTGTCAATCTTCGTTGCCCAATTTTCACCATAATGCTTTTCAGAAGTCAATTTGTTTATAATTTGCTAGCAAAACGATGCCTCTTGGGATGTGCCACTCTGTCATCAGCTTACTGAGATTTCGTATACCATAAAACCTTGGTGACGCGTCTTTATCTTTGCGTGTGCATATTTTTTTACTAATTGTATACTTGATGACGGGACTAGGTAGTGTCCCGAAAGCTCCGTGCTAACTCGTGTTCTTTGAACGGGATTAAAGCCGTGTAATCAGAATAAAAGATAATTGTATACTTTTTAAAGGAATTTTTTATATGTATATATACGCTATAAATGTGTGGTTTATAAGTTCATTTTTTATATTACGCATCAATATTGATTATCCGCAGCATTTTTGAGTGTTGTACTTTTGAATAATGGCCAACTGTTCAGTTCATGTTTTGAATAGTAGCATGCTTTCCAAGAGGCATGTTTCTATGGCTGTAGGAAAGAAGACCGTACTCTAAGGGCATTTGTTTTGCACGTACAAAAGTCGCTCCTGCCAGTTTGACGGTGTGTGCCATCATCCGTCCTCTTTTTTCGTTGGCAATGCAATTAATGCAGCTGGTTGGCATGTTGGTTGCACAACCGAAACGAATCAGTGACTATATTATTGTTAGGTATTAGAGCAATGAAAAAGAGGTGAAAAGATACGGTATCTTTTCACCTGTTTTTCATACTTCTGAGACACCTCGTTACTAATGCCTCTTGCTTCAAGGTATTAGAGCAATTGGTAGTGACGGCCAATTGTTAATGCATCCGTCCATCCAGGTTGTTCTCGTGAAGCCTGGCCAATATCGGTTAGCGATCGAAAGACAAGCAAATTGTTCTGTTAGACATGTTTTCCATCTTAGTTCTTGCTCGTAATACCAACTCTGTAACGGTCGAGGTCTTTCCACCGTCACCATCTCGCAGCGGCGCGGTTTTTCGTGACTTGGACAACTTTGGCGAGCGTCTAGCAAAATCGGGTCATTCACCTCAAGTTTCAACTGAGGTTTCAAGGGCATCTGAAAATTTGGTCAGTGCCTGCTTCTTCCAAACGACTTCTCCCTCTTGCTCCGTCCGGGCCATCAAGCAGGCTTGCTGCTCGCCTTTGAAAATCGCGCTCGCATTCACTTCGTTTTACGGTTGCCTACCAAACTCCAAACTTTCCATTTTCCCAATCAAGGATACGGTAAATGGCGAAATTTAAGTTCAACCCGAATATTCCAGTTTAATATGCAAATGAAGCAAGGGTGGCGAACAGTCGCGGGCGTACATTCGCAACAGTTTACACAAATATGTAGCACAATTTCGAAACGCCAAGGCAATAGCAGCACCAGTAAGCTCCATTGGCAAGGAAAAAGTTTCCTGACGTTACTGTCCATAGCGGAAGGGCACTTCGATCGCCCTGTCAACAAGCTCAGTAGTACAAGTTGGCCTATTTGCCTTGGGTTGAGGATTTACGGACATCCTGAAGCTTTGACGTTTTGACGTGACCTCCATTGACCATTTCGCGGATAGACAGCAGTTCCGACTTGGCCCAAGGCGAAACGTTGTCCTTTTGTTCCGGTCGAACAGAAAGCTTGGCCAAATGAATATGAGGCAGTTCATCAACTGTCATGACAAGCATGGTGTGCGCACACGAGTCGACCGTTCCGCGTCCAACAGGTCGACGCCGCAACCGCCAATGCAAAAACCAGTTTCCGCGGAAGCTTAGCGGTTAAACCGTAATTCACGGAATCCCATTGTGAAAGGGCGGCAGTGGCAATTGTTGAATTCAGTTGGCAGTTGTTAGTCCGTTCGCGCTTCCTATGGCAACAATTTCCCACTTTGTCCCTCCTCCGGCCGGGCGCTCATCGGTTAACGGTCGGCACCCTTTTCCAATCGACAACGGACGTGCAATTACGGAGTATACAGGCGGCCGACCTTGGCGTTTCGCCCTTGCTTGCGGCTCCGTCGACCCGAAGCTGATCCGCTCGGTCTGGTTGCCTTGTGGTTCACATCCGTGTCAACAGTTTCCCGACTGACATGCAAAAATCTGGCGCGGCCATATGGTCCCTTGGCGATCCGCCTTATGGCCTGCGCGGCCGTCCGTGAGAGCCGTTTCGGTTCATTTGACGCGCACCATCGCTATTTTTGCGGTCGTCATGGTCAATGGAGAATCGTTATGCCCCGGCGACCGTTCAAAAAAGCGCACCTAAGCAGGCATGACAGACGTGGGCTCCGGGGCAGCTCTTCTGCGCCCCCACTTGACGCGGTACACCTGGCATTTTCGGGCTCAAAGCCAAGCGTCTCCCCATGGCGGCAACATCAAAATCGTTACGCGTGGCAGTTTGGTTTGGGGCAAAGCGTAAAAGCAGGATCATCGTTTATACATACGTATATTACAAGCATCTTACACGAGGCAGCAGGGCACTGTGAAAAGGGCGGTCATAGCAACGCAATGGCGCGGGCCCTGCGCCGACGCCCTTCATCAGGCAAGGCGAAGGAGTGGATGGGCAGGGGGTGTTCAATGGGCTACACTTGACTGACGCGGTTAGTGTCACAGGGTTCGGTATGAAGTTGCGACTCGTATGTCGCCGTGTCGCCTCGCGACACCGCTGGCAAACGCTGCGCGCCCACGTTGCAGTAGTGGGTGAGCGGACGATCACCCGCCGCCGGCAAGACTGGCGCTGGCTTCTTTGGGGGCACCGGAACCGCGCACGCAGTCGACTTGCTCATTGGCGACGATTTGTCGTCGGGCTCCAATTCCGATCCGAACCCATGATGATGACGATGGTTGCCGTGGTAAGGGTCGTCATCGTCGTCGTCTTCGGCGCAATTGCCGTGCTGTTGCTTTGGGGGATCGTCCGTTTCTTGTCTTCTGCGGGTTCCCTTCAGTGGGTGCACCCCAACGAACGTCTCGTACTGATTAATATTCCTGCCTTGCTTCACGCGGTAGGGCTTCGCGGACGTCTGGTCAACCGAGGCGACGAATAATTTTCCCTTGTCCGCCTCTTCCTTTTCGTCAGGTATGCTCTTTGCTTCCAACGCCAAGTAGGGAGAATCGTAGGCGAAGTGGACACCCTTGCTGACTGTGTATCCCTTGCCGGCATTTTCCTTGGACAAGCTCCAGTCGTTCCAGTGGCTCTGCTGATGGTACGCCCTTAGGTTGTTCTTAATAACGGACGATCCGGCGGCACTGGAATTTCCTTTCGCCTTTCGGTACATAACGCAGGCGACAAAAAGTACAATGGCCAACAGTAGGAGCAGGGCGCCGCCAAGCGGAGCCCCAACCAGCATTGGTATCTCGCCTACGGACGTTCGCAATTCATCAACCAATTGATGGCCGCCGTCGCTGATGGCAACAGGTGCGCCAGTGATGTACGGTTTTAGGGTGCCATTCCAGGGACACTGTTCGCCGCGTATGTGACAGTTTCTACCTCCAAAGCAAGGCGCGCACTGACAGACGTAGTCGCGATGATGGACATTCCGACAGGTGCCTCCATTGCGACAGGGGTTGGCCTCGCAGCCGCCCAGCCTGACCGAGCAATCCTTGCCCTTATAGCCGGGCGGGCACACGCAGGCGAAGTCGTTGACCAGGTCGACGCAGGTGCCGCCATTCAGGCAGGGTCTCTTCAGGCAGTCGTCAATGTTCGTTTGACACAGGGTGCCCATGAAGCCTTGCGGGCAGTGGCAGCGGAAGTTGTTCACCTCGTCCTGGCAGGTGCCGCCGTTCAGGCAGGCATTCTCGGGGCAGTCGTCCACGTTGCTTTCGCAGCGGTCGCCCGCAAAGCCGACCGGGCAGACGCAGTGGAATCCGCCGAACTCGCTCACGCAACTGCCGCCTGAAAATGTGGGCCCACTTTTAGCAACCCCGAAGACCCAGCGAAAAATGGCGTCCATCTAACCGTTCATGCATGGCTCCGAGTGGCACTCGTCCCGCTGGATGTCGCAGTTGGTGCCCTCCCAGCCGGCCTTGCAGAGGCACCTGTATCCGACATCCGGTGACGGGGCGTCAACGCACAGGGCGCCGTTCTCGCAGGGTTGCTCCTTGCAGGTTCGCGCGTTGCTTTGACAGTGTCGCCCGCTGAAATTGGCGGCACAGGCGCAAGTGTAGTTGGCCCCGGACTCGTGACAGGTGCCGCCGTTTTGGCACGGGTTCATTTGACAAGTTTCCACCTTCAACTCGCAGTTGGTGCCACTGTAGCCCGGGGCGCAGGCGCACGTGTACGAGCCGGAGCCCGAGTTCGAGCAGACGCCTCCGTTCTGGCAGGGCTTCTTGTTGACGCAAAAGTTCAAATCTGCAAGCACCAACTTGTAGTCACGTTCGGTGGTCGTCGTCGCCACCGGGGCCTACCTTGATTGCAAAAGACGCCGCCCCAACCTTTCAGGCACGTGCATTCGAACGGTTTGGCGCAGGTACCGTGCATGCAGCCGGGATATCGCTTGCAGACGTCGCAATCGCTTCCCGCGTAGCCGGACAGGCAAACGCAGTCGCCCGGTCGTTCGCAGGTTCCATGTTTGCAGCCCTGTTTGCATACTGCTACAAAAAGGGGAACATACGTTGACATGAGAAGCTGGCAACGATATGCGAGGTACAACAAAATCCCGTGGAGTTTCTACGCTAAGGCTCGGAAGCGAGCTTGTTTTTCATTTTGCGATTCCCAGTGGAGTCAACGTCCTTACGAAACAGTTGCGTGGACTGACGGATTGCCTCGCGAAAAATAGGAGGGGCTCGACGGGATCGCCTTATGGTTCTGATCCTCTTCGAGTTTGTTAATCTTCCCCGTTGGTAGCCATCTCTCAGACAGTACATACGTGAGCGTAGCAATCAAACTTCAGACGGTCGACATCTGGTTTGTTCATTCAGTCGGGGGCACATACGGTCCAATGCAGCGACGAGGGTTCGACAGTCCGCCGATGGTGCTGACCGGTGCTCAGATATTTTCTCATGACCTCTCCTTCTCCCTCCCCCCTCCCTCTCACTTTCTCTCTCTCATGGCGCGCGCTCCGGAACAACGACCCTCCGGTGCAAACCGTAATCGTTGGTTGCCAGCTGGCGGAGCAGATGTGAGACCTACTTTTGGCCCATTGGAACAATGCCCGCCGCCCTCGGCGCCCGACATTGCCATTGCGCCGGGCCGGCTGTTGCGCCCGACCCCGAAGGATTGTTTGTCCAAGCAACAATCGGCACCCCCTGCCGGCGCGCGCCCGCGCCAGCGACGGTGCCCAAAAAGTATAGGGATGTTGGCCTTACCGTCTTTGCACTTGGGACCTTGCCAACCGAGCATGCAAATTTTCGCGCCGTCCTTGGCGCAGCTGTAGTGGCCGCCCGAGTCGTTGCGAGCCGAGCAGAAGGTCTCGCACTGGGAACCGTAGTAGTGTTCGGCGCAGACGAAGCGCAGTTGGAGCCTGAGCCTGCTGTGGGCGTTTCTGTACTCCTCGACGTTCCACCGACCGCCGACGGGCAAACTTTTCCGTTCGGCAACTCGAAGCAATAGCTGGCGGCCCGCGGTGATTGCGTAGTCTGCAAAATAAAGCGGAACCCGTCAATAGGTGGCCGTAGCGAAAAAAGGACTGTCGACTGGGTGCGCAGTCGGCTGTCGTTAGCTGTGAGCCGCCGACAAGCGAAAAAGCAAATGGCGCAAAAAGGGCGACTCGGCGAGAGCGTTTGCACCGTAAACGGTTACTCACAGTAAGCGAACAGCTCCAACGCAAGCAAAGAGCACCTACCTGCACGCGGGGCGCCAACATCCTGGGACGTCGAGCTGCCGTTAGGCTGATGCCAAATTTCGACCGTCATTATCAATTTGCCCTGCAAAAAGTTGCATTAGCAATGCGGCATGGGTGCTCCCCGAGGGCGACTGCTTACCGGCCAGCGGTAGCGGACGGCATGCTTCATCACGGAACTTGTGGCCGTTACGCGGTCCGACTGTCGCAGAAGACTCAAGTGTTCGCTGGTCGAGCCGACGGCGCCCATCACCCATCCTCCGAGAGTGCATGAAGGATTGGCCTGCGGGTTGGTGCGCTCGGTTTCCAAGCAGACCCGGAAAACCAAGTTGCACGAAACGCTGCAGGCCGACTTGGTCGACGACGGTCCTGCAGTTGCCTTGCAGCAAACGCCGTCGGCATCCAGGGCGTCGTAGTTTTGAAATGAATTGATGCGAAATTCAAGCGTGCCCATACTTCGACCCGTTGGCGCCTGGCGGGGAGCAAACAATGTCTACTCGTTCGAGCGGTCCAACCGAGCTTACCATTATTAGCAGGATGCAACATCCGACGACGGGGAGCAGCAATGCTTGCATGCTGGTCGACCAGGAGACGGCGGTGCTTCTGTTTTCAGTTCAGACCATCCAAGGGGCGGCGGCCTGGCGATAAGAGGAAGGCAACGGTTAGGCAGCGGCGGTCTAAGGCTGGACAGAGAGAGAGGGAGAGAGACAACGTTGGTGCGTGGTGGAGTCGAGCCGCGCGCTTCCCTGAGGGGCACCAAGTTAGGATATGAGCGCAAGTCTTTGTAGCAATGACTGTCGCCTAGTTGATCAACCAATAGGAGCGCGTCAAAGCGCGACCACTAGCTCCACCGCGGCGCAAGTGGCCAACAGGCGCCGGTGTACGGCAGATGTTCAACAGGGATGCGGACAGGCGGCGGACAAAGAAATCCCTTATAAGTACCTTCGCAACGACCGTGTCGGCGGTTGCTTCAGTAAACACTTGTTACGTGACCAAGAAAGGCAGCAGGCGCCGGTCAATTGCCAATGACCACCTTGCGGATGATGGCCAGGAAGGCCAAATGCTCTCATCATTATATCCGCCTTCTGCGACGGCCTTCGCCATTCCGCCACGCCACATTTGGCAGCGCTCTGCCATGTGTCGTTCGCGGCGCTAAGGTTCAATTTGCCCGTGTGTATTTGCCATCGCTTGGATGGTCAAAGCGTAGGCGGCGCCGCCCGGCAAGCGAATGGAGGATATCCGCGAAGCTTCGGCCCTCTCCCGACTTGGGATGCCTTGGCTGAAACGGTAAAAGTTTTCCTCCGATCGCCGTCATGGATGGCGCCCTGAGGCCAAGTGGGTGCCGTCTTAGGTTGGGAGAAAATGGATACCCGCGAGCAGGTGGGGAAACCCGTTCTTCACTTGGCCCGGGACTATTCGGGGCGCTCGGCTGACACCGATCTGCGGTCGTACAAGATGAATGGAGCCACCTGTAGCTGACCGTAATCAAAAACTCGCTCAACTCCGCGGATGTCAAGAGCGCCGGCCCACTATGTCACTACGTAGGCAGGGGTAAAATGAGTCGCGACGACAGGCTGCCCCATAAAAGGTCGATTTATCGTCCTATGGCAACAGGAGTCGAAGGCATTGTTGCTCGGCCGTCCGCTGGGCACTTTGCACCCATCGGAGTACCGCTGGGGCAGGTGGCCGCGGATCGGCGAGTGGCCCTTAAAAAAGATTTCCCTTTCGGCCACTATCCTACCGTCCGTACAAGGGCAATCTGTTGCCCCGTTTGCTCAATCCGTCTCTCGGCAGCTTTTTCCCTTCCGTCAAGGCACAATTCGCGCGTCCGAAGGTCCGAACGACCGTTGGCCCTTGCGCCATATGTCGCTCGATGCATTATGGATAATTGGTCCGTTTTTTTGGTCGCGCCGACAGATTAAAGATGCCTCGATGGTTCGGAGACCTTTGGCGACAGTCCACCCGTAGGCGTCAACGCCCACGGCCGTCGGCTTCTGCAACAAGTCCCCTTGGGCGCCCTAAGGACGGGAGCCCTTTTTTGAAGCGGCGAATTCCTTGCCCTATTTGGCCAACTTGCCGTTAAGGGACACCGTTCCGTCGCCCGAACGCTGTAACTTGCATTCCAAAAGTTCCGGCATTGCCGTTCGCACGCCAAGCAAAGTCAGCGCGGGCCAGCAACCGCGACTAGTAAGCCCAATTGCGCGCCAACGAATGGAATCGTCGTTTCTCGCTGTTGACCACACCAGCCTGCGCTCAGATATATTAGCACTTCTGATGAATCATGCCGGCAAGTGCGAAGTGCAACCACACTAATTATGCGCATTTCTCTAGTCCATTGCGCGATGCCGGGGGGAAGCGGCGGGTGGCGGTCGTATATTTACAAACAAAGGAACCCAAACGGTGGGTGGCGCAAAGCGAGGAGGCTCCCTGTGAAGTCGCCAATCGGGGGGAAAGCCTTGACCGTACCGTCCTGCTGGCCGCGCCAATTATCATTTCTTGTTGCCTCCGCCAGCGTTCGGGGCATTCCCTTGGTGATTGGAATGCCTTCGGGCGACGGGCGCGCCTTGAATCGCTGAGGGGACCCAACGTCAACCCGCTTCTCCTCCTGCCGCTCCGCATCCCTACGTAGAACGATCGGCCAATCCGAACGGGCCCCTCCATTCCCCCACCTAATTCGCACGCAAATCCTGGCTGTTCAACGCGATCATTGCGCTTCGTCAATTCGGCTCAACGTGGCTTCGACCTTGGCAAACGAGGATCTTAGACCCAATCAGCCGCCCTCAGGCGAAGCGTTAAAAATGAGATTACGGGCGGTTCGCTGAATGGGAGCCAAATGTTGCCGCTTCTGGACGGGAGGCGTTTCAATAAGCCCATTTCGGGATCGTCCCTTGACGTCGGCACGCATCGGCGACTCCTTGTATGAGCGGGCTCCCAAGGTGGCCCACTGCTAAGGAACAAAAAATGGACGCAAATTTGCCAGCGCCTCGGAACCGGCGCGTAGCGGAGCAATTCCTTCCCTGGTCGCCACGGCTGCTAATATGCAGCCATTGGCTAACGGCGTTTCCTCCTTCCCGCCTGTTGCAACATCCAACGTTCGGGTGTGCGCAAGCTCGGCTTGGCAGGCAATAGATGAGGGTTACCGAAAGGCGACTGCCGCACCGGTTCCGGCGCAAGCTCGTCTTAATAGGCTGGTGTCCACAATCGCCAAGACGGGCTGCGTTGCTTGGGCGGATATCTCGGCAAATCGCGCGTTGCAAAGCAAAGGTTCGCTCGGTTGGGGTAAACATTTTAAAGCGCCAACCCGGTCGCCCAGACGAGTCATCTCGCGCCGACCAGTTTGTCCAACCGACCAATGTCCAAGTCGCCACCGGCTACGTAGGAATGGAAATTTGCGGTCCCCTGTCGATGGTCGCTTCGGTTGATCTGCGCGTTTTCGTTAAAGCGTTCTGCCGCCGTCGCGCAGGTCGTCTCCCCGGTCAACGTGGGCGTCTCCGAGCCACCGTTCGAATGGACGTCACATTATTCATAACGGCAACAACTCCGCAGCCTGCGTGGACATCCAGACAGCTGGAAAGAGCTTTTGGGAAAAATTTTCCCGCGCAACGCGCGCGGCAGTCGGATGTCGCAGCGTTGTAGTTTGCTTATTCGCGAATGTCTTTCACCATTGGAACCACAGCGACATCCATATCCCGTTGTCCCAACAATTCCTCGCCAGTGATGTGCAACTCGTCCATTTCGGCGTCGCTGGGGCCATTCGGAGGCAATAACTTTCGAGAGGCAAAAAACTGCTTCCGCAGATAAGAACAAGTGTGAACAAGGAGGGCTCGGAGGCGAGCCTGCTGCTCCGCCGAGGCGCACGCCAATTGGCGGCTGTCCGTCGCCGCACGGATTCTTTAGGAAGGAGCGAAAAATGCGATCCCTCACCGGAAGGCCTTGTCGTTCATTTCAATAGCGTCGGAGGGACGAACGTGGGGGACAACGCTCAAGCTGGGATAGCGAGTGGGCGCCAACCCTGTCCCTTCGAAGTTCCCCGGTAAGGCCTTTCGAGGCGGCGCCCCGGCTGCCGGTCAAGCAACGCGGCGTGTCATCACCTACCTGTCGCGGTAGCAGCGAGGGGAGCCCGTTTGTGCGGAAGGACGCAACAATTATTCCTCCTTGCATATTCGCCCAAGGAGGGGCCGTTCGCGTGATGGCGCCTCAAATGGAGGCCGACCGCGTTCCCTTCTTACCGGCCAATTATGGACAATTGAAGAGGGCAATGTCGCTTCCGCGGTGCGTGTTTGAATTGCTCAAAATAACGTCTCAGTGTCCTCTGGTTCATTGCCATGTTCGGGAAAAAAGCGCGGCACAACGAGTGATTGACAAGCGGCTCGGCCGTCCCCTTTTGCCGAACGACCGCCATTCTCGGCAAGAAACTTAGAGCCGACGGCCGTCGGGGCTTTGTGGGCCCATTTCCCGTCGCGCCTATGCTCGTCCCGTCCTTGTTTGACGACCTCTCAAATTTCTTCTTGCGTTAGGCGTTGGGCGTTCAAGTAACAAGTCATTTGCATACACAAGGGCGAGAAGTGCTCCCAATGGGGCAGACGGAGAGAGAAAGAGATAAAGTAAACTGTTCGAAATTACCTTGTTCAGCCGGATCTTTGTTTGCCTGGTCGAGTGGCACCTTTTCTTTCCGACAACGTGCGACAGACCTGAAGCAGCGAAAGGTCTTCAGGTATGCGAGCAACGAAACGACCGGTCGGAGCGCGCGCGCAACGTCCAACCGGCGAACAGTCGCCTGGCGAGCGATACGCGAAATGGGCCCAGAAAATGTAGCTTCATCAATGAGGCATTGTGGGTGTTGAGGAGTCGAACGAGGTGGGCGCGCAGGGAACTGTTGCGAAACACGTTGGAACCGCAGAGGACGGTTGACTCAGCCAGACGCGCCTGTGGGAACGCCGCGTTTGGACAATTGGACCGTTGCCTCGGAGACGACCTGCGCCGCACGTTCCCATCCATTTGGACGGCAAAAAACGTCCTCCATTCAGTTGTCCGATCGAGACATTGCTGAGGTTCGGACAAAAACGGACCTGAACTTGGCTCGACGACAACACAGGCCATTGCATGCCGACGAGCGCCCGGAGGGTCTCTGAAAGGATAACGCTGCTGATGACACGGCGACCGGTCTCGTCCGCATACACATACACATACACATACCTACACACACAGAAAGAGAGAACCCCGACCCAATTGCCGTTCAAATGTTGCCGACCGGAAGATTAAGCGTCGGCGTTTTGGCCGACATTTTCCCGTCTGTCGCTGTCAATATCCCGCAACGTTTCAACTTCTCTCTCCCTCTTTCCCAACTAGCCAGCAGAGCAACAAGGATGTGCATGCAAGCGGGCATGACCTTGGTCCTTGCGCCTTTTGACGTCCGGACGAAGGGCGCGCGGGCAACCGACCCCTCTGGTCGAGCCGCCTCCCGCTGGCGGACGGGAATTTGCGTCACATCCGTCAACCGTTCCGTCAAATCCAACGCATTGCCGTCGCGCGTCGTACAAAAGTGCAGCCACGACTTTTTGCCAGCTCCAACGCCAACGATTGCCCGTTGCGTTCGCTCGAGTTTACTTTATATACGTATCGGGCAGAGCGGTCGCCCAACGCGCCAGCCGATTGGAAGTCGGGCTGTCATCAACAGTCGCTGTTTAGCCAGTCGCGCTCTTACGGTAGAAGCTTGCAAGGAGGTGAAGGAGAACTTAGGAGCGGATCGCCCGACGAAAGGGTCGACGGCCTTCGACGCCATTGGCCGTCCGGCCGTGCCTAATCGGACTGGGTCCACTCGTCGACGCCGGACAAACACGGCTTAGCAGGGAGAGGCGGTAAAAATATTTACCTTCAATGGGTCCTGACGATCGAGACGGTTTTAGGAAGGCGGGAGCTGGCGGCGCGAGGTCTCCGGACGGGCCGCCCGTGAAAACTTAGGGAAGTGAGCCTTAGTTGCTGCGCCGAGACTGTTGGTCGCTTGCGAATTCGTCTGGGGTTGGCTGACGGTCACGCGATGCTCATTTCCAAGCAGGGACGGCAAGATCGATCGGCATGGCTGTCGTACGCGGTGGGACGCATCCCGTTTTGATCGGTCGCGAGACGACATCATTTGGGCCCGTTTCGCGTTCTCTCGCTTTTTTTCAAAAACTTCTGGGCAAACAATATCCAGTAGGAGCGCTGGGCAAACCGACCGCCTGTGCGGCAGCCGCGCCGCTGCTTTGGCTTTCCACCGGCGGGTTACGTGTGATTTGTTGGGCCCGATTGCCTCAATTCGTCACACGGTCGGCAAGCGGTCCGCCGCCACGCGAACGCCAGGGTTCGTCGGTCCAACTTTCGCCGCCAACTGTTGCCCGTCCATATCGTCGATCTGGTCGGTCCTGTCGCCGGGCGCGTCGGCGGCACTGCCTCGCATAAGGACCACCGGTGACATGCATCCTTAATTATTTGCAAGCGCCGGCGTCGACGGAACCCTTTGACCAGCCGACCGCGGAGCCGCACGACAGCCGACGCGGCGCAACGGCGCTTGGGTAAAGCAGCCCCCCGAAGGGCAAACGGGGAACACCGGTGTTGCTTGCGCCGCCGATCCCGCCCGTCGCGCGAGGAGCAACCTTTCTGTTTGCATTACAAGTCTTCGAGTCGTCGGCAACGACACCAAGTGTCAACAACATCAAGACGCGTCACCCTTTTGTAGAGTTGCCCTAATGGGATACTCCTTCGACGGACCAAATCGTGGCGCGTCGCCATGACTTTTAGGGCCCACGAAGTTCCACGTAGCGGTACAAAGCGAACTGGGCGCTTCGACCTTGTCTGGCTGTTGCAAGGCGGCACTGATGGATGTCCCCCCCCCTTAAGGTGCTACCCGCTTTCAACTCAACCCCTTTGCCCTTGCTGCATTGGACTCTACGTCCAACGAACCTATTATTTCGTCTTGGTCCAAGGGCAAGAAGTTCGCCCCTTTTGCCGGCCGCACGCTGGCGGGTGGACCCGTAAAAAAGAATGAATCCCTACAAACGCAACAGGAAATTGCAGCGTCGGTCTTTTGCACTACCGTTAGTGTTAACGGATGACCGCTTTTTTTGGGGTGCAATGGAAATGTCACTGCCGGCACAGTCGTGTTCTGCAAATAGGGTGTCGTCCACTTTCAGCAGATGGAACGCGCAGGTGAACGGGAGCAGGGTGAACTTGTCTAATGAATAGACGCCACGGGACAGCCGGATGTCGCCTTCTTCCTGCGTTTGTTAGCGTAAGGACTGATGGGCAGTAATGTCCCGCCGGTCGCTGCGATCGTCATGAGTTATGCACGCTGACTGGATGCGAGCAGTGCGAAAGGAACGACCTGCTGCCGTCGTCCCAGACGAAGAGATAAAAGAAGTATCCCGTCCAACAAGAAGTGTGCCGTTCATACAATCAGTATTTTCATATTGAGCGTACGGGACGTACCAAAGCCCAGACCGTTAGGAGGAGGCTTCAACTTATCGAAAACGAGGTTGCTTTTAATATGAGGTACTTGAACACTGTCTGGCGGCCAAACGTAGTTGTCATATTTGTTTCAAGAAATATCCGTAGCTATCGGCACTCTTCGTGTCCCGTCTTCAGCGGACTAAGAACAATATCCAGCTGCCCAACAGATCCGATCGGCATATACAATTGCACGAGCAGTGCCGAAAGCTACGGATTTTTCTTAGCAGCTGCGCTAAATGGTCGAAATAAGACGAGACGTTGGCTTGCCACAGGGATATCAATTCTTCAGGAATCCAAGCTAACGGGCTGAGCACTTTTGCAGACGTATGCAAAAGTATGACGTGTTGCGCATGCCGGATGCGAAGCGTTAATTAATAATAGCAAGCGGACACCTCCCTACGCATTTTACGATCGCTCTCCTCCTGGGGCGCGGCTCAATGGTGAAGGGATTGGCGCTGAGTCGGGCAGGGACTTGATCGGTGGCCTTCCATTGCATACGCTTCCGGGAAGAGCGAGAAGACCGCTTGGCCCTGGCGCGGTTGGACCTGTCGCGGACGGGCGTGTCACGGCAGGGTGGTCGTCGCGCACCGATTGATGCGCGCAAAAGCGAACCCTTCCATTTCGGCTTCCGTTCTGATGAATGAAAGAAGGATGGCTTGTTCATCAAGCGACCGACCTTTCTAACTGAACAGAAAGTAGGCATACCTGACGAGGCGCTTCCCGCATGGCCGCGGACCCGAGCCAACCTGCGCGAGTTACCCACCGTCACCCAAGGCGACGGCGGCGTCGACTCGCGGGACCGTCCGACTTCGTTCCAACTGGACAATTTGCTCCTCCTCTGTAGGAGTGGCCACGACGGGATTTTCGCGAACCACCTCCTTGGGAGCAGCTGTACAAAAAGCGCAAAGGTAGGGTCTGACAGCAAACGGTGGCTGTCAGAACGCCCGGAGCGGCTCTTCAGCGGGACCACCGGAAGCGAGGGCTTCCTTTAATGGTACGCAGGCTGTTTCAAAGTGGTTGGAATCAATTACGAAGGGCGAAATGCCTACACCCACGGCTGTTCGAAGGGCATTCGTGGAAACGAGAGCAGGGGAAGGTGCCGATTTCGACATTCCCTGCCGGCCACCCAACGAGCAGTCGCGCATTCTTTGCTTTCGCCCATCGTTGCAACCGGTTCGCATATTTCGTTGGCCGTCGGCCGAACTGTCGACCAGGGCGAGCGTTTGCTGAATGAGCACTTCCATTTCGCGCTTACGCGTGCGCAACAACCGTGACGGATGTCCGCCACGCGGACTTCAAAAAAAAAGATGAATGATGTTGAAAGTCCAAACGGGTGCATTACGATCCGCCTCACCGTCAGCACTCTCGATCCATTAACTCGTACGCTCGTTATATTAATCGGTGGACTAAATTACCGGTGCCTCGATGCTCTGTCAATCCGGTTGCGCGAGTATCCCGTGCTGCCGAGGGGCACCATTGATTCGTATGCGCTAAAAGACTAAGGATATGATCGCGGCCGGCGCACCATGCATTTATAATTATGTCGGCTCCTCGATTGCCGGTCTGACCACGGGAAACAGGGAAAATGAATTCCAACGCTATGCAGCGAACGATTACGTACGCTTTAATATTTGAATCGCGCTCCGATGGGAAGGCGCGTTGGGCACCAATGATCATAGCTCGATTTCGTGCATCCCTTTTGGCTTACCGAATTCGTAGGTATAGGACCAAATGCCGACGGGGACCGCTCACTCAGGAAAGGCTGCAACTTCTTACCTGAAACTCAGCGCCGAGGCTGCAGGCGACTGTCCACCGACGTCTGGCAAGGTTTGCTGCAAAAGGTGGTATTTATGAATGAACGATGGGGGCGGCAAAAAGGGCCGAACAAAATGGCCGAATTCAATAATGAGCCGACTTGACTGATCGTCGCAGGGCGGCGTTCATATTTGGGCCCACCCACGCGGGTGGACAGGTGCGAAACACAATAGGCGATTGGAACTACCTGCCGTCGGGTTGAGCGAATATGCAAATTGCCAATGTAAGTCGTCGGGGACCCATTGGGCGCCCGTATACGGTCGGGCTCCAGGTTGGGATCGCCGTTGCTTGTAGACGCGGAGTTGCGACGGCGATGCTTACGGGCGAAGTGGCAGCGCGCGTAAAGGTGAAACGGCTCCCCCCATTGTCACCGGTTTGTTCGGAAAAGTAGGTAAGGAGGCATGCAGAAGCCCGCGGACAATGAAAACGGCACAAAAAGCGGCCACACACTGTTTTGATCAGCAGTAAAGTGGCCCTTGCGGATGGTCGAACGGCTTTCCCATTGGACAGTCGGCGGCGCAAAGCGTGCATTGCGTTTGGTCCGCGCGCTCGTAGCGCATCTCCGTTGATCCAACCGATCCTTATCTTGATGACAACCATTCGCGGACATTCACTGTCAATCAAATGGCGCCCGCGGACCCGTGTTGAACATGGAGCATTTGCCATTTTTGGAATCATTGAATTATTTTCCTCGCCTTGTCCCTACGCCACGATTTCGGCCGCGGCGTGCCGTTTAGCGAATTCCATTCAACGGATTGCTATTTTGAATATAGTCAATGGGCTCCCACGTCCCATTGTTCCGCGGAGGCAGGCGGCCGGAGGCGACGGCTCCCATTTGTATCCCAAGGGGGAAGGCCCCAGCACTTTAGCCTGCCCAAGTTGGGGCGCTTGTGAGCAAGGGAGCGGACGCAAAGCTCGCACCGTCGGACCATTGTCAACCCGGCCGTTGGTCGACGAGCCGCTTTGGAGTGCAAAGTCAATTTGCTAAACAATATTTCGTGCACAACCGGTTGACAATAGGAGAAGTCTTCCTCCCATTGGGCTCTCCCATTGGCTATTGATTTCCCTTAATATGGCGTGTAATCCGGTTGATTAGGATACTTGACGCTCTTGCGATCGTTCACAATGGCCGTGAAGGTTTCGTTGGCTGTCCTGTAAGTGAAGCGCACCGTATACGGCGGCGCGCCAATGGGTTGCTGCCAACAGCTTGGCGACGACCCTTCGACAGGTGACCAACAAGGTGGCGCCTTACTTGGTTGGAAGCGTTGTCGTGCCCTCGTCGGCTGGACACCGGTGCGCCGCTCGTTCTACGCGGTGGTCGACAGGTTTTGTGAGAAACCGAGAGGCCATCATTTGTGCATTGCGGAATGTTTTTTACCAAAAAAGTGGTCGTTCGTACAATGGCAAAGGAAACGATCAACAATGGGCCTTTGCCCGGAGGCGGTCGACTGTCCAGACGCTCTAGGGCGACTGATTCCTTGCGGCGCATCGCCCGTCGATGGATCCAATGAAAAGGATGGCAAATGTTTGCGCGCCATTTGGGGACCACCTGGCTCGTCTCCTATTCCTTGGGCAGCGGTAGCTGAACAATCGAATGAGGAATGCAGATTTGCAACTGGGGCTCCCTTGCACGATCGTCAGTTGATCGAACTGAAGGAGATGTGCCAGGCGGAAGCTACGCCATTCATTTTTCCTTTGGTAGCTCCGTCAGAAGTCCCGTTTTAATCACGGGCCATGGACGACGGTGTTCGCATGTTTTTTCACTTTATTGTCGTTGACTTGTTCGTCGGCTACACGGAGGAGCTTAATTCGAACGTACGGGTAATAATTTATCGGTCTCCTCTTGTCGCTTGCTGGCGATGCCAATCGTCACGGGGCCATTTTCCACGCGGGCAAAGATCCAAGGCAATTTGATCTATCTTGCCGATGATCAGCGATTAAAGTGTTTTGAAAATTCGAATTGGCCAAAAGTTGGCCACTCGCTAGGAATCAAAAATGGACTCCTTGAACAACGTTAAAATGGTCAGCAAATAGGGGGTCCGACAAGTCGATAGGGGCACCGCCTGACGTGTTGTTTATGGTGCGCTCGATTGACGACCGTGCGGAATTTTCATTTATCGGCTCCCTGTGACAAATTTACAGCTCCGTATTGAGTTAAACGAAGAGTAATAGCGCCGTTCAAGTGGTCGGTATGGCGATGATGGCGCAACGGCCAACCGCCACTCCTCCTTATGGGACGGTTGAAGCGCGCCAATAGTCAATCAAATCGGTTGGAGGCATCGTCAGAGCGTTCTTATGTTTCCTGTTGCCAACGAGTCGGGATAATCGGAATCGCCACTCAAACTGCCGCAAGTCGTCGTAAACTGTCCGACCCAGTAAGCACTTTGCGTAGCTTTTCCGCATTGCCAATTTTATGAGTATTGAGCGAAGTCGCATCCGTTTTGGGAAGCTATTTCAGCTCCTCTTCTCCAGCGGCTAGTTTCGTGCGTTCAGCTACAATATACGTACAGCTCATCCCCTAATTTACAGTTAAAGTGCGAACGTTCCGAGGACAGCAGGAATATATGAAGTGTCCTCTTGGCTATGGCCAACTCGTGCGTTAAGCTTGCCCTCAAATGTGTTCTGCCATAGTTCGTTCTTTTCCGAACTCACCGATGAAATTGTCCCATCGCCGAAGGACATTTGCTCTTGAGCACAGCACGAGTAAACCCTTTTGCACGTGTATCTTCTTTGCGAAGGTTTTGATAACCGTAACCCGTTGAAGATTGGATGCATTGTAACTGGTCGTCCAGTTGGCGTGTCCGTTGATTGCCACGGCGAACCCGTTTGCACGAACATGTTTGTATAATTAACCAAAAAGGAACCGCACCAGTCGAGGGTGCGTTGGTTTATTAGTAAAATTGCGAGAAACCGTAACATACGGTCGGAGCTTTCGGGACGCTCTAGTGTCGTCGTCAGCTCTTCCATTCGCTGACGACATTATATATATATATATATATATATATATATATATATATATATATATATATATATATATATATATATATATATATATATATATATATAATGACAGACAAAATAGAAGAAAGAAATTTATCACAGATTCCCCGTTTCATTGTAAAAACTTTTATTAAACTCTTTGCCAAAAGCGAAGCGTTCGGACCTCCACATGGTCCGTCTTCGGCGCTAACTGGTCACCACGCAGTCAGTCTTTGGTTCAGCAAGCTACTCTGCTCAACCAACCAGACGAGCGACATCCGCTATCAGGTCGAACCTTGACCCGTCGAGCATTTGGCGCCCATCCGGTCAGTCATGCAGAGGAGCGAGCATCCCCTCCGACCGACCGCGACGGTGACTAAGTTTTTCCAATTATATATATATATATATATATATATATATATATATATATATATATGTTTATTCCAAAACACGGCTTCAATCCCGTTAAAACATAAGCAATGTCACATGATGCTTTCGGGACTGACCTCGTCTCGTCTTCAGCGTGTCTCTGATGGTGATGCACGTCTCAAGTTGGGGATGATGATGTTTGCGGTTTAGAATAAAGAAACTTTAAGTTCTCTAAAGTGTAACGTAGTGCTATGGGAAAGGAAATCCGTTTCTTGCCAAACCTTTGGTGCTCTATGTTTTCTTCATATCCCGTGTTTAGAAATCCTATTTTTAATATATATATATATATTTGTGTGTTGCACACGGTTTTCCCGTTGGTATTGTTTCAGTTATCTGCAATTAACCAAAGAACCTCACCAGTCAACGATGGGTTAGTTTATTGGTAAAGTTGCGAGAACACTGTAACGTACGAATCGAAGCTTTCGGGACGCTCTAGTCCCGTCGTCAGCGAAAAGGAGGTCGTCAGCGAAAAGGACTACGTCCCGTCCCGTCGTCAGCGAAAAGGAGGTCGTCAGCGAAAAGGACTACGTCCCGTCCTTTTCGCTGACGACGGGACTAGAGCGTCCCGAAAGCTTCGATTCGTACGTTACAGTGTTCTCGCAACTTTACCAATAAACTAACCCATCGTTGACTGGTGAGGTTCTTTGGTTAATTGCAGATAACTGAAACAATACCAACGGGAAAACCGTGTGCAACACACAAATGTCATCTCAACGACCCGTTACGATGCATCCAGTTTTCAACCATATATATATATATATATATATATATATATATATATATATATATATATATATATATATATATATATATATATTAAAAAGACGTCGTGAAAGTCTACGCAGAGAAAAGAAGCGAAAATTCGCCGGATGGGCAATCTAAGAATCTCAGTGAATGATAGGCAAATCTGCTGAACATGTCCACCGCGTGATGCCTGGAAAGAGCCGCCTGCTCAGGGGCGTTCGAACGTTGCCTCGACTGTCGCTACATTCTTGTTTCATCTGCCACTAATGGTTGAATTAGTCGCACATTTTCTTGTCAATTGGGAGCACTAATGAAAGCGAAAATTGCGCTTGACCATTTTCTTGCTCATTTGGATAAAATCCGTCTGCGCCTTACGACTTTCCTACAATTTACTTGCGGCTTCTCTTGGAAATTAATTATGTTTCTCCTTTAGGCACTTGACGAAGCTATATATGTATATATATATATATATATATATATATATATATATATATATATATATATATATATATATATATATATATATATATACATATGTTCGCTGAGATTCTTAGATTGCCCATCCGGCCAATTTTAGCCTACTTTCTCTGCGTAAACTTTCCGCGACCTCCCTTTGCTCCGACAACCAGAACGTTCCGAAAGCTCCGTTGGTTAACATAGTGTTCTGATCTTTCCTAATAACTTTCCCATCCATCCGCTGGTAGAGAGTTGTTTCTTTAAATTTCTGACATTACGAACATACGGGTACAAGCCGTGCTTGACGAACAACTATCATGAAAACAAGACCCGTTAAAAGAAACCTAGTGTTTGAATATATATATATATATATATATATATATATATATATATATATATATATATATATATATATATATATATATATATATATAGCGAGAGCTCTCGCTCGCTGAAGACGGAACTCGAGCGTTCCGAAATATTTGAGGAAAATTGTACGTTGCTTTCTGAACGCGTTTCTTTCATAACTACTCTCATCCATCCGGTGGTAGGGAGAAAGTGTCAGATTACTTATAGATCTGCTAACGTACAACAACCAACGGGACAAAATCCGTGAAAAAGACCTCATGAAGATCTACGCTCCCGTTAAAAGACACCCTGTCTTTCGATATATATATATATATATATATATATATATATATATATATATATATATATATATATAAACAGTGGGCTTCTTTTAGCGTTTAACTCATTTTGTAGATATACGTGTGTTCAAGGAAATGGCTTAAAATCGTACAAAGGAAGGTTGAAATTTAAAACCTTGATGTCATCAACTTTTGTTCATTCAGATTTGCTCTCATCATCATTATCAGTTCATGTTTTGAACGGCCACGCTTTACCAGGTGAAAATGTTGATCCCGAAGGTCCTTACTTGCTGACGTGTAACTCAAGCCAGTTCTGCACTTTGGCTTTTCGCTCTATAGATGGCTTTCATGAACTTTTTCACCTAATCAACGATGTCATTGCTCTTATGCACCTGTCATTAAAAGTTACTCTATTCATTTAATGCCACTATTAATATTTTCTTCATTACCTAACCTCTACTGTTTTAAAGGGTATTTCAAAGTTAAAATGGGACCCTTAACCATTCACTAAACCATGTTATTATCCAAGCACCTGCAATCCGACGAATTTATTAATTCTGCGCCACTTAAGTCCCGGCATGAAACATTCCATTCCTAAAAGTGCCTTGGCAGGCACGATTTATCGTATATTATTCTGAGCTCGATTTATCTGAATTTTACGAGCGCAATTTTCAGCGGAGACTCGATGAATCAATCGCACGTCAAAATATGCCAGGCGTTCATCCTTCGATTGTGCGTATAAATACCGTAATCACCTACTCTTAGAGGATGTGAAAAACTGACGCAACCATGATTTGGTCTTAGTTGACCAATGGATTCCACAGGCAGTGGTGATAGGTTCTTCCGCGTAGGATGACCAACCGATTCCGTCATTCTCCCAGACAGTAATTGTAGAAGCTACTAATCTTTTTCTAAACGGTCATGCCATTGTTGTGGTTATTCGCTTATTTACACATTTACAGATTGTAAATGTTTATTACGTCTTTCATGCAGTTCGGTTGTTTTTTATGCGCGAAAGAGGGGACATGCGAATTCCCCTATAAGTTACGGAGGCAAATAAGAAAAGAAATGAAGCTACTAGATCGACGGCAGAAATTCATTAATAACAGGAGACCATGCTTAATTACACTGCTGTGAAACATCGAACATTGAGAAGATATTAACATAGGTGCACAGGGAAGTCTTCGGGAGTTGGTAGGACCCTGCACACCAGTTAAGACTGAACAACTTACTGGACAGTTGAATCATGAGGGACGCGCATTGAACTAAGCGTTCGTTACTTTATTGCTCTATTCAAACATGAATAACGATGTAATCATCCCCGCGCGTATAGTAATGCCATAATTATGGGCCCATTTTTCCTTTCTGTTGCGGAAGTTGGATTACTAAGTTGAATTGTTAGTTTCCTTGAAGCGACAGACACTGTATAAGCAAATTTACTTACCTCATTAACCAGGTGCTCGTTAGTTGCGCATCCCAACTTTTCGATTGGCAGTTTGCGCGAGTTCCGTTGAAATTTCTTATACTGCGCATCTCTTGCCCAATTTCCTGCGCTGTATGACTGTCTTTGCTCGCCTCCTTGCTAATGCAATTGGCTTCTGCTCATTCGTGTTCATTCACTTTAACTTACAAGCTTACTTACAATGCTGTTATGCATTAAGGTGACGTACGATGGAGATGATGCTTAATGCTGCGATGGCCAAGTATTGAAACTGAATGAGCAAGCAACGTTTAGTGGCCTAGTTAAAGGATTGGAGAATAAGCAGGTGGGCATACTCATTGGATTCGATCGTTTAAGTGGTGAAAAGTAATCCTTCATAAGCAGCTGTCGGTAACGGTGAATGATTCATTATGATAAATCGTTTCTTGTTACGATGCAAGTTGCGCAACCAATTTGTCCCCCAAGAAGAGTTGCCTCACCTCGTAAGCATGATGATGCATCGCTCGCTTCCAACGTTTCGGTTCGGTCCGTTAGCGCATACCATTACGGTCTACTCACTTTCGAGTTCTCTTTAATTGTAATCCTACTGGATGGCGGCACCGTTGGCACTGACTGACGACGGTCTTCTGCTTAACATGAGCATACTTTGTACGGTCGGGATCTTTGGATCTTTGCTTCAAGATGAATTATGGAGGCACATGTTTCTGAAAACAAAATGTACTGGATTGATGGAAATGTCGTTGTTGATAACGTTAAGGAAATTATTCGTGCTTAACTGTTCTCCTGGCGAGCGGCCAGTTAAATCCGCTGTTCAACGATTGCGAGAATACACAGTTATTTCTGAAGCGATGCAATGTCCATTACAATCTATTCCATTTGGCTATTCGTTTCATCCACGTGTGCTATACTTGGCAACCAGAATTTCGGATTTACAAAATGCGTTTTTCGATTTTGTATCGTATTGACATTAAACTTGTTTATCAAATCTTGCCATCAGGATCTTCCGTATGCCTTAAAAGCAAAGATATCATATATCTCTAAGATCTGATGTTGAAAATGCTGTTTCTGTGAACGGATGCGTTAGTTCTCATAACTACGAATTATGGAATCTTGTCAACGGGTTGAAAAGATTCCGTAAGTATAATAATTCGTAGCTATAGATCTAACGTTAATATAATGTCCAATTGCGTAATTTTGTCGCTAACGTCTAATGGATTGTTATAAGAACAGGTTTGCCCTCGGGTCTTCTGCGAATGCAAAATATGAGTAAATATAGAAAACTACAACTGACTTTCCGTTCATTGCTCTATAAGTCAGGTAGCTTTGGGATTTGCACTTACGTAACGTCATTTTGGACAGAATACGTCTGCTTTTGAGCAGGCCATAGTTTAAGGTGGTGTACAATGAAGAATGCGTTCTACCGCTTTACGCTAACTGCGGAACGCAGTCGCCCTGGAAGTTTCATCCATTGCTGGCCTAGCTTAAATTAGCTCAACGGAGTCATTATAGCCTGTTCAAAACTAAAATCTTAGAGAATAAGTCCGCATGATCTTATACCACGTCCGTAGTCTATTTAGGCGGAAAATCGAGGTGAACAGCCCCTTGATTGTGAACACGTGTGTTAGCCAAAAAACCAACGCATTATGACTATTTATTCAAGATATACTCGTGCAACAATGATTGAGCGGAAAATTGTGTACACTCATCACCTCAGTGAAAACTAACTTGAATATCCTACAATAGCGTATGCCTCCATTCTTTGGCGGCACAATTTTATTATTGCCCACCTGCTTTTGTATTTGTCTAGGTATTGTCCCGCCAGCTTACATTTCTTCAACTAGGCAATATCTTTAAAGCGCATCGTCCTTTCCGAAAGGCTTGTTTGCTTAGATGAAAGTGCAGTTTGATAATTGGCGCGTTATTTCAAGATTTTCAAGTTCGCTTTCACGCGCAGCATCTCTTGGAGCAAGCGACTTGCCAGACCGGTTGCTCTCTCTTTGCAACTCATCTTGTAGATCGATTGCTTGACAACTAGTTGGTACAATTTCACGCTTAGGCAAGTGGTAGCGTCCCCGTTGGAAAGATGTTTAATGAACGATTAGACGGAGCTGCCCGAACTAGTGCACTCCGGCGTCTGCATAATATCGTGAACACCTGCATGAGCGACTGATTAATCGTAAAGCTACGCGGAAGGCAGAGTACGTTAGTACGGAAAGATTCGTCTAATTATTCATCAAAATCTTTCCGGCAGGGACGCCACCATTTGCTTCAACATGACGCAACTCCTGGCGCTTTATCACATCGATGAACATTGACGACGTTGCAAGTCCCCGAAACTTCGTTTGAGAGCGGTAACGTTATCTGCGCTCTTAGAACATAAGCAAAAGTGCAGACGGGCAGCAATATACGCAATGCGCGCCCATAGTTCGCATTTATACGCAATGCGCGCCCATAGTTCGCAAACGAAAAGCATTGTATTTTAAACCATAATCTGATTGTCAGGTAGAATATTGCGTGGGTGGCCTGTTGTGCTGCCAGCGCTTAGTCCTAGTGGGGTGTTAAACAATCGATGCGCATTTTAAATTCATTTTTTAAACTTTATGTTTAAGCATCGGCACGAGCAAGCTGTTACTGCCGTTTAAGTCATTCAGCTCTGTCGTGCGTCCGACGAGCGGTTGCCTCTCTGCGAGAACGGCAGTGTGCTCCCCACCTGGCTTTTGCGTGAGTTGCCTTCGGTTGTCCGCCGCTTATCCAGCAGTTACACTCCCTGCAGTTGGCATCTTGCTGACCGGTAAGTTCGCACGCGGTTAACAAAGCTGACCTTTGTCCATGAATGAAAGTTTGCCTGGTCTTTAATCGACTAATAAGAATTCTCTTCCATTCATTACTTTTAGTTAATTAGTTGTTCACGCGAAGCTGTTACTCTCTTGCGATATCCCGTTTTTCGAACTGGCGTAAACAAACCAGCTAGCTAAGATGAGGGATTTGACGGATCGATTTGTCTGTTTAGCGTACTGGGGTAGGTTTGCGCAGTTTCCACATCGCAGTGGATAATGCAAAGCACGCGTAGTACGCTGCATGTTTCAGACTAGTTGCGATGTCTTGCGCACTTGTTGTACAACGTTAAATAACTGGAGCTCCGTTGGCGCACTCTAGTTGTGGCAAACTGGCGAGCATTTTTGGGGCGGTTGCTTTTAGTAAGACGTCACTTGTGCTTGTCCAGTAGTTTGCCAATACTTGCGTACGTTTGTTTACTTAACCATCGGTCCCGGACGATACTGCAACGGCGAATCGTTGAATGCTCTAGTTCAGTGTTTCCCAATCTTTTGCCTGCCATCGCCCCCCTAAATGTCGTCATCACTCCGTAGGCTCTGTCGTCGCGCACCGGGTTAAAACTGCTCTTTCCCTCCGTTTTGCACCACTATTTCTTGGGCCTTGCTGGTATGACGTCATTTTCCCAGCGCCTTTTGGGGAGATGGCAAATAGCTTTACACGTCACTATCCCGCGACAGGCTTCATAGAGGTGGCTCCGGGCGAGCCGATACGGCCAAGCATATCGGTGTCAAGCGGCGTATAGGCTTTTCACGGCAGTAGTCTTTGGATGACCGCTGTTGGGTAATGTTGGGGAGTAGCGAGGTTTCTTCAAGAGTCCCTTCCTCTGACGAATACTTTGCAGAGGCACCTCCGTTGCCGACGAGTGCTGCCGCTCGTTTCGCTCAGATAGCTGTTTCTTTGTTCGCTAACAGACCGTGGAAATCAAGTGCACTGCCGACAGATTGCGTCTTTTATTTCATTCAAGGTTATGGATTGAAGGGCTAATGGGAATATTGAGGCTGCCGAAGCGAAACTAACTTTTGGAGATCTGGCGCCATGTTCGTAAGCCGGAGCCGCGTTCTGCTATTTCTAACCTGTTCCTCTTCTTTGACAATAGATCTGTCACAACGCTGAATCCTTTTTCAACTAAATAAGACGACGGAAAAGGGATTAACAATTTGCTTACAATGACCCATAATCGAGGATAAAGTTAAGGGAGCTTCTTCTGTAGGCAAAATGCTTGGTACCCATCTTTGAATTTCGACTTTAATTCTTCGTTACACTGCAACTGGACAAGCTCTTCTTGGAAATGGATCGATGATCCAAGCAGGGACTTCCATGCCAACAATATCTTCAAAACGATCGGTGAGCTCTTCATGCAATAGCTGCAAGTGGTCACAATGTACTTCGATGTCTTCGTCACGAATTTTTTGCCTCTTCGTTAATTTCAAAGAGTTTTGGAAACTGTCGCAATTCCCAACGCGCAAAATTATTCTTGAACGTTACCAACTTCTTAATAAATGAGCATACGACAGTTTTTGTAGAAATCAGATTGACATTGTCACCTTGTAGCTGTAAGTTCATTTCATTGAACTTCGAATACAAGTCCGCCATATAGGCAATGTCGTTTTTCGACTTCTTCAGATCTTAGCACAAGGAGACGTCGTGCTCTTCGAAGAAGTTTAAGACAGTTCCAAAAAGTCCATAAAATTGGTTGAGTCTGTTGTCTTTGGATAGCCATCGTACTTCAGTGTGCAACAAAAGTCGCTTGTAACTTTCGTCGTTTTCTTTACGCACATTTTTCGAAATATCCTGTCATTTAGATATTTGCTTTTGATTTTGTTAACGGCAGTAATAACGAACCGTAGTGAGCAGTTCAGCCGTTCACTGAGCTTTGTCGCAATGAGATGTTGTCTATGTATGACAATGCAGAGCCAAAACGTCTGGTACTTCCTGTTTCAAAAACGCTATGAAGCCGCGATAGATTCCTGACATCGACGGTGCACCGTCAGTCGCAACGGATACTATATCCGTAAGCGGAATTTTCTTTTCCGCAAAATATGCTTTCAATAAAATGAAGATGCTTGCGCCTTTCGTGTCGGTTACCAACTCCTTCGCAAGCAATAGTTCTTGAACCAGCTTTTCGTCCTTTATGAAACGAACGTAGGTCAGTGGCAAGGCCTCATTGCCCGGCAAACATGATTCATCAATGTGTAGCGAGAACTGCGTTGTCCTTAGGGAGCTGCACAACGCATCTTCCACATTGTTAGCCATTTCATCGATACGACGCTGGACCGTATTATTGCTTAACGGTATTTTCTTAATTACATCTGCTACCGGTCTGTGTAAAACTGTTTGGAGTACCTCACTTATTACCGGAATTAACAGTTCCTCGCCAATTGTATGGGAATGTCCAGTTTTCGCAATCAACATTGAAATTCTGTAAGACGCAAGCAAGCCATCGCTATCTTCTTTGGATGTCAAGGCAAGTGGCTTCCCTAACTTGGGCTGTTTAGTCCGCTTTTTACGAAGCGCTTGAAAATATGAGACATCCTTGTCTGCTTTCTCCGGATGCCTAGAAAGGTGGTCCAACATCCGTGAAGGTTTCATAGCCTCATTCGATAGCACTTTCTCGCAAATCAGACACATCGGTAAATGCCTGTTACCGTGCGAAGGGATGAAGCCGTATTTCCGCGCTGTAGAGCCGACACTTTCTTTTAGGCTCTGACATGCCTCACCCTGCAAACCGATTTTTTCTTAGGAATGCCCCACTTTTGGAGTCGGGGTCATTTAGCTAACTTCGACGGTCCTCTAATCAATGCGAGAGCAGTTAAGCCTTCAAAAACCTGACGTTCGCTTTGGTGTGCGACCGCTTATTTCGCTTTGGAATTGTATCCCCGTGGATTCTCTGTTAGCCCTTCTACAAGTTTAATGGCCGCAGTTATTAAATGCTCAGATACATTAGGGCATCTCACTTACTTAAAATGCTTGGATAGGCACAAGTTGAACACTCAGAATCAAAACTTGCCGAAGAGCACGCAGCAAGCAGCGAAAAATACACGACTCCGGAAAGGTGGACGGACCGAGAAAGCAAAGCATTTTATAAACCAAGTGCAGACAGACATGCCAGCGCGAACCAATAAGATTCATTTCGATTTATACTTCCGCATAGAGCGCAGAAAAACTGTCATCTCTCCTTTGATAAGGCCGCACAATCGCGAGTACCATTATCGGATAGCACATCTGTGGTCGACGCTGTACTATACTGTACTAACTTTCGTCTGATTCAATGACCGACGAATGATAAGCGCCCAAATTCCCATAACCAAACTACGCACCCCAATTCATGCCGAGAAGACTTTTTTCATCTACAATCAGTACTTGTGTTTGAAGTACTGGCGCGTTCGCCTCGCGCAAACTGTGACACTGACGAGCGCCGCCGCATCACCCCTTCGGCCGTCGGTCCTTCGTCTCCGTCGACCGTTCATCGCCTCCCTTAGCCTTCTATCGCCCCCCTTCCGCATCCTATCGCCCCCTGGCTTTCATCGTCCCCCGGAAGATCAAAATCGCCCCCCCCCCCAGGGGCCGATATCGCCCCCTTGGGAAACACTGCTCTAGTTGCTCTTGATCTGCTCCTGCAAGCAATCTTGTCGTTATCGAGAGCGCCACTCATGTATGGATCAAATGCGCTGCTCTGTGTTGTCAATCGAATGCGTTTCGCTCTTCTTTCAAATATTGGATCCGTTAAATCCGCGCGTAAATACTAGAGGCACCAGGTCTGCTAGTTGCCCGCACCGGCTTGTGCCGCCACGATGTGTACTTGATGATCATTTTGTCTATTACACTAGCTTCCGAAAAGGTGTTCATTTCCAGAGTAGCTGCAGCGCATAGCCCTCTACTTGATGCCAGGCGGCAGTTATTGTAAGCATAACGATGTCTTGCTTTAGTAACAAATATAACAGTGGTATGTTTGCGAAGAAAATGTTTCACGGTTTTCCCCCGTTGAGCAAAAGCCTTTTATTTCCATAAAAAGGCACAAAATGCATAGCTTTCGGCTACTACTCATGTAGCCAATGTCGACTGCCCAGCCAGCCGACGGTTCACCACCAACCCCGTAGAAAAGAAGAACATTTGTTAGTGGTATGTTTATTTTATTAAAGGTGCGACCTCTGTGTTTCTCTCTTGTTGGTAATTTTCCTTGAGTAAAGTGACCTTTGACTGAGTAAGCTGAACAATGGCTTGCGATTCCACATTTCGTTGCGTTCAACAAGACTGACCTTCTGTTACGGGCGGTCGGTTTAGTCAAAGTAGTATGATGCTTTGCATACACAGAAGTTGATTTGCGCGCAATGTGTACATATTGATTGCTTTGAATACTTAGCCGCGATCTCCAAGGGAAACCTTGTATTCTAATTTAAGTTGGCACTGGCATTTATTGCACATTGTTATCGAGTGTTCGTGGCTTTAGGCCTGCATTTCCAGTTGCCGATATCTTCTAATTGAAACGGCCATATTTCACATGCATTTCCGTTGTATTGCTTGTCGACGATGAGTGTTCTATTCCGCGATGTTTTCTTGCGGACATTTACAAACGATAGTTCCGAATAGGCATTAATTTCAGCACTCTATGACCAACCCAACCGCCGTATTCGCCTTCAAAGCAGCGCTTGCCTTCTAGGAATTGACTTCTTTGCGCGAAACATCTGCTTGTCTATGCGTAGATTAGAAGTTACTGTGAACAGTGAACCTGCTAACTCACCTAAGCTCACTTGGTCTATCGTCTGATGCAGTTCATGCTTCATTTTGTAATTCTTCGTTTATCGCCTTATCACATGGCTTAATGTTTTCCTTATCCAATTTTTCCACTTTGCAATATTGGGAATAAAACGGAAACTTTGTCGCGCATTTCGTGCATTTCCGTCGCGCACGAATGCGGTTCGACAAATCTGAGTTGGAAGGAGCAGCGTGGATTTGCATGTTCCTTTTTGCAATTGCAAAATTAGCTATTTGTTTTCAATTGCAATCGCCGCTTGGTCGTTCGTGCTTTGTCGAATCCAATTTCGCCTCAGCACTTATTGTACGAATTTTTCAGATGAGTTCAATCATGTCGACTACAAGTGACATCGACATCGATCCAAACTATACGTTCGTTCTTACGCTTGAATACGGCAAAAATTACGAGACCGAGTTGTATCAGTTGGAGAAAGGCGAGTACAATTCGAACATTCCCCCCTAAATGGGCTCTGCTTGTCCGTGCAGCGTGACCGTCGTGAGATTTCAGGATGGGCCATCAGATTCGAGCTGGGCTCTACTCTGTTCGGCTACGAGGTGAAGCTATTTACGACCCATCATTTGCCAGATCCGTCGCATACCGCGATGGTCGGCGGTATTCAGTGGTACGAAGTTCCATTAAGCTCCGGGAGCGCAAACGAGCACGACACGTTTTGCCGTTTTGCCGATGTTCAGTGCGTGGAGGCGGGACCGCAGAAGTTCGTGTACTTTTGCTCGGATAATGAGTACGTTAGATGGGTTGATCATGCAACACCGTTAGTCCGTTTTCTTCTCCAGCACGTTCGAACGTCCAAACGGGTCGGGCTACTTTCAAGTTCTGCCCATGTTGAAGTACGGGAACGACGATTTGACCTGTCGTCTGCAGTCGCTGGAATGTCAAACCGTATTGGCCAAGCTGTTGGGAACGTTCGACCAGTGGGAGGACCGTTTGAAAGTGACATGCGAAAGCGGATACAACGTCATCCATATCACTCCGATTCAAGCGCTCGGATGCTCCAACAGTTCGTACAGCATTGCGGACCAGCTGAAGTTCAATCCCCAATTCGTACCTCCGGATGCCAAGTACGGCTTCAAGGATGTACAGGAGCTGGTCCAGAAGTTGCACAAGGAATACAGGGTGTTCACGATTTCCGATGTCGTGTGGAACCACACGGCCAGGAATAGTCCATGGCTGCTGCAGCACCCGGAATGCGGATTCAACCTTGAGAACACTCCGCATCTTCGACCGGCATTTGTGCTGGATCGCGTGTTAGCTCAATTCAGTCGTGAGGTCGCCAACGGCGAATATGTCGCCGTCCAACTGCCCGTTGGCAGATGGTCGTGGCACAACTTGGAGGTAGGGCACAAATTTTTACCATACTTTTTCGAACAAACTATGTGTCAGTGCTTGAGAAGCATTTTGCTGGAACATATTCTACCGTCAGCAAATCTTCACGAGCTGTTCCAAGTGGACGTCAATGCATTGACTTCCGTCTTCGAGTCCACGATTTCAGGTAGGCTCAAGTTTTGCTCTTTCGTTACCTGCGATCGGTAGAATTAGGCCTACCTTTTCCCAGCCTTTGTATGCGTTCTTATTTATTGTAAATTTTCATATAACCATTTACTGCGTATTCGAAGTCGTCAACGGGAGTGTTTCCTTGCTGGCTGATCAAAGGTGGAGGGGAGTTCCAGACAGGTGCTCTAGTGGAAATGTGAACGCACGTTCTCAGCGGGCTCGAATTTTCTGACTGCAAGTCCACATTCGTTGGCTAATAAGCAAGAGGCAAAAATGATTGACCGATTGAATCGATGGCGCACCTATAAATGTCATCCCATTATGGCAGCCTGTCTTATTCGGAAGAGGTGTTCCAATCGGAAGCTATTCATGTTATCAATGAGCAGCATCTGATGATTTGTGCTCCGACACGCTAATGAAGGCCACATCAATGATTGGGCTTTCGTACCTTTTGCCTAACAATGCTTCACTGCTGCTCGTCGAGGGTTCGTATTCCTTTTGTTGCTCCGCGACGAGGCGTAGGGCATCTCTGCACTCCACCTATCAAAAGTGCGCGCCGTTCATGCCTGTCATTGCCAAATTCTATGCCTTTGCATCGCAGTGAATATTTCGTTTTGAATTTTGAGGCTGCAACGGTCCTTGCAACGATCCACTCCCTGAGAAAGCTCATCTGGAGATAATCCAAGATCAGCAATACGCAAGGTTCAAATCAACCGTGGACATAACGTTGGCAGTTCGACTGTTCAATCGGACCGTGTAAGATTTGACCTTTTGAAAAAATTTCACGCGCCCATTTAATTTCGCTTTGCCTCCTCAAGCGATGGGTGCTCGTCCGAGGTGGACAGACGCACCATGTGCACGCGCCGATTCCGGGAGGCCCTGGTAGATTTGAACAACAAAGCTGCCGCCGTATGCTGGGACCATTTGCGAGTGGCGGTATCGGCCTTGGTTGGGCATGTATCGTACCAAAGGGTTGAGGACAACGGACCGAAATACACGGACTACACGGATAATCACCCATTGCTGCCCGAGTTCGTCGTTATAGCCGCTAAACAACAGGGGCATGCCTTGCTGACTGCCTGTCTTGCAGATACTTTCTCTACCGACAAGATCCGTCGGACTGGCAAAAGGAAGAAGCTGTTATGCACACTGATTACGCGAAGAACATACTGGCCTTGAGCGGATGGGTTATGAACGACAACCCGTTGTGCAACTTTGCCGAACCGCCATCTCAGGTAGGCATCTTCGCTCATGTGCGTCCCCTCTTTGCGACGGCATTTTATTATCAGGTGTACTTCCGCCGAGAGCTGGTTTGCTGGGGTGACAGCGTCAAATTGCGCTACGGAAAACGGCATAGCGATAGTCCCTATTTGTGGCAACACATGACCGAGTACACGCGGCAGACGGCGACCGTATTCCATGGCTTTAGGCTGGACAACTGCCACAGTACACCAATTCACGTGGCCGAAGTGACTATTGACGGAGATGACTCGTGGCATTGAATTCTTTAACGTTTGCCTCCTTTCCAGTACTTGCTGCGAGAAGCGCGCAAAGTTAGACCGGAGCTGTACGTCTGCGCTGAGCTGTTTACGCAGAGCGAAGCTGTGGATAACATATTCGTCAATCGCCTTGGTATAAACGCGTTGATTCGCGAGGCCATGAGCGCTCCGGACGTTCACGAGCAGGGCCGATTGGTCTACCGCTACGGTGGGAACCCGGTGGGCTCCTTTTTGCCGTCGCCGTTTCGCTATCTAACCTCGGCCGTTGCCATGGCCATGTTCTTTGACGTGACTCACGACAATCCGTGCCCTGTTAAGGTGCGTTTTCTCCGTCGTATTGCTCTTTTGTTGAAACGTTTCTTTTCTTCCAAAGACAAGGTCGGCGTACGACTCGCTTCCAACGGCTGTAATGGTCAACAGCGCCGGGTGCGCCATCGGGAGCACTCGGGGCTACGACGAGCTAGTTCCCTATCAGGTTAGTTGCGCATAGCTCCGACTTACGGACCATAAGCTGGGATTCTTAGATCGACGTGGTCAACGAGAAGCGTCTGTACTGTAGTTGGGTTGACGGTCCAGTCACCAGACCCGGTCAGGTGAATTTGAACACGGGAATAATCCGAGCCCGTCGGACGTTCAACCGCTTACACAACTACGTGACAATCAGCGAATTCAACGAAGTGTTTGTCGACCAGAAGACCGAGGATGTCACCGTCATAAGGCGCTTTTGCCCCACGATGATGGAGAGCATAATATACGTTTTGCGAAACTGCTTCAAGCCGTGCGCGGTGGCGCGCAAAGTGAACGTGCCTAAGTTCGACCTGGCCGGCACGTTGGAAACAATTCTGTTCGAGTGCAAGTTGACCAGGAAGAAGGCCTACTCGTCCGACGACGATTGCGTTCCCAAGCGGCAGGCCAAAGTTATCGACGGTTCCGACAGGTTCATCATTGGCCTTAAGGATTACGAATTGAGCATGAAGGAGGATGTGGTGTAAGCCGGCGCAACTCGACTTATATTTACCGCCTGATGGGACCGCCCAACTTTGCAGACCGTTCGAATCGGAGCATTTGGAAACGTCGAACGTCAGGGACAAACCGTTGACCGAGGTGGAATTGACCGATTTGCCTCCCAGCTCGGTCGTAGTCCTAAGGTGGGACTCACCGTCCGATGTAGAAAACTTTTTTAATCCGATTGTTTCACTGCAGCGTCACCTTGAGCAGGGAGGCCAGGCACGCCTTGATGTTGTTGCAAAAGGAGTTGACCAGAGTGAACTTGTACATGGTGCAGGTAATGCAAAAGTGGGACGTGGAGCAGTACAAGTTCGAGGGTTCGCGATAATCCACTTTCGAATGGACGCTGTCCACTTGCCCCTTTAGGTCCCGAGTTACAAAAGATTGCCAAAGGCCTAACGCTCCTGGACATCAACTACGTGCTGTACAGATCGGAGGCGGAGGAGACTAGCGATAACCCGTCGTCCGGTGCTTACGATGTACCCAACTTTGGCCGACTTGTCTACTGCGGTTTGCAAGGTATCTTTCTGGTTGTCTTTGTTACGCACCTTTTGTCATGGTTTTTAAATTTCTCTCTCTGCAGGCTTAATGCATCATTTGGCGCGAATTCGCAGGGACAACGACTTGGGTCATCCACTTTGTGAGAATCTTCGGAAAGGCGATTGGATGGCGGACTACGTTACGAATCGTCTGCTAGCGCGTGAGGGAACAAAAGAAGTAAGCTCGTAGAATGATCAGCTAGGACGGTCAGCCTCAGTTATTGTGTGTGTGTGTGTATGTGTGTGTGTGTGTGTGTGTGTGTGTGTGTGTGTGTGTGTGTGTGTGTGTGTGTGTGTGTGTGTGTGTGTGTGGAGTGGTACAGGTTGGATCTTTCTTTTCTAGCGACCGAATTTTGCCTAGGAAATCATGAATCGTCTGCTGCTGCTGCTCATTAAGTTGTATATGTGAAATGTTAAATTTTCCATATCCTGAATACAGCTAAACTTGCCATTTCATACTTGCCAGCCTAATATTTCGTTCGGCAGTCATTGAGAAACGCAGGAGCCTTCTCTAAGTTGTTCCATTTGTCCAGGCGATTAATGCTCCTCCGCTGAGGAAATCAAAAATGTATTTCCCCAAGTGAAAGATGAACAACCTTTGTAGCATTGGTCCTGTTTCCTTCTTGAGGGAAGTGCTCTTTGCCAGCATCGCAGTATTCTCTCTTTTAGCTCGGCAATTGGTTTGCCATAATTTTCCGCATGTACAAAGAAATTCCGCACTTTATGAAGCCCGCCTACTTCGAGGTGATCATCAGCAGCGTATACAATGTACTGTGCGAAGCAATGCTCAGCAACCTGTCACGGTTGGCGCTGACTCCATTGTGTTACCTCTTTTGCAGATGGGTTGTTTCAGATTTGTTCACCAAGGGAGCCTGTTCCTTCGTTCGTTGACGCTTAGCTCAGTCGCGTTTTGCGGTCACGTGAAGTCAGCTCCGTTGCCGTGGCTGTCGAAAAATTTAAAGCTCTCCTCCGACGAAGCGTACAACAGGATTGTACTCGAAAGAAGAGCAACAACGATCTCGGCCGGTATTGGAGGCGCTGATTTTGAATGCACACTGAATGAAAGCGTTGCTTCATTGCAGGTTTGCCTCACTTTGCTGCCGGACTGTTCCGCAACTGGGGTCGGGACACCTTCATTTCCCTTCGAGGGCTTCTTCTCGTGACAGGTCGATACGAGGAGGCGCGGTGCGTTTGCCCCTTGCCTATCCGTTCCTACGCACCGCTACGACCTTTTTCAGGTGCATCATTTTGGGGTACGCCGGTTGCCTTCGCCACGGCTTGATTCCCAATTTGCTGGGCGAGGGAACCCACGCCAGATACAATTGCCGCGACGCCGTCTGGTGGTGGCTTCTGTGCATAAAGTACTATGTCGAGATGGTGCCGGACGGTTTCAGCATTCTCAAAGACCCGGTCAATCGGCTGTACGTTGACGACAACGCCGAACCATACTCCAAGGCGTGGGAACAACCGTTGCACGACACTATGCAAGAGGCCTTGCAGGTGCACTTCCGAGGCCTCAAGGTAGACTTATTCAGTTCTCCGGCGGCATTGTTCCACAGTTGTTCCTTGATTGCAGTTTCGAGAGCGCAATGCCGGCAAAGCCATCGACGAGCACATGACGGATGCTGGTTTCAATATAGAAATAGGAGTAGACATGCAGACGGGTTTCGTCTTCGGGGGAAACAAGTGGAACTGCGGCACTTGGATGGACAAAATGGGCAGCAGTGACAAGGCTGGCAACCGAGGGGTGCCAGGGTCTCCTCGCGACGGTTCGGCAGTGGAATTGGTTGGGATATCTTTTGCGGTGATATCCTGGCTCGACACCATGTACCTGCAAAAGAAGTATCCGTTCGAGGGAGTGAAAAGGACGGAGGGTAAATTTAAAGCGTAGCGTTTCTTTTCCTCGCGAAAAGCTGCGTTTTTCAAGAAACGCAGCGTTTCTTATGAATAGCCCGCTTTTCGAAGTGCGCACCGTAACCAGCTTGTTGCCTGTGTGAACCTTAAGGGTTGCGAACGTTCCCTTTACCTTTGCAGGAGACCGGGAGATTTTTTGGGAGTGGATGACTTGGAAGGTGAAAATTGCCGAAGCCTTTGAGCGCCACTATTGGATTCCCCTTGACGAGAAGGAGCCTCTTCCGGCGGTTACTGATCCAAAGTTGGTCAACGTACGCGGCATATACAAGGACACTTACAAAGCCGAGCAGCCTTGGGAGGACTATCGTCTGAGACCGAATTTCCTTGTCGCCGTTACTTTGGTATGCGTGTCCTATCAGCCGTTCCGCCTTTCGCAAGACTGCTTGCAGGCCCCAGAGCTGTTTAATCTGGATCATGCCGAAATTGCCATCGAGCAGGCAAAGAAGGAGCTGCTCAGCCGCTTGGGAATGAAGACGTTAACCGACAGGTATATTCAAACGCCATTGAACGGGTTGGCAGCTTTACTTGAATCATTGCCTTGCAGAGATTGGAGCTACAACGGCGACTACATCAATTCCGACGATTCGGACGATCCAAAGCGAGCCAAAGGCTTCAACTACCATAATGGCCCTGTAAGGAGGTGGCCGGTCGATGGACCACTACTACTTCATTTCTTTCCCACGTTGCAGGAATGGTGTTGGCCGTTCGGCTACTTTGTGCGCGCCAAACTGACCGTCGCCCGCTTGCGAAGGGCCGCCAACCCTGTCGGCTGGAAGAACACCGTCTCCGAGGTGCAGCAACTGATGGGTCCCATGTGGAAGCACCTGCAACAGTCCGCCTGGTTCTCGCTACCAGAGTTGACCAACAAGGTACGTTCGACCGTGCAAGATTGTGCTCAGCTCAGGCGTGCTCCAAACTGGTTTTCCAGGGCGGCGCCTACTGCGCCGACTCGTGCGAAGCGCAGGCATGGTCGGTGGGATGCCTTTTGGAAGTTTTTTACGACTTAGACGAATACGAAAGGATGCACTGAGCGGCCGCTGCCATGTTTAGTAATTTAACTCTTTAATTTTTTTTTGATTACGTGGTACTGTGGATGCTTACGGAAGCGGCCTAAGCATCCACAGTACTCGTGATACGGAGGTAATCTTTAACTGACAGTTTGCCTTAGAAGTACTTCAGCGTAGACGTAGTTCCTGTTCAGCAGTGAAACTTAGTCGAAGTGCCAATTTCGAGCCATTGCCAAAATTGCATTGCCATTTCGCAGTAAAATAATTTAACAAATGGTTGGCGTTCCGTCTTACCGCGCTTCATGCTTAGGACGGACGAGCTTGTCGTCTATCCGTACCTAAGGTGGTATTCCTGCTTTTGCTTAGCTCTTCATCCGAATATCATTGGCGCGGCAAGAGGTTGGTGTTGAGAGTGCGTGAAGCGCAGGCGGAACGAAATTTGTTTACCTCGTTATCCATTGAGAGTCGCGTGGTTGCGCGTCTATTTTACGTCATCAGATTACCAGTTACCGCTATGCGACAGAATGTGGGCTCTGCCGCGGAATAACGTTCGCGCGACGTTGGGTGTTGCTAACTTATTGATTAATTGAAATCGAAGCGCTTTCCTGATCACAATTTGACGTTTTGCTGTTTCTCGGATGAAAGTTCAAAAGAAGCAAAACCAATTTTCGCTAACATATTGTAGCAATCCACTTGCTGATTGCGTTTTCACAAATGGTATACGTCACTCGTTCGCCAGCTGCGCAGGCCGCGATTGCTGCATTTTGCGCAATCGGTTGAGAAATTATTGGAAATGGCACATGTGCACTTTGAAAATTAAGACTGCAATCGCCGCTTCGACCGTTATGTCCATATTAGTAATATTTTGCCTTTGTCTTGCAAACCGCCGCCCCGCAGTTTGGAATTAGTCACCTATTGCTAGGTGTTGGTCCGTCTTAGTTTTCAAGCATACCTGCGTCAGCAGTTGCATTAACACTACTTTTCGCGTACTATTTCTTTGCCTTTAGGCGGTTATTGGGACAGATAGCTTAGGCTGTTGTTGTTGTTGTTGCTTGTTCGGCTAATGCGCAGCGTTGCTTTCGTATGTTATTCGATTCTCACTCCTTTGTTTAAAATTTGCAAGTTTTTCTGATCGACTGTGTTGACAGCATGGATGACGTCATGTTCGCTTCCTTTTTGTTAATTCACTTGGAACCGCTGATCTTCCGCATGACATTTTCCCAATGTTTCTTCGGCAACGTTCAGCCTGCTAGTCGGTGCGAAGCATCCGTTCATGCTGTTGGAGAAACAAACCGTCATAACCGTAGGAGTTCGTTAAAGTTTTTGACATCTCCACATGTTGTTTCGAAAAAAATGTACGGAGCGCAGCTGGTGGCGGTCGTTGACGTGGCATTACTTCGTTCCAAAGTGTACAGACTTAAACGGAAGCGCGCTGTTCAAGTTTTCGTTTGGCCATTCGAAGAGTACGCGTTGCTATGGCCTTCTTTGTTTGAATACATCCTAGCCAAACCGAAGCATCTGCAAGGCATCTGTCAGCAAGCGGTCTTTGCTTTGTGATTGTTGCAAACGGTCTTGTCCGTTCCTATTCCACGACGAGCAATTTTTCTTCGGCACACCAATAAGATGCGAAAGTTGATCGGCAAGCGCGTTTGGCTACTGTTGTCAAAAGCAGTTGTTGCGACGTGCACTACTGCAGGAATAGGTTCCTGTCTTGGCAACGATGGATAAGTTTAATAAATATTGTTAATCGTACAAGCGACTAACGGGATCGTAGGTCGCCTCAAAGCTGTCGGTAAATCAAACTGCTAAGGGGCGCAGAGAAAAGTGCGTTTAATGGATGTATGGATGCCTAGCAGCTTGAGGTGACTGACTGAAAGTTAGAAAAGAACGGACGCTGTTATGAAGGAGCAAAGAAAGGAGACATGGGAAGTATGCAGGCCGACAACGAGGCGTTGGCACCTCGTCGTTGGCCAACAATGAACTTAAGACGTTGCAGCCAAGTTGGCAGGCAGTTTGAATCTCTAAATTGTTCGTAGGCCATTTTCACGCATGACGCTTTCCATTGCCGCGTGAAGAACTTCAGGACAGCCGACGAACGTGTAATGATCGGGAGCCATGTTTGCAGTGACTGTGCTGCGTATCTCGTCACATGGATTGACAAACGTAGCGTAAGTGTTCTTTGGATTTGCCTGCAAGGCAAAGTCGAGCATCGGCAAATCCGAGGTCGTATCTCCGCAGATCCAGACAACATCGGCGGCCAGCGACTTGCCCGTTTCCTTCAAAAGGTAGCGGACCCCGTCCCCTTTGGTCCAACAGCCCTGAACGGTCCTCAGCACAACCTCGATGTCCAACTTTTCGTGACGCACGCTGAATATCTTGTCGTCCGCGTCGATTGTTCTCACGGCTGTCATGACGGCGTCCAAAAATGCCGTTCGCTCTTGGTCGGTAACTTCGCCGGATACGGTTTGAAATCCAATTGTAATTCTGTCCACCTTGCGTTGGAAACCGGAACCGGTCATCAAAAAGCGATGAAAATCCGTGCGCTCATGTATCAGTTTAAGTAGACACTGCGTAAGCTTGTTTAGATGTTCCTCGCCGTTCTCCGTAACGGCTGTCCTGTCGACGTGTCGATGATTGTTTATAAGCCACTCGCGACCCCAAGAACCACCGAAAATGACGTTCGTCTGTTCGACGGGAACGGCGACTAGATTTAGTATGCCAAAGTCGCCCAACGGGCCCGCGGTGAGCACTGCGCAGAGCGAACCGCAAAGTTTGGCGAAACCTGACAACCAGTAGGCGCTGTAGACCGGTTGGACGCTTGTTCTGTAGTTGGAACAGTAAGTTTTCATCGTGCCGTCCCAGTCGGTAATGAAGACGCCAAGTCCGGCGGACATTATCCGCTTCAGCATTCTTTCCGTAAAGGCGACCTCCTCGTGGAATGTCTCGACGCTCTTTGGATGGTAACGAGCTAAGCAGTCGACGAAGTACTTGGAACCGCTGGAACCGGATTTCATGCAGCCAAGGAAGCACAGATCTTTTTCAATGCCCAGCAGCTCGTCTTTGACGTTCAAATGCATGGATTTTCCATTGTCCGCAGTTAGCGTAAGAACGAAGTCGCCCTTCACTGCGGTTACTATCTTGTTTCTCACCTTTTCCAAGCTGACCAGCAATTCGTGTTCAACCGCGTCGCCCTTCAGCAACGAAGCAACTATGTTTCTCCGGCACTGGCATAACTGGTACATAAGTGCGTAAAATCCGTCGACATTCTGCCATGCTTCTTCCATTATCCTTTGCTGGCCGCAGGAGATATTACGGGGCAACGGATGACTACACGTCCGGATTAGTCGTTCCTCCCCTGACGACTAGTTCCGTGCCAATACGATCCGTGTCACCTATGCGAAGGTAGTCTTCGTCAGAGATAAAGTAAGAAACCGTAGCCTTGAAACAGGAAAAACATTATTAGGCATGCCTATCTAGTGATGTCAGGTTCGAATTCAAGTCGAGGGCAAGCGATGAAAACACGTGGAAGGTATATTACGCAATTAGTGAAAAGTGAGGACCTTCACCCAAGCGTGCGAAACGCCAGATTCGCAATAACAACATTTAACAAGTCAACAGCAAAGCGAGTCCTGCGTACACAACTTACTGAAGCACAATGGAACGGCTAACCTGCATTTGATCGTTCAACATTGCCGGCGCACCGTACAAGTTTGTACATTTTAAAGGTAAACTAATTTAACATGAACCTGCAAATCAATAAATGCGCAAGACCTCTTTTAGGGTAAATATGTAAACAAGCGTTGACGTTCGAACTGGAGATCAGCTGTCGTTCGGTGCACGGATGAATTATAATTTTTGTCGCATACGCCAGGTCAGCGTAAGTGCGAGCAGCGGCCAATCTTAATGATATGTGGTGAGAGTGACTACATCTTAACGGGATTGTACAATTCGTTGCCACAATGAACTTACCTCGCTTAGCGAAGTTCCTATATATAGTTGTTTTCTGATTTCGCAAGAACTTGCCGTTACCGAAAGGAAAGAATAGCGCGCATGCGCAGATGCTAGGGTACTGCGCAATATTGATACAGGGTGCACGGAAAGGTCAGATGTTTCAACTGACCAATCACGGTGAACTTGTACCGATGGATGCCATCTAAAATATTCTCAGCGTTCAAGGGCCAGGTTTCCGTGCAGGAACAACCACTTGCCGGGCATTCACTGCCACAGTATTGATCGGCGGTCCGGACACTATAAAACAACCTAACTGTTCATTCCGTATGCCACGCTGGAATTGACGTGGAGCGGAAAAACTTCAGTGTCAAATTTAAATTAAGCAGCACGACCACGCCACATTGAGAAGCGGTATTTACAATTGCGCGCACGTTTGCTCAGCAGGAGTGCGACCCCGTCGCACGTGCCTACGCTGAACTCCTTCAAAGGTAAGTTCGACAAGCAAAGCTATTTGCATATTTACCATTGCTAGGGAGCTTCACTTCCTTGGAAACGTGCTTGCGCGGGTTGAATGAACGGCGCGCACTTGCATCGCCGCAACAACGTTACGCTGTGAAACAGGGAAGCCAAGTAGCTACGGTACATATTTGCTTAGTTACACTTAAGAAAATGCTTTTGCGCAGTAATTCCGGAGCGGTCGCCAACGGGCCCCCAAATGGGGAAGTTGGGCGATTGCCAGGAAAACAAATTTTAGGGCAATTCAAAATAGTTGGATCGTCGATGGAACAAGAAAAAATGACCAGCATGTCAAGGATAAGGTGGCTTAGGCTTAGAAAGCAGCGCCACCCTTTGAACAGCTGCTGCAGCGGCCAAACGTTTGTGGAATGCAAGAAAACGAAGCAAGTTGCTTATTTCCAATCGGACTCATAGGGCGAAGATAACTGTCCCGTCCCACCTTTGGCGTTGTTCGCCAGTGCAAGGAATTGGGCGCGTCGGCTGTCCAAATCGCTGTGTCTCCGAAGCCCGCCGTTAAGTTAAATGCGTCGGCCGAAAAACATTATACTACTCGCAGTCATTGTTGCTCCTGAGTATTCTTTAAAGTTGACGGCTTATTGAAACTGTGCGAACTTAGTTTAAAGAAAGCCAAGCTGTCTCATTCCGATCCATTTGCCATTCCAAATCTCTTGCTGCTTGGCGTGCAACTCGCGAGGGCAGGTGTTCCGTTACGACGAGTAAATTTTCCCAGCGACGGGTATTGTTTCTCCTTTTCGACCTGAATCCATTATTGGGCGTTCTGCCGTTATTGCAAGGAATTTCCCCTGTATTCCGAAATCAAGTTAAATTCCGTTAACCATGTCTGAGTGGACAGAATGTCATAGTTCGGTTACCTACGCACTTTTGGTTCCGGTCGTCTATGTCGGCCTTACCAGGCTTTCATCCTACGATGTGCCACATTGGTATGTGGTTTCGTAAGCGTGCTGGGAAACGCGTATGCCTTGCGTTCGGCCTTACAGGGATCGCCACAGGACGATTTTGCGACGATTCGTGGGTGCATCCTTTGCTTCCATCTTGCTATCTATAGTAGCACTGCGTTGGAAGCCAGAGGTATCAAGGTTGGGCAAGTGGAGCGGCTGTTTAAAAAATCTCGCTTTAGAATCAAAGTGCCTTGGAGTTTTTCGGTCTTCGGCGGCCTGGTCTTTTCCTTGCCTTAATTTTGCCTACCTCGGTTACGGCGGTATTGACGCACCTTTGATTTGGCTTTTCTTCCATTAAACGAATTTAAAGGTTCTTTTTCTGGGACCATGGTGCCTTTCATTGTTCGTAGGTCCGCCTTCTGATGACGACGGTAAGCTGCGCTCGTTTACGTCACAAATTCGATTTTCTCGGGATGCTTGCAGAGGAAGATTCTTTCGTGATGCTGCTGCGCAATTATTTGCTGGTACGGCTATACGATCTTTCAAGGATTTTCTTAGCGATTAATTTCTTTCAGGCGCCACTGACGGAAGAACTTGTATTCCGTTGTTGCGCTTTGCGCGTTATGACGATGTGCATGCCTTGGACGAAAGCGTGCTTGATCAGTCCATTGTCTTTTGCGTTTGCCCACTGCCATCACGCCCTTGAGAAGAAGCGCTTAGGGTACAACTGGCAAGACATCCTGTGCACAGTTGGTACGGTGAGCATTTCAATCGGTCCGTCAGTGGCAGCTCGACCTTTCAGGTTTCCAGGTGGGCTTTTGCTACTTATTTGGTGTCTACGTTTCGTTGATTTACCTTCGCACGCGTAAGTTTTCTCACGCAATTGGCCTCTCTACTGTAGGACTAATTTTAAGGGCATTTAATGGCAGCGTTTATGTGTCACGTGTTTTGCAACTTCATGGGGTTCCCAGACATCAGCCTTCTAAAATTGGTTGATCGAAAGAAAAGGAGCTTCGTCATTCTTTGCTTCGTGATTGGTGTCCTTCTATGGATCTCCCTTTTCCTTCCTTTTACCGAACCGTGGTTGTATGAAAACAAGGTGTAGAGTATGATAAGCCACTATATGACGTTCTCTTGTTTCTGCTAATATTTTTGCCATCTACTTAAAAGTGTTACCAAATGTAGTCTACTTTTAACATAATTGCTTTGTAATGCTCATTTTCCAATCAGCAGTGCAGCGCTGCGCGTGGCGAAGTGTTAACGTTCGAAACTCGGTCTAAATGAACGCGAGAATGAACATTATTTATTATATGCCTTGTTTTAAACCAGTACTTTTGGATATGCCGAAAAAGTTTTTGCGTAAAGCAAATCGAATGTACATTTACTTAGCACATTGGTAGAGCATTTTCTGCGAGCTGGAATCTAATTTGGCTGTAATTTAGTTTCATACTTGTTCGAAAGCAAACTTAACATTAACGATAATCAAGTTCGTCTCTACCTGCAAACAAGACAGATAGCCGTTGTAGGCAGTATGGATGAGTAATTGCCAGCCACCGGTACCTAAGAGCGAAACCAGAGCACTTCGTAAGTAAATTTGGTTCATGTTACCCCGGCGCCCTCCCCCCCCCCCCCCAGGTGTCGCTTTTCCGAGTTTCGTCGGTGCGCCCCCTTGGTGGTGTTTCATTGGTCGCAATGACATCATGCCACGTCGTGCTAGTTCCCTTCGTTACTACTCTTTACACATACTCACATGTGCAAGTACTTTCTCCAACATTCAGGTTGCTGCTCCATGTTTTCTCATGCCACCGTGTACAATTCAGCCATTTGTTTCCAACTTATGGGGCTCCCTATCTGATCGCAACGCTTGTTTCCATGTTTCATGGCTTTTCTCCAACTCTAGAGTGATGCTTTCCAAATTGAAAGGCCCAACACCGGTAACATCGCGAACGCTAGCCTTCTTTCAACATTTTCCTTACACAAAAGCGCCAAATGTGTCGAGAGTAGCAACAAAGGGAACCATCATGACGTAGTATGGCGTCATTGCGAGCAATGAAACACCACGAAACATGGAAAAGCGACACGTGGGGTGGGGCGCCGGGGTAACATGACCCGTAAATTTTACTGGGTTGTTGGCATGGTACCGGTCATAGGCTTAGGTGACCGGCAGTTGCTGGCCTGCGATGTACTTTACTGCTTATGGCAGCTATAAACTTAATTTCCATTAGCGCTACTGTTTGCTTAAGGCAAATAAGTAAGAGAAATCTTAACTTTCGTTAATTCATTTGTTCCTTCGTCTTGGTTTGCAAACTGGGGTGGAAATGCCTGAATTTAGTTAGTGTACTTCCCATGCTTGTACTTATAAATTAACTTGACATTTTCTATTCTTTCTACAATTTTGTTTTCCCTTCCGTGCTGAAAATTATTTCTTACACGCTGCCTGCAAGTTAGGGTTTTGCTTCTCAGTCGCTGGATCATTGTAAGAGCGATGCAGTGGACGTTCTTCAAAATGTAATAATTTGCTTCGGCATGTTAGAAAGACTAACCTAAGTTTCCGTTTGGACAGTATGCGTGCAGACGCTAATCACAAACGTTACGTTTCTTGCACGAACTCGCATAGATGCAGAAGAGTTGCAGCGCGCTACTCTTTCCGCTGTTTTGACCTTTTGGTTTTAGGGGATTTCTTCCAACTGGTCCTGCATGGCTTTCATTAATTCACAACTTAATCTAATAACGTTGCCTTCGTTCCATAGCTCTTCTCAGCTAGCCTTCGAGACGATTATGTGACCGTTAATGTAATGTAGTATTGCTGTTGTGTTTTCACTGATTCTTCCCGTTGTTTTCGTACGTTGATGGATCTGTAAGTAAACTGACACGGTCTCCCTACCAAAGGACATATGAGAGCGGTTATAAGAAGACAAAGTCAGAAAACGACATGCGGGTTTTCTCCCGTCAGTAAAAGTAGTCAGTCTTGGGTCACGAGAGAAAACATGTACGTCGTTTTTTGACTGCCTCTTATTACCACTCTCGTCCATCCGTTGGTAGGAGACCGCGTCAGTTTACTTATGAACCTATAAGCTTACAAAAACAACGGGAAGAATTCGTGAAAACGCAACCATTAAGATCTGTGCTTCCGTTAAAAGGAGCTGCCTTTTCTCGGAGGCAACTTTGATCTGATTTGATCTGACGATTTGACGACGGAATCAGACGATGCCGAAAGCTACGAAGTAAAACAATCGTACGTTCACTGTTCGCCTGTTTTTCACTAACATAACTAATCAATCGCCACTGGTTAGGTTGTTTTGGTGTTCTTACAAGCATCAGTGAATAGGACTCAACGGGTGCTTCAGCCGTAACATTCCAGTTAACCTGCTTTGTTCTGTCCGAGTTTACTCCGTCATTTCTGGTTTGCTGTAACCTCCTTCTGATGATAGAATCGATCAACGGTTTGGTATAGTCGTTCCGTTGGAGTATGATCACGATGTGATTGATTTCTAATCTTAAATAGTTTGGGTTGCATATCGTGATCGCACGGTCTATCATTCCAGCGGCAATACCGACAAAGGGAGATGAGAGCTAAAGTGGAGGTATCTGTTCGAGTGTGTCGGCTTTCGATACATTCTCGTTGAAAGCCTTCTCCCTTTTCTTAAGACTAGAACGTCAGGGAGATGTAGTCTGTTACTTACCTCTTTCTCCATCGTCAGTGTGATGAGGCCAGGGAAGCTATTATTGAGATGGTGTAGAAACTCTTCTTCCCTGCCCGCTTCCATGATCGCGAGAATGTCATCTACATAGCGTTTGAAAAGCTTCAGGGTCACAGGTAATGCCGCACTGTCGAACGCGACTTCCTCCAGGTATTCCATGAATACCTCAGCCAGGACAGGGGATAAGGGGCTCCCCATTGGTGCTCCACTGGTTTGTGCGTAGAAGCTTTCCTGCCACCTGAAGTAATTCCCCTCTTGCATGCAAAAGGAAACTGGCTTAATTATATGAATGGAGTTTAACTTTGTTCTTTGGTGCAACGTGCTGTCAGATTCTAGCAAAAGTTGGAGAATGTTCAGTGTGTGTGCTGTGGGGATGCTAGTGCAAAGGTCTTTTACGTCGCAGCTCATGCGCACTGGAGTGATGTCGCATGATTCTCTTAAGTAAAGAATGTATACGTTGTCCGTTGGCTTTCTTTTCTTCAACTAAGAACTCCGGCTTGATCATGACCAAGTAGTTGTGATCCCCGTTTACTGAAGATGTTTGATTTTCGTAGTGTATTCTTATGACAACGATGAGTCCTGCAGTTGGCCGTGTGCGCTTGGCATCAACACTTTGGGCGCTTATTAAGAAATAGCTTAAGCGCAGCCTCTCTGTCACCGCGGACCGTGCGTCCATGAGGAGCTTGCAAGGTTTATGGGATCATGTACTTGTTGTTTCTCTCCGTCTTTTACGACTTCCTATCCCAGTGGGCTTGTAAACGAGCATACGTTCCCCTAACAGTAAGTAATATCACTTTTGTACGCTGCACATAAAAAAGCGTTACTACAGGTTCAAAGGAATATATTGACTAGGAGAAAACACGCATAAGAGGTAGCCTGGTGAGTATGGAAAGGTAAAGCTTGTTTTCCGGCTGCGTATGGTTTGTTCACGTTATCAGTAGCTGGCGGCTGCTCCTGTATCAGAGTTGCTAGTTTTATCATTACTTTCTCTCCATGTAATTCGTCACCTTTGTTTGCGAGCGCTCAATGAGTGTACATTTGACGGTGACATCAAACAACTTTTCGGCAATTCGCAGTTGCCCTTTCTTGCATTCTCCTCGATCAAATCAAGTTGCCATTCTCTCAGACACGAGTAAAAGGCAGTTGGATATTTCTGTAACTTCGCGAATGTGCGCACTGTTTTGGACGGTGAATTTGAAATGTTGAGGTGTTCTTTCGGGGCGCCATCAATTGTAGCTGGCGTTATCTTACTCTGAAGTTATCTTAGGTCTAATAACAGCAACATGTATACATTTTTGTGTTTATTTTTTTACTATTGTTGCTTTACAATGGCTTATTTTCGATTTTGGGACGTATTTGGTTGTATTTACAGCTTGAAATCGTTGTATTTATGACTAAAATGAAGTTCTAATCTTCCCTTTCAAATGAAAATGGAAAGTTATTTTCCCAGATGACTGCACGCCGTTGTTCACTTGTTTACTGAAGATTTTTTCAAATGAGCCGGAGCTTTCAGGACAACTGCTGTTACGTCTTAAGCGGCGCAGAAAAACACAGTCGTAAAAGGCGAAAGGGCAAGAGCAAAACGTCGCGCAATCTTGGCTAGCAGGCATAGTGTCATCGGCATACTCGCCCTACTCATTAGGCGACAGTTGAACGTCTGGAATTTGTTCCTTTGATGTAACGAAACGTTAATAGTCATAGAAGTATGTCCTCCTAAATTAGGCGTAACAATACATTGGTCTATCACAATTTTGGCATCGTTAAGGTCGGCTGAAATTGAAGTTGACAAGTTTGTTAGTTTTCCTGAAGTCACGTGATACTTGTTTCCGTCGATGTACCGCTGCTTCTGGATTTTTGCTTCCGCCAAAGCGTTTTCACCGAAAGCGTGGCGCCGAAAGCCAGCAGCGTTCTTTTGTGCGCGTTCAGTCTCCCTGAGCGCCCTTGGGCGCCGCGATGGGCTTCCAACCAGTCCCTGTTGACGTGCATCTCTTGCCGTGTTGTTAGCGCTTGTTCCCTTTCGTGAAATCGTTAATTCGCCTGCAGCGCATCCCTCTACGTTTGGGACATTGGCCTTTGATAAATAGGATCGGCAATATTTCCGCATTCATTTGCTGAACTTCGCCTAATCGGCGTGTTCGTCGTGCGTTTGATTTGGTAGCATTTTCTGTTTCGCCATTTCTGAAGCTTAGTCAGCTTAGATCGTTCCCGCGGAAGCATTATTTACTTTCGCTTAAATTATGCTGCACATTTGCCTTTCCTTGTCTAAGAACTGCCCGCTTAGGCACGCGCTAAGTCAACTAGGTGACAGGAAGAATGCCACAGAAAAGGAGACGAAGTTTGTGCAGTCGTTTTGCGAAAATTCCTTCACGCCAATTCATTGCGCTACTCCTTCACGCGCGTCAGATATTTTCGGCAGTTCAACTTCTGCCAACAACGATATGCCTGGTGTAGCAACGTCTGAGTGAAAGGCGAAGCAAAGCATGCCTTTTGCTTCATCATGCGGCTGTGGTTTTTTATTTGAAGTCGAGAATGCTTTTGCCTGTCCGGTCCGTCGTTGTAGAGACGGAAGAATTGCGTCATTCTATTCTAACGTACAGATGGCTTCAGCGGTCAGTCGTAGGTGCGTTCAGGAATGATCCTCTACCTTCCACAATATCCATCCGGCCGACGATCTGCCAATTTAGCTTATTCACTTTGGAAGCTCAGCGCATGGCTTATCCGCCCGTTTTTTGATTATTAATAATTGCCACGTGTAGCTGTAAGCGGAAACTTAATGGCAATCGAAATCTTTGGAACGGCCTTACGAAATGAGCAATTCTCAACTTGACGGGCAAGGCGATTTCGGTTGACAGAAGTTGTCACGTACGCCATTTCATTCACCGCAACGAGTGACCTGAATTGTTCTATTGCCTCTTTATTTCCGCTGAAATCTAAAAAGCAGGTACGACCTTCTCCAAGGATTGTGTTCGTAACTTTGGTCGCTCAAAAGTGTCGCAACTGTCAGAAGAGTTTTGAAGTGACGACGTAATTGCGTAGAGGTTTGGCGAGCATGCGGTGGCGTCGAACTGGCGCCTCGAGCCGATTCGACGCCGCGGTTCACCACGGATGGACGACGCGGCAGACTGTAATGCGGGGAAACGATTTTTCCTAAATTTTATTTTTTCAACGTCATTTGCGCGCAATCAATGACCATCCTCTTCCAGCTCACCGGTTCGTAATAGAATTGTTCGTTCTCGTTTTTCATTGTGACGCGCGGAATCTCCTTTACCGAACAAATTTCAGAGGCACTTTCAGCCAAACAGCCCATTTTTACCCATTAACGGCGTTGGAGATCCTCCAGCCAGGCTCGCGGGAGCCATCGACCGTGGCTTCTCGGATGAGCAAGTTGTCCAACGGGGATTTCCATTTCAAATGAGAGCATATGACAAGTGGAGGGGTCCTTTGGCGCCAGGATGGTCCAAGCGGCTGGACAATCTCAGAATCGCGTATTATTGTCAGCCGATCCGGCGCCGGGCAACTGCTTCTTTTCCAGTTGCCTCTTGTCGGTTTGGCCGCTGAAGTAGGCGGAAATTTCTTGAATACTTTTGCCCTTCGTTTCGGGCAGGAATGTGCCCAGAATGGCGACGCAAACTACGCCGCTCAGTATGAACGGCGAAAAGCTGATCGAAAAGCCAACCTTCGACGCGAACGGCAAGTAGCAGAGTACGACGACTGACTGGAAGACGAAAAAGCTGAACGACGTTATCGTCACGGCCAGCGAGCGCAGGCTTTGCGGGAACAGTTCGGCGACTACGATCCACAGGATGCTTGAGGAAAGGGCAAAGCCAATCTGAAACCCGTACATGCACACGATTGTGCCGCTCAGGGCGTCCGTTAGGCCGTACGTATTGCCCGCTTCCGAGCAGCCGATCATTACTGCAAGCGACACTGTGGACAACGACAGACCGCCCAAAAGGATGACTTTGCGCCCGGCCTTCTCCACAAGTGCAGTGCTAAGGAAAGGCGCCAGCGTGTTGCACACTCCGAGACCAACGCTACCGTATTTGGCAGTCAGCGTCGATAGACCGGCGCTCTCGAACATCGTTTTCGAATAGGCGAGCACCGCTGCTATCCCGCTGAATTGTATGCTGAAGGCAACGACAATGGCCAGTAGCATGGGCCTGAGGTTGGGATATTTGAATAAGTCACCCACGGAGGCAGCAGACTTCTTGTTCTCCTCCTTCTCTTCCTCCATCACTTCTTCCTTGGTTTCGTCCAACTTTCGCGGAGTGACTTGAATGCGATTCAGCTCTCCACGGATTTGCACCATTTGTGGTTCAACGCTGATAGCTCTTCTGTAATAGTGCAGAGATTTTCGAGCTGCCTCTTCGTCCTTCTTGGCTATGAGCAGGAAGCGCGGCGACTCCTCGCCCTGGAAGGTGATGAGCACTTGCAGCAAGCTGGTGACCAACGGGACGGCCATGGAGACGGGCCACAGCTCGGCGGTGCCGAACAGCTGCGGAAGCGTCAGAACGAGCGACAAAAGGTTGCCCAAGCCGAGCATGATTTGCAGAAGCGATCCGCAGGCGCCGCGGTAGCGAACCGGGGCGGTCTCCGTAACGAACATCGACGCCAACCCCAGCGAGGCTCCCAACGACACGCCCAGCAGGAGGCGGCCCACGAAGAACACCTCAAAGGCGTCGACGTACTTGGCAATCGTGGTGAGCACCGATCCGATGGCGCACGTCAGGCCCGTTGTGATCAGTCCTCCCCGTCGGCCCATTCTCTCGGCCATCGGTCGGGTGACCAGGGCGCCCACTACGGCGCCGAACTGCAGGCATGCTGACGCCATTGACCATAGCAGCGTCAGTTGGTCTTTGGATAAACTTTTGCCGTAGTGCTCGGTGTACGACTGATTAAACCAGGGCTTGACGTCGTCGACGATGTTGTTGACGACGGAATTGCTGTAGAACTGGAAGTGGGCCCCCAAGCCCATGGCGCTCACCACGATGAGCAGGTTCAATTTCACCTTCAGCAACGGCATGCTCTGCGTGGCGCGGTCTGCGGACGGTAGGCTTCTCTCTCTGTTCGACGAACCGTCGCCAACGTCGGGCGAAAACGATATTTTCTTTTGTGTATCTGTTGAAAAAGGCTTGACATTAGTAAGGGTAAAAAAGCGATGAAAAGGTTTCGAGTGACAAGCAGGCCAGGCATGCAGTCACCGTCCGTTAGGCGCTGCCGTAGGTTCCGCACGGAGAACATCTTTCGCTTTTAATGCATGGTAAAGCAATGATAGTGGGTAGCCTTATGCAAACAAGTTCCTGTCAAGAAGTGGCGCTTGTTTCGTCATGTTGGACGTTGCGGCCTACGTTTTATTGAACTTCGTGAATCGTTCCCGTAGAAGTGACTCTACTGTAAATTAGCCGATCGTATGCCTTCGCGGCGGCGCTTCGTACGCTCTCATTGTAGGCGAAAGGACGAAGCAGAAATTGTTCACTGTTTTACTGGTCGCGCTTTTCAGCGCCGGCGCCAATTTTGGCAATGCCGCAGGGAATATCCGCTAATGCGCTTTCGATTGCTCCAGTAAATTTTGCAACGGCGCCTCGGTATTTCCCTGCTTTGCATGAGTCGTGTTGTTCAACGGTTTTCTAAGCATTCCCTTATCTTAAGTCTATTTTGGTTCATCCGTTTATGATCGCGTTAATATTACGGCCCCAAATTGGTGACACTTTTTGGTACGCTAGGGCGGACCAACAAATGTCATTACTTTAGCGCCGAAGTAGTATTAATGTCTAATGTTAACATCTCGGCAAAGCAAGCACCAAGCTTATGGGACATACCGTTTGATCGTTCGCTTTAATTCGTGATCATCTCTGGAATGAGTCGGTAGATCCGATCAGCGTAGTGGAAGGTCAGAGGAGCCTTTAGTTGGCGCCTTGGGATACTTTACGGCAGGAAGGATATTCTTCTTTGGGTAGGCCCCACACTATGTGCCACTCGTTCACGAAGAACCATTGATTCGCAGCTGATTCTGTTGAGACACTGACCTCTGTGCGATTGTACCCATCTTATATGCTGCGATGGAAATTTCACTTTCCGTATTTAAAAATAGCTGACTGGCACGTGAAGGGCATGCGAAGTGTTATTAATGTTGAAGTCAAATTTGCAATTTGGCGCCAGCCAATGGGACGAGCCAAGATTTTCCCGCCCGTCGCGTAGCGGTATCGTCGAAACGTTATCCGCGATTACGGTACGAGACTGCACGGTTTAACAAGGATTCAAGTTGACTGGGAGATCACTCGGTTGCCATTTCGCAACCTTGAGAATATGCCGTCGGTACCCAAGTGGATCGCCATTCATCTGTACTCGCGGCTTCGAATCATTGGCAGCCGTTGACGGACAATTTACAGAATGTTAATTTTTGTTTCTGGAAGCGATCGATCCAGCTTGGTTTCCGGCGCGGATGCGATTGTTCGTCATTGGGATAATTTTTTGCCCAAAAAGTTTGTGCTCGGTCGCGAATTGCGGAATGTAAAAAAGGGCACTGTTGATGTTTTCATGGTACAAGTGGGAACAAGTGAGGGATTACAAGTGAGTAAGGGAACAAGTGTTCACGATTCGCAGATGTGCTCCAGGAAACTTGGGCACGACAAGTCGCGACCGCCAGCGGTGCGACCGGTACCGTCAACCGACTCGGACCGAGTCGTTTCACCGAAAAGAGAGAAAAGTTGACCAATACCGTTGGACGGCGGTTCCAAGCCGACACTGTCGGCCGGTGGCAATGGGCAAACTCTCTTTTGCAACGCCCGCGTTTAAAGATTAAGCCAGTTTATTATTAATGGCGTTTAAAGATGAAGCCTGCGTTTAAAAATTAAGCCAATTTATTATTAATAGCGCTGCGCTTTGTGAAATCAAGCGTTCTTAATGAACTGGTCCCGCCAACAGGAATGTACGGATGTGTGAACGTTCCTTTTTCATAGCGGACGCGCAAGAACTTAGCTGAAGCGGGTTAACTCCTTTCCGTATGTCATGTTAAACTTGTTCACATATCGCTGACTGTCACTGCTTGACACTCGTTTATTTTAAAAGAAAGCGTTATATCATGTGCATGATATCATGTTTTTTATTGAAGAACACGGCAAAGCAACCCGTGGCTAAATCAACATGTATGAGCTAACGGAGCTTTCGAAAACGTCTCTTGTTTTCATCTTTAGCATTTCCACAGCGACGTTTTCGAAAGCTGCGTTAGCTTAAAAGTTCTGTTCCAACGGGGTATGTGCATTTCTGCGGAACTACTAATATACACGGATTTTCCCCCCGTTCATTGAATGCTTTTATTTTCTCCAAGAACAGAGCTGTCGGGTACTCCCTTGTACCCGTCATCAGTGCAAAACACAAAATATGTCGACTGCCCAGCCAGTCAACAATTCAGCAAGCTCCCCTGCTAGACCATCCGGGCTTGGCGACATCAACTATCAGGTACTACCCTTGTACCCGTCAAGCGTCCGTCGCCCGCCCAGTATGTCCCAGTCTTCTCCGTCTTTCATCCTGGGATGTAAACGATGAAAAATGGAGAAGACCTGGGATGTAACTTTAAGACCCGATCGGTTTAAACAAGAACACGTCGACGGGCATGGGATGTTTACTGTCGTTAGTTCATTTTATGTTGCGTCACTGTCCCGGCCGGTCGGTGGGGATGCTCGCTCTCTGCAGGACTGACTGGGCGAGCGACGGAAGCTTGACGGGTACAAGGGTAGTACCTGATAGTAGATGTCGCCAGCCCGGATGGTCTAGTAGGGGAGCTTGCTGAACTGTTGACTGGCTGGGCAGTCGACATATTTTGTGTTTTGCACTGATGACGGGTACAAGGGAGTACCCGAAAGCTCTGTTTTTGGAGAAAATAAAAGCATTCAATGAACGGGGGAAAATCCGTGTATATTAGTTGTTCTGCAGTGCTGCGTTAGCTCATACATATTTATTCAGCCACGGGTTGGTTTGGCGTGTTCTTCAATAAAGACATGAGGTCTTACGCCGTGTTCAGAAACGCTTTGTTTAATGTGCATGGTAATCTTAATTTTTTTCAAGCTATGCGGTAGCTTTCGTTGCGTAGCCTCACTGTGATTAGATGCTGTTTGCTTTGCTGCAAAGATCCTACAGTTGGCGATGCTCAGGGTCCAACGTTTGATGCTTCTCATCTTTTCTCTTGCAGCCTGTCTTTCTCCTTCTCTCCCTCGTGCGTTCCTGTACATCCTAAGGTCAGTTAGAGTATTTTGCACCTGTGCGATAGCGCCCAGGGTATTCTCCCCCATCCAGCTAGCGTAAGAGCGAGGCAACAATGTTTTTCTTTTCTACGGGGTTGGCGCACATATGCGAACAAAATGCTTCACGGTATTCCCCCGTTGAGCAAAAACCTTTTATTTCCAAAAAAGGCACAAAAATGCATAGCTTTCGGCTACTACTCATGTAGGCTGGCTGGGCAGTCGGCATATTTTATATTGCACTGATGACGGCTACATGAGTAGTAGCCGAAAGCTATGCATTTTGTGCCTTTTTTGGAAATAAAGCGCTCTTTTTGCTCAACGGGCGAATACCGTGAAACACTTTGTTCGCAGAGGTAACAATGTTGGAATAGTCCATGTGTGCGGTCCCGGGATGGTTCTCAATGTTGTCCAAAGGTACGGAGCTACTACTATTCACTGTTATGAACATTTTTAAGTTTGTTATGTTGGTTGTTTAGTATGTGCATGTATAATTAAACCTACTTTTCTGCAATAGTCCTAGTCTGCTAAGGAAAAATGGGTACTAATAGTAATAGCGAATCAACTGAAGGGAGGAGGTATTGGCTTTATGCTTGTTTGGTGTTCTCCATTCTTAAGCTAACAAAGTGTCACCTTGATTGGTCGCTGTGATTTAAGCTCCTTCTGGGACTTTTCGCACTTTGTATGCCCCCTCACTCCCGCGAAACACGTTTGCTCGAGTGGTGATTTTCCTGAAGGTCATTTGCCTGAACGGTTGCTTTCCCGAAAGACCAATTCTTCTGAATAGTCACTTTTCGTGGAAACTTAAGTATGAATGAGCTTGTCTTTGAAGTTATGTTTATGACTCCATTTCTACAATGACATCTTGCTTGCGTAACTGTTATGTAATTTTAAAAATGCGTTGAGAGTACAAGTATACTTGTAGCTAGCTGAGAGCTGCATGCATGTAGGTCGGTGAACGTTGGGAGACCCTTAGGATCATTGACTTACAAGGGCTCGTTGATGATTCCTAGAAGACCTTCAAGGCGCTCTCTTCCTCTCGTCTTTCTGCATTCACCGCACAAGCAGGAACTGTCTCCGAAACATTTATCCTTTAGCATCAAGTGTCCTCGTATGCTTAACTTGTCACATCGCATCCGCCTCTAGTCGAAGGAGCATTTTCACATATATCTTCCGTCCTCTCCTGCCCCACACAAGGACAACAAATAGCGCGCAGCGAAGAACGTTTCGAATGAATCAACTGACCAGAGCTACACTGGTTTTCATAAATGCTCGTCGGTCTTCCCAGCGGGAATGAGAAAGCATTGCGTGCTCGTTTTTGATAAAAGTGCTCAAACATCTCTGACGCAATCTTGGTCAGTTGATTCATTCATTCGTGCCTGGACCAGACCGCAGTGGGGTAAGGAAATGTAATAGCAACAACAATAACAACAGTAGTAGTGATAGTAATAGCTCCTAAGCCAAGGCAAAATTCAAGAAAGTTAGCATTCAAGAAAGTGGCCATTGGGTCAGGTTATCTTTTGGGCACATGTCCCTTCAGGTAAATGACTTTCAGGAAAGTGAAAGTCTCCCATCGTCAGAAGGATTGATAGCTTTACGTACCGTGCGGTTGGGCTCACCACTGAAGAGCAGTGCCGGGTGATGGTAAAAATAATGTGCCGAATTGGTCAGCTTCCTGCTGAACGCCGTTGTGAGCCAAGTTCCAGGGATGGTGGTCCGGTTTGTTCAATTTAATACTAGCAGGCTAATTGATTGACGTTGAGATGGACGGAATGACTGTTGCAGAAGCGTATACACGGGCCAAAACCCGTGCTCGCAAAATGCTGATGCCTATTGATTTTGGCATGAGTAGCAGTTGTGATTGCGCGACAACTGAATATGCTCTTTTTCAAACCGACGGCAGTTGAGGGTCTAAGTTTAAATTTGAAAAAAGTTAAAAACAGTGCAAGTGCCCTGGAAGTTGCCGAAGTGACCAACTGAAGTATTTTCGAAGAAACGGTTTTGAAACAGCGAAACTCGTCGGCAGCGAGTTGCTACGAAATGTGCAGGTTCCGACCTCTGAATCGCACGTTTAGCACTGTGCTTCGTTTCTTCAATAAACTGCTTGTCCACTGATGGACGACCCATCCTAAGCTTTACAGACAGTTTGACTTTACAGAGAGTTTGACTTCACAGACCCCCTAAGCTTCAAACTCCATATACGAGTTACGTCCTTTCAGCATGGCTTTAAAGTTTAGATAATGTTACTGTTTACTTCTTCACCATGAACTTCTGCGCTTCTCGTCAGATCAGTTCGGCTCAGTTCATTACCCGGCTTAGTTTAGTTGCTTGGACGCAGTGAATCGTGGCTACTTGTCGCATATATGGTAGCTGCGCGCTGCCTGAAGCAAAGCTTAAGTGAATCTTCGTCGCCTACGCGTTTATTGTTTTAATGTTTACTTTGAAAATAGTAGCGTATGTTAACTCAGTGTCAGCTGCTCGATTCCTCACTTCCTGTTTAACTTGATTTAACGAGATCGAACTCTGCCAACGTAATACGCGACCGTTGAAATTCTCCCGTTCAATAAACCACTGCACATACGAACTGGCCACGTGAGCGCTGCTGTTGGTACTTTCCATAAAGGGGTGCTGCACCTGCTGAGCAATGTTCTTAAAGGGGGAATTTAGTAAACGTGAAGTCGCTCTTCTGTTATGCAATTTGTCCATCCCGCTAAACCCGCTTTTTAGACGACTGCATGCATGTGAAAGCTCTTTTACCCTTCAGTATGCACTTAACATAGGATTGCACTCTCGAGTGTTGAAGTTGCTGAAACACGTGCGGAGCTTCTGTCATCGCCAATGAGTGCTGGACGTTGTCAATGAGAAAACTATTTTGCCTACTGAATAGCTACTACGCCAGAAGGTGGCGAGGATGTCTCGCAGTGTAAATTCCTTACAATGTTTTATTCTGCGTCTACGTTCCTAGTAGGGATTAATGGCGATTCAGGAAGCGTAAGAGAATTGGATTCGTTCTGACGTCAATTCATGGGCAAGCGGTGTTCTGATTAAGCCGAAGTTGCAAACCTTTTCTGCTTCCCGCTTTCCTGATCGAATGATGACAGTGACATCTAGTGTTTGGCAGGGGACTGACTATCCGGCGAGCGCTAAGCTAAAGTGGGATTTCGCTGATAGCAGTACTCTGGAATTTGTACGCATTGCCTTGCTTGCAGAGGTCGGCGGCTCCTACTGTCAATTGGTGCAAAATCAGCGCGAAACTTGGAATGTAGTTGCGACAATTGCGCAGGGTTAAAGTGCCAGAACGAGGAAGTTTTTGTGAAACATATGGCGATAAAAGGAGTAATCGTAATGACAAACCCATTCTGCTCCAGTCGGCCGAACGTGTCACGTCTTCTCAAACCGGAAAGCTGTGCGTCCGCAACGGAACTGACAGTTCATATTTTGAGTAGCAACTGCGAGAGTCGTTTGTGAGAAGTATGAACGCTCAAAGCGTCTGAGTCGGTTGGACCGACCGAGGCGCCATCACCAACCCAAATACATCAGAGCACAGTCGCGTAACTGTAATATCTGCCATTTCTAAATGGCGGAAAAGCGTCTCGATAAGCCTCATTGAAAAGGGTACGATTCGTTGTCGTTAATTCAATCCAATCTGTCAATGCATAGGGGTAGGCGGAAAGTCGCGAAACCTTTTTTCGAAGTCGTTGGGTATTCTTGCGCAGCAGGCGCAAATGAGTCTTCCTTGACGATGCTATATAATGGAATGCAAAATTCTTTCGCCATAATTAGGCGGCAGGAACAAAATGTCATTGTTCGTCGATAAGCAGATTAAGATCGCAAAATTATACTTGCAAAACGCCCGTGTTATTTTGCAAGAAATATTTTCATTTCCTTTACGTTCTCTTCACGGGTCTTTATAACCAAATTTGTTTAGCAATGAACTTTTTTAGAAGTTTTAGCTTTCGAAGCAAGGTTAGGCCGGAAAGCTTCTGCCGCAGCCTCAGTCGGTCGAAAGGAGGAGATTGTGATTCCAGCGACCCAACTAGGCATGCTGCAGTTCTGCCTGAAACCTCCAAATGTCGATTCCCACACGTCATTAAAGATGGTTGATGAATGGGCGCACTCCCGCAAAACACCAAACTTGGGTTACGTTGTACGTAATGCGACCGTTGGCTAGTCGACTGTTGCCTGACGTTTCTATGGATGATACGGTCATAAGACTATATTATGTTTTAAATGGTAGATCAATTGTACACGAAGCACATGATATTGAGCTGATGCCAACATGCTACTGAGCATACAATCAGCATTTCGTTTTTGATTGAATCCCGTTTGCTCGTCTCACTTATTTTCTTCGCCTCAAGTGCGTGTACCTTTTTACTAAGCGTTCCTGTATTAACGTGGCCACCGTTGGAAAGTGAGTGAATAGAACGACATGTAACTAAGGAATTTTAGTTAATTTAAAAATCCCGAAATAGGAGAATGGACATGAAATTGCGAAAGGATGTCGTATTGAATGAAACTGGTTGGAAAATATTTGTTGCCGTCGCTTTTGTAAACTGTTGTTTACGTTTCAGTTGTCGGTCACTAGCCACAGAGGCATAGAGTAAGGCGGTCAGTTGACTGCCAGAAAAGTCGCCCGTAGCAAAACTGCGTATGTTTTCATTCGTCTGCCGTCTTGCTGTTCATTCACGTCGCCATCCTCTTAGTAGCCGGACTGGAGACATTTTTGTATTTATACAGTTCTCTAATGTTCAAAAATTACCCGTTTACAATACTGTAGCCAATTTAAATTGCTGCAAATACCCGTGTAAAAATTGTTCTGCCTTTCCTGTTTTGCTTTGTGACTTTCACGTGAATGTTTTGTTTCGCCAAAGTGCCCTTCAAAAGTGGAATTTGTAAGACAAACTTTTGCATTCTATCACTACATGCGACGCTGGTCGCTGAAGGTGGTTATGTGAGAATTGTCTCACGCATAACTGACTTACGCGCAGTGAAACCGCGTGGCTGAGCGGGTGGAATCCTAGTAGTAATCCGTTCCTTCATGCTTATATGCTTCAGCATGCACCATCGTTCGACGACGAGGCAGGCAACTCATATACTTTGCGTGTTGCTACGAAACAGCTGCTCTTTGATAATTCGTAGCCAAACTTTCTGAGTGGCGGAAACCTAAAATCGTGAATGCACAGCGTGTTGTCCGCCGCTGAGATTCTGTTTTTAGCATTTGTAAAACTTGCCTGACTTCATTCATGAACGTTGCCGCTTTTATTGAGAAGCTGGTGTGGTTTCGTTCTTTTGAAAAAGCTTGCCATCATTCAGCTTCGGTCCGTTCGTGTACTTTCACGGTAGCGGGATAATGGTACGGTCGTCCAACCGAAAGTGCCCACTATTTTTGACACCACGTTAATGTTGGCATTTTATGCCTGTTGAGCGGATGTCCTGTTGCTGTAATTGCAAATGTACCGGCAGTGCAGCTAAGGCTTCTTTGGCATTTGCCACATAAGACGAGGTCCAGTGTATTGGAGTTCGGCACTTTATTAAGCGTCTACCGTAGAATAATAGTAGAACTTCGATAGTATCGTGACTAGCACTTTTCAGCTTGTACGCATCTATGCTGAACTTTTCGTTTTAGTGTAGACTGTTCAGTTTTCCTCGTCCCTGCAACTGCCAATTGAACCTTCGGACAAAACGCCTGTGCGCTATTGATTTAAGCAGCAATTTAATTATCTGTGTTGACGAATCGCCTTTCTTTGCGCCGTATTTACAAATTCAGCAGTAGGAATTCGTGTTTACGTGCATTATAATTGGTCTGGTGTTCTAGATTTCTAATAATTTCATTTCCGGCTATTCCACTGTTTGCTCACATCGTTGACGTATGAACGGCGTAGCAACCAGAATGAATACGGAATAATTGTTCTTCGTTTATTTTAGTGAAGTGATTAGCAGTGTAATTGTTTATATCCTCATTAATTATGTTAATCCTATTGTTGCGCATCATTCGTTTCGGACAGTTATGATGAAGTGAATACTTGACATATTTATTGTTTCCGAACAACTGCGTTTCAAACATTCTGAGATTTGCGGAAGCGAAATGACAATTAGGCCGCGGCACGACATATGGTAATGCCACGTAGTCACGTAATACTTCGTTTCTATCTTTGTCCTGTTCGCTACTTTCGCATGCATTTATGGCAAAGTGGCAATTCGCTTTCTGGGTTACCATAAACGTGTTATCATTTTGCATCGTATGATGTCAGCAATTTCCGTAACTGGTAATTGTAGTATGCCAGTAGCAAAGCAGTTTAAATTTCTAATTATTATGTGCCGTAAAAGTATTACAAATAGGGTTTCTTAACACGGGATATGTTCTTATCTTTTATTCAGACCACACGGCTTAAATCCCGTTGAAAGGAAAGACAGGTAAACACGGAACTTTTGGAACTCTACCTAGTCCCGCCATCAGCGTGAATTAAGAAAATCTCCGTGCTTTCCTGTCTTTTCTTTCAACGGGATTTAAGCCGCGTGGTCTGAATAAAAGATGCCGTAAAAGTAAGAATTTCGCTGGCGTCTACCAAATCCTGCCTCAGTTATGAGTGCCTGAAAAGCGCATTAGGTATTCTTGTATTTCTTGATTTACGAATACAATGCTTAATTGGTAAGTATGTCTAGTGCACAACTAATACGAGCGGCAGTTACGGTGGTAGCGATCGTTTCCTTCGTGGTACCTCTCTGTAGGGCTTCTCGCGTTGGTAGCTGTATCACTGTCGCTCGGGGTGCGAGCTCTTCTTCTTGGGAAAGCATTGGAGTCGTCGAAAGAATGCACGCGTACTTTTCCGCCAAGGCGACCAGTACAGTGGCCACTGGCCGAAAATCAGTTACCTTCTATTCAACTTCACGCATACCGGCAGTGGGCCAATCGCCGAAATTCTAAAGTGAATTAGGCGATCAATTCTACTGACCATCGAACGGTTCCAATCGAATATTCATCAAGCGTTGTTTTAATGAATGAATGTTTGCGCGAAGACCACAACGGCATTGTAAGCGTAATAATCAATGGGAGTGCCTACGGAGTGACCGCTTAACTTGCATAGTTCGCTAAATGGTAGCAACGCTGAAGCATGACTGATTAACATTTTCAATCATAGTTCTCTGACGGAATGGCGTACACGTAGTGGGAAGTGGTAGTTGGGGAAAATTCGGTCTTAGCCAGTGAACAAACAATCCATATTGCCCATCAACCCGGTCCCCAAAAGGTCAGCGGGCGGTTGATCGGTTGCATGCAGCAGAGATTGATTGGAAGGCAAGCTGTTCACTTCAGAGCACCCAGTTTGCAGGATTGATCTTGAGGACGGCTTTAATGGATACAATGCGGATCTATATGTGTACCCATTGGGAAAGGCATTGACAGAGAGATGTGAACCTACTCCTGTTGAATCAAACGCACCTAATTCAAAGCCCCGTTAAGAACGCAACTTGTGGATGCAATGGTCTTTGTACAGTGTTTACACGAAGTATGTGTCCACGACAAATAGACAGCCTCTCTGTGTATATGGTTCAAAAGCAGAATTTAGGGCGAAGAGTTCTATTGAAGAGTAGACAACTCTAAACTGCCACTTGTTTTCGCAATTTCTATCCAGTGCACGCGTAGTCTATCCATGTAAAACCGTTGGTGGTTAATGTAATAGCGCTTAGTAGCGAACGGATTTACGACTTTGAAAATAGGGTGCTTTGTAACGAGTCTTCTATGTGGCATGATGGAGTGTACGGCTTATTCCCGTACACTCCATCATGGACTTACGACTGGCAGTTTTTAACTTCATGAATTGGCGAACATTATCGAAGAGGCGTGAACGGTCAGTTCGGGCGGCTAAAGTAGAAATTTAGGAATGAGATGATCTATTTAAAACAAAAGGCTAATAGAAAGAGAGATCTCTCACGGAATCGGACAATATGGTCGTCCGTGGTGGACCATGGCAAGCGGTCTGATTGTTCAGGGACGACAGGCTGGAGGCAATAGGTCATTGACCAACGGGGAAAGCAAACAAATTGTGCACTTTCTTCCTGACGAACTTTGACTTTGGTAAGCGCTTTGTAATCAGCGAGGCACAGGAAAGCAAGTGTCGAAGTGAGTGCGCTTAGGCTACGGCGTCTGTGGTCACAAGTAGCAAAGTGCCCAGGTTTCAATTTGTTGAACTTACGTTCTCCATTTCAACTTCCAATATTAGCTAAGTTTGCCACTTAATTTTGAATATTTTCTGGAAATGCAGGCTCTCTATCAGCAGCAGCGTTTCAATATGTTGGTCCTGGAAATGCACTCCACGTTAAACTACATCAAAGCTTGATAACTTGCTGTACTTAACCTATTTGTGAATAGCAACAATAAAAGTAACTGCCGTTCCTGGACAAGCAGTATTCGGTGTGAAACTAAATCTCACAACACAAGAGAATGACCAAAATGTACGTTTACAGCCACTATTCTTTTATGATTATAAATAAATAAATAAATATGCATATATATGTCAGAATCCAAATGACGTAATCCCGAATGATGACATCCCGAATTGACGAAATCCCGAATGGTCGAAAACCCGAAAATGGAATTATTTATGGAATGGAAGTAAACCGTTAAGATTAGGACAAGGCATTCGATCTTATCGCTGACGACGGAATCAGGTTTTCACGAAAGCTCTGGGATAAGCTCTCATACGATCACTTTTCGCCTTTTTCCACTAACATAACTAACTAGCCAGTCACTGTTTAGGTTGTTTTGCAGCGAACAAGAATCAACAGTTGCTACAACCGTAATATCAAAAACATGGTACACCGCCCCGTTACAAAGATACCAATCTTTAATGAAGAAAATTAACTTTTGTCGTATTCTTCTGTCCCATATATAAATAATTCCATTTTCGGGACTTCGAGATTCCGCTCTTTCGGGATTTCGACCGTCACCGATATGTATATATATATATATATATATATATATATATATATATATATATATATATATATATATATATATATTTCGGAAGACAGGATGTCTTTTAACGGGGGCATGGATCTTCATGTTGTACTTTTTCACGGCTTTTGTCCCGTTGCTTTCTGTACGTGATTGATCTGTAAGTAAACTGACACGGTCTCCCTACCAACGGATGGATGAGAGTAGTTATAGGAAGAGCACGGTCAGAACACAACGTACGGTTTCTCAGATATTTCGGAACGCTTGAGTTCCGGCTTCAGCGAACAAGAGAAAGTTTTTACTCCGTTGTCGGTTTAAGTACGGGTCAGAGACAAAGGGGAAGGAAGTACAGGTCAGCTCGGTAAGGTGCAACCTGACTGACCCGTACTTAAACCGTCAACGGAGTAAAAACTTTCTCTTGCTCGCTGAAGACGGAACTCGAACGTTCCGAAATATCCATGAAACAGTACGTTGTGTTCTGACCGTGCTCTTCCTATAACTACTCTCATCCATACCGGCAACTGATAAACTTAATGGACGTTTTCGTAAGAGAAACACAAGACCAAATTCTGTCAAAACTAAATAAATTGCTTTATTACACGTGTAATAGTAAATGCCCAGAATTATACGGGCTCCCTAAAATTCATAAACCAGGGGTCACACTCAGACCGGTGGTTTCGAGTATTAATAGCTTGACGTCCAAACCTTCCACTTAAAGAACATAAAACCACCAACGGGAAATCGTGACTCGCATGTTCAAAACTATAAAGAATTCGTTAACGAAATAAAAACGGTACACCTACAAATTCGGACGTTTTGGTCAGTTATGATGTTAAAGACCTTTTTACTTGTGTGCAGGTCACATATACAGTTGATATTCTAAAATGCCTATTGGAATCAGACAGTAATCTGCATGAAAGAACTATACTAAACCTGTTTCATGTCACTAAACTTGTTTCCTTTTGCATGCGGGAAGGAAACCACTTCAGATTCCAGGACGGGTTCTTCACACAAAAGGACGGGGCCCCCATGGGCAGTCCGCTCCCGCCCGTTCTCGCCGAAATCTTCAGGGAACATCTCGAAGAAAAGGCTTTTAGCACGTGCGAGACAGGGTCAGCACCGTCCTTTTTCAAAAGATACGTAGATGATATATTTGCAATAATCAGAGTAGGCAATGAAGAACCCTTCCTGGAACACCTGAAATCCCTTTTTCCTACTAACATTAAACTTACCATGGAAAAAGAATGTAACAATAAGTTGCCATTCCTAGATGTTCTAGTCATTAAAAATGGTAATACGATTAACACAACTGTACTTGATAACAATGTTTTATAACGGGTTCATCGATTAAGGCGAATCGAGAAATCACGGAGGATTATACCCGTTGTTGTCGAAGGCCACGTAAATGGAAAGATCTTTATTTCCAAAAAAGAAAAAGTAAAAAACGTGGCGCGTCGTGGTCAGGAAAGCGGAGCTTTCGGGTCAGCCTAGACCCGTCTTCAGCGCGGTCAGTTCTCTTTGTGCCCTCCCCCAGGTTTGGCTTTCAGGGAGAGTTCTTCTACTCAGCCGAACCACAGTGGAGCCCATCAGATGAATCTAGATCCATCGGGGCTGGTTCCACCGTGGCCGGCCGGGTATTGGAGCCTTTCCCTTACCGACCATTCCTGGAGGAGGTATGTTGTCCCTCCACAACGTTGTCCCTCCATTCCTGGACAACGTGCCTCCTCCAGGAATGGTCGGTAAGGGAAAGGCTCCAATACCCGACCGGCCACGGTGGAACCAGCCCCGATGGATCTAGATTGATCTGACGGGCTCCACTGTGGTTCGGCTGAGTGGAGAAACTCTCCCTGAAAGCCAAACCTGGGGGAGGGCACAAAGAGAACTGACCGCGCTGAAGACGGGTCTAGGCTGACCCGAAAGCTCCGCCTTCCTGACAACAACGCGCCACGTTTTTCTACTTTTTCTTTTTTGGAAATAAAGATCTTTCCATTTACGTGGCCTTCGACAACAACGGGTATAATCCTCCGTGATTTCTCGATTCGCCCTAACAGAACTGTTATTTGACGCTGAGATCGCGGACGCTTTTTAACCAGAAAAGGCAGTGCCGATCACACTCTTCTTGGGCTTCGTACCGTCTCAGAGCCTGTTTTACATTTTGGAGGTGTTAAAGGGCAGCATTATTCGAAGGGATAGTCGACAGCCCTGCGTTCTCCTCTTCTCCGTCTTCCTCCGTGTCGGAGACTCGACGATTTCCTCATCGTTCATCATTTGGAAGTTCTGATCCTCTGAGTCGCATCCCAGCCACCTGCCGACGAAACTTGTGAGCGCAGATATCCGACGAGGACTGCTTATTACCTTTCATCCTCAGAGCTCTCACACTCGCCGCATATCGAGATAATTCTTAACATCATGGCGATTTCCTTTATCTCCACGCCATCGTCTCTACCGCCGTCCGCCCCTGACTCTGAACCACCAAGAACCTTGTTCCACGAGATTATCAAGGTGGTCTTGACGGACTCCCAGCTTGCTGCAGCCATGTAACAGCGGTCCCTAAGGCTTATCTCTTGTAAAATGCCGTGACGCTTTCGGCCGTGTTATCGTCAGTTATTAGAAGCTCCCAGAGAAGGTTTTTCCGGTGTAAGCCCTTGAAGCTTCGGATCATACCTTGATCCATCGGCTGGATCAATGAGGTAATGTTCGGAGGAAAGAACTTGACGGTCACGAGTTCGTCAGCGGAGTTCATGAAGTCGATAACCGCATTGTCTATGAGTGACTGTTCCTGTTGCATCTGTTGGTATTCGAAATTTTCTGGATACGTTTACATGTTAATGGAATACTTCCGCCTTAAGTGACTCATTATTTCGGGTTTAGGACAGCAGTTGTCATGCATGCTGAGCAGTCCATTGTTTCAGCGCCTATGTACACACTCGTCGTTACTGTTGAGTCACACAGTGCCATAAAATAATTGCAAATAGTGGCGCAGAGAAAGGTATCGCTGCGGAAAGATGGTAACGCATATTTTAGTGAAAGAATTCAAGTGGGTGTATGGGGACGAAATTCATCTTGCTTGACGTAATCCTGAATGGACGAAATTCTGAACGGTCAAAATTCCTCACAATCTCCTGAAGATCAAATTATTCAAATGCGAGTCGCGGACAAAATGCAAAAAGGGAAATACGCTGTAGGAGCAGTGAATTTCTTCACCGATCGATTGCTTAGCCCATTTTCTCTCTGTATGGACTTACTATCTTCTGCTGGTACGATGGAAAGAGCTAATTCATTTTGCTTTGCGTCTTCACGTTCATACTCCAAGTACGTTAGTTACTCTATTAATGCAGTTTAAGTGTAAAACTAACTCGACGAACACAGTATACGTTTATTGCACACCGAACCCTCCAGTCACGGAACCTCCCGCTTATATATTGTCGTCCGCTGGGTGGGTCTTCGACGTCACACCAGGTGAGCAGTCGTCCCAGTTGCATCCCTCACCGGGTGGTCAACTGGTGATGGATGATGCTGTCGGAGGCGCACCCAGTTGTCGCTTTCGGCGTCGTTCCGGTGACAGCCATCGCCAACGTGAGAGCGGCAGTCCTTTTTGCTACACCGGTCATCATCAGCGGGCAGATTCATTTCCTGTTACATAAGCATGTGATTGCTTAATTAAATGAATAATTAAGCATTCACATGCTTAAACTGCTTTCATTGCGCGACTAAGAGTAACAACGAATGTCAAAATGTTTCAAACTAAACCGTTTGGTGGTTTTATGTTTTAAATACGTCCTTCTCCATTTACTTGTGAAAATTTCAGCTTCATTTGGACAGGTGCGTCCACTTCGAAGTCGTACGGATGGGACGGACGGAATCATTATGCGCCTAATTTTTTTGCAAACCATAATTATCGTATATTGTTTTACGTGATATTTCATTTACATTGTCGCCTTAACATTTTATACTATACCCTATCCTTATCCAACTGTTGCCACGAAAGAATATCACACCTTTAATCCCAGGTGCATCTTAATTCTTTAATTACCCTTTAATCTTCTTCGTAGGCGCAGCACAATAATGGAAAAGTACTCGCAAGCGTGCTATTATGAAAATAATTTATGGAGCACGTATTGTAATGTAGCAGCGTTCGTCCGTTGGATACGTCACGGGTGTTTCGCAAATATGTCTATTAGGTCGCGTGCATTTGCACTTCACTATTTGACGAAAACTGACTTAACATAGTTGGCAAACAACGGCCTTGGCAAAACGTTTTGTCAGTAAGCTGGGTTAAACATAGGATTTTTGCACACGGGGAAGGATCTTATCTTAAGCATCTCATCTCATCGTAAGCAACACGGCTAACACGGAGTAAGCTGGATTGGAGTAACGCGTGGCAATAGCCACGCGACGTAGCACTAAGGAGCACCTGCGGAAACCGTCGCTTGGTCTTTCGCAAGTAAGCTAACCGGAAAGTCTGCGAGAAGACTGCTCGGTTGGATAATTAGGTTTGCCTAACACAAGTGAAACGTACCTGAGAATCACAGTACGATTTCGCGTCCTGTCGTCGTTTCGCGTATTTTGTTGCTTAAGATCGCCTGAGATTTGCCGTTCATCTTCAGTTAAATAGACAAAGCGCTGCTGAACTGACGTTTTCGGTAAAATCAGGGTTACGCTGTACGCTGCGTTGCTTATACACTCACTTGCATTATGTATGACTCCAACGCGGCGGTAGCCAGTCGCCTCCACGTTTGTACTTGTCCGTGAGCACGAACGGTAATGGTAGATGGAGTTTTCTTTGGCCTCATGTTTCGAGTCCAAAACTCGCTTCTCAAGGAACGCAGCTTACTTACGAGGAAGCAGGCGGTATTGAGGTGGCGGACATTAATAATCCCAGTTTCCGAAACTTGCAATGGCAATTCGGATGCTCTAGCTTGCCTTATTTATCGCAATTAACAGCCGGAACCTGCCGATCATTGCCCGTTTGTTGTTCCTTTTCCTTGTCCCTTTCCCTGCTTGACAAATTCGAGCAAGAAACGCGAAGCGCTTTTCCAAAACAATTTCCAAAGGGCATTTCGGAATGCTTTGCTGCCTTGAGGTCGCAGGGCGAACCAAGGTTACCTCGAACCACTGATGCGCAGGTTTGAATACAGTAAACGTACAGAGCGTATGCCATGTTACGTCGCCGTTGAATAGCTTCTGTCGCCGGTCGTCTGGTCTTTGTTGTTTCGTCGTTTTCGTTTCGTTCCACGCTTGGAATAAAGTGGGCAGTAGATGGGCGTTTTGGAGGTGTTCAGTGATCCCTAAGGTGGCATTTTGCTTCCAGGAACGTTTGTCAATCAGGAAGCGTTGCTCCCTCTCATCTGTCGGGTAAAGGGCCGGTTGTCTGACGCACCTGGATCGCAAGTTGCCGTATGACTCTTGGCTGCAGCGGTAGGCGTTGGTTTGCTTGACGTGTTTCGACTAAATAATTTGTCCGCATTTTCTTAAGCCTCAGCTTAGTGCAACAGTTCTGGTTTTGTAGACGGTACCATGGCCAGCGACGGAGAACTAAACGTGGACAATTTAATAGCCAGGCTGTTGGAAGGCCAGTTTTCGTCGTTGCTAGTTGCCGGCGAAAGGAGCTAAATCTGTGCGGTTTCAGTGCGAGGATGTCGGCCGGGCAAAACCGTTGTTATGACTGAAAACGAAATTCGCATTTTGTGCAACAAGTCGCGCGAAATTTTCCTGAGCCAGCCGATTCTTCTCGAATTGGAAGCTCCTTTGAAGATCTGCGGTCGGTGGCAGGGCGCCTCGTCGAATACCTACCTGATCGTGCTCATCTCCTTACCTTCAGGTGACATCCACGGGCAGTACAACGACTTGCTGCGTCTCTTCGAATATGGAGGTTTTCCGCCCGAAGCGAACTACTTGTTCCTTGGCGACTACGTGGACCGTGGAAAGCAGTCGCTGGAGACAATATGTCTTCTGCTCGCTTACAAGATAAAATATCCGGAGAACTTCTTCCTGCTTCGTGGAAACCACGAATGCGCGAGCATCAATCGTATCTACGGCTTCTACGATGAGTGTAAGTGTAATGTTTGGTCGATTTAGCGTCCAGCTTTAGTAATTGCCATAGTGACTGCGTTCAGCCGCGCTACCTCGTAGCGTTTTAAAAAAGAAAGCAAAACTTCATTTGCGTTCAAAAGCTGTGTAATTGTGTTCAGCCGTCTTTTTGAGATTGGAGTTAATTCGTTTGGTCATAGCAGCCGATGACGTACGACCCAAAAATGGACTGCAGTCATTTCCATTTCGTTGTGCAATGATTGATTTGCTCAAAGCGCATTCTTAATTTTGAACTGCCGGAGAAAAGTCGATTCCTACGCGTTTTGCTCGTTTCAATAGCCACTTTTTTAGGTAAGCGGCGTTTCAGTATCAAACTTTGGAAAACATTTACCGACTGCTTCAATTGTCTTCCAATAGCTGCGATTATTGACGAAAAGATATTTTGTTGTCACGGAGGTATGCGCTGCGTCACTGCGTTGCTCCAGGCCAAATATACGAGGCCGTGGTCAATTTCAGGATTGTCACCGGACCTGCAGTCGATGGAACAGATTCGGCGGATCATGCGCCCAACGGATGTACCGGATACAGGTATAAACTATGCAATCTTGCCTTCCGAAGTGAGCCAGTTTGACTTAGGACTGCTATGCGACCTGCTGTGGTCCGACCCCGACAAGGACGTTCAGGTATTTCCCGACTGTTTGCCTTGGAGTTGCCTAGCTTGCCTAGCTTGCAGGGATGGGGTGAGAATGATCGAGGCGTGTCGTTCACTTTCGGTCCAGACGTTGTTACGAAGTTTCTGACGCGTCACGACCTGGACTTGATATGCCGTGCTCACCAGGTGGTAGAGGATGGTTACGAGTTCTTTGCGAAGAGGTCGTTGGTCACCCTGTTCTCGGCGCCCAACTACTGCGGCGAGTTCGACAATGCCGGCGCGATGATGTCCGTACTGGAAACGCTGATGTGCTCTTTCCAGGTGAGTTGCACTGGCTGCGCCGGAATTGCAATTTAGCAACTTCGCATTTGCTAAGGTTCTCAAACCGTCTGAGAAGAAGAACAAATTTCAGTACGCGAACTCCGCCAGTCGGACGCAGGTTCCAGCTAGAACTACTGAACTGGGAAAGAGCAAAGCACGGCCTTAGAGCGCGTGCGCGGTGATCGCGTCAAAATCCTGTTTATTACTATTATTATTATTATTATTACTATTATTATTTTGTAAGGACGGAGAGTTGATTTTCTTTTTTCCCTTTCCAGTACCCAGACCTTTACAAATGCACAATCGGTTTTACAAATCCACGGCTTTGCTTGCTGAGAAATGTAGACTTTATTATTGCTGTTCCTTTAAAGGCAATTCCGTGGACAACTGTGTAATTAGCGAATAAAAGTGCACCCGCTAGTTAACGTGCAAATCACGCTTCCGCAATATCCAAGCGGACTTGTGATCGCACTTGTAATTTTAGGTTTTTAACGCTGTTTGCAGATTAGCCCGTTAACGTCGTGTTAGGGATAACGTGAGTCCCTGTGGAACTAGAATTATGTTGCACGAGCGGTGGGCCGTTGATGGCCTCTTAATCTTGTCGGATAGGTGCTCTAATCTTTCACGTTGTTGTTATTGATTGCCAAGTTGGTGCTTTCAGCCGGAAGGTGTCTGCTCTCTTATGAGCGGATGCAAGTAGTACTGCTTGCTTTTGATCGCACAATATTCATAACGAACGAAGTGTGTCGCTGTCGCGAGCTCTGCGGTGACGGGAGCAGCGGGATAGCGTTGAGCACAACTCTTTGGATGCTGCTTCCTGCGAGATCAACTGCCGTCGGCACGTGCGGTGATTGGCTTGAGGTGTTGTGCTCGCAACTTAGTTCCGCATGTGAAAGCGAACTAGTGCACCCAATCTTTGTGCTTACACCGAACGAACAACTGCTGTCGCTCAGTTCCCGAATCGAGTTGCTTTTATTGCCTCTGCCAAGTGCACAGAGCGCCAGTAACCGATTTAAATTTTCTGTGCACTTTAACCAACGCCACAGCGTTGGGTCCCCCGTATGGGAGCCGATAAGTGAGGCACAAATTCTGGTTCCGTCGGCTTGAAAGTTTTCCACATTTTTCCAGCCGGGTTCTCGGGCTCACAAGATTAAGCGAAACGTGTAAATTGTTCATCCGTTATTAGTATCCCGGAAATTGAAGAATCGTGAATTGGATTTCATTGTGTGCATACTTTGTTCCGCAGTCAACGCAGGCAGAACAATGCTGGCGGAATAAGTTTGAAACCAGTTCTGCTTTGCTGTTTGCGCCGATCCAATCGCCGAAGTCCTTGTTTAATTCTTCTTCGTTGTCGTCTTCTCCTTCAGGCTGGTGCTGTGCAGTTAACCTGACCTTTATTGAATCTCAAATAACAAAGTAAAGTCTAAGGCGGTGATCGATTGTTTCCGCGTTTGCACTGCCGTTGCTATTGCGTTTCGTGCCGAAGTTGTCGTGCAGTCCCAGTAGTGCAAGTGTGATCTTTTGCAGAAGCTGCCTCCTCCGATTATGCATTGTAGCACTGAACTACGATGTCTGAAAATACTTATTTCGTGAATAGGTAATGAGTAGTCATTCATCCTCCGAGCTTTTATGTTTACGAGTGGTTAGTGCTTATATTGACCCAACCACTTTCTCCTAAGCACTTTAGGATGGGGCACTTGCTTGCACGTTTCCCTCCGTTTGGTTGAAGAATGTGGTGCAAAAGTATTACGTTCATTCCATCTACAAAGGTTAAATTGCCGTGGTCAAATTACGGGCATTGTTGCTTTTGGTTAAATAAAAAGTGCGTAGCAGTGACGCACTTCTCGTTTGAAATTGGAGGGCATAAAGAATTTTATCCGTTCTCTTTGCTACTCGTTGTTCACCGGAACCCAGAGTCGATAGACGCATCTCAGTTGCTGGGTATTTCAATTTAAGGGCGGTAGGCTTCGTTGTCCCTCAAGTGGTTATTCAAGCTTTAATTTTCCTTCGTTTGCTGCTTTATGTACAGGTAGTTTGAAACGAGATTTCGAAGCGTCGAATAAGTTCGCCGAACGTAAAGGCTTCGGCAATGATGGAAGGACATGACGTCATCACATTGGCGTAAGACGTTAGCGCTTTCCGAAATGGAATTAGTAAAAACGATATGCCTTCCATCTACATACATGCCATTGTCGCATAGAGGCAACTTTACGAAAAGTTCTGAAAGGTCAAGTAGGTAACTTGGATTTCCGACTAGCACTCTCGGCAATCGTATTTCGTCGTTTTGAGAAGCGATTATGCTAATGCAAGGGGCCGATTGAGACTTTAAATCCAGCTGCGCTCGACGAGCAAGATTGGTTTTAAATTTTCGTCCTTAGCCTTTTGTCGTCGTAGCGTATGGAAAGTGTAATGGGCGATCGCCACGCTCATATCGTGTCTGCGCTAATTGTAAATGCTGTTGCTCACGGTGAAGCAGGTAAATTCTGTTCTTAGTCTTAGACTGCTTTTGTGGACTTTGTCAAGCGATGCGGAATCCAACAGTGTCAATATCGTGCTGTCTGATGATTTTCATTCTCTAAATGGTGTTAAGATTATCAGCGGCGGCTTTTAAGGCAAAAACGCTTGGCGTCCCTTGCGATGTAGCCTAATTTGCAGTAAGTAAATTTTGAAGTAAACTGCGAGCTTGTTCGTCGAAGACGGAGAAGATTTAATGTTGGATACTGATCTTCCTTTGATCTTCGTGTTCGTCTTCGCATTTACTCCATTTTACAACTTTTTTAATTAATAAAGCAAAAATTTCAAGAAGCGTGGACAGAATACGTAACCGTTTTGATGAAGCAATGCTAAAGAAAAATGCAGGTATTATGAGCACAGTATTCAAAAGAGGTGGTGACGTCACGCCGTTTATATCCGCTACTGCAGTGACTCCGTATATGAGATGAGAGTATTTGACGCCTACCGAACTTCAGATCATGAGCACATTTCTTATATTTCCACAACTAAACCAAAGCTTTCGGACGTCTCGTGGTCCGTCATCAGTGGTAAATGGTCACTGCGCAGCCAGTCCTAGGTTCAGCAAGCTACTCTGCCCGTTTTCTTCTTTAAACTCGCAGAGTTTAAAGCGTTCTGGCTTGATGTTCCCCGTATCCGACAATCTTCTTCCATACCTGCATTCTTCTACCGTTGTTTTCTCTTGCGGCCCTGTGTAGCCATATCCAATACGAAAAGAAGATTTCCATATTGGATATTCCAATTCGTACATTTCCATCCCCGTCATGCACTTGTTAACAAGCCATCAAACTCTGATCACAGATGAACCTGCACACATGCCTGGATTAGTGCGCTTATTGTAGTGGTTCGATTACAATTAAACAACTAAGACGGGACTGTGCCGGTGAAGATATTGCTGAGGGTGTCAGCGGTATTGTTCGTTTAAAAGGACGAAGACTCCTTTTTTCAAGTTATGAGAATGGATTGGGCTCAGTAAGTGCAATAGTGGTTTAATTTCTCCGTTTCAACGGGGACGTTCGACAGCTCTTCTAGATCGTATTGTGTTAAACTGAACGGCCATTATATGATTCAGCTAAATTGCAGTACTGGCATCATTATTATTATTATTGTATTTATTGACTTAGTACACCTTTTTTCATAATTCAGTAAATATTCGATCAGTTACTGGATTTCAAGAAAAATCCTATAATCCATCAGTGAAGGTGGTAGTCGATTTCGCCGTTGCAAAACGGGTCTTTCTGCTGTCTGCGCGCCATGTTGTGGCAATCAGGTTGTCATGTTTCGTCCTTTCTTATCGCACATCAGTCATGCTACATTGCAACAGAGTAAATGGGGTACATGACGATTTGGCGCAGAACGATTTGGTGCCGCTTGACTGGTACAGAAACGATGGTGTGAATAAATTGTGACGTTTTGCTCTAAATTTTGAGCTTCTCCTTTCAGCCTTTTGAGGTCTTACTCCAAATTTTTTGGCTTTACTCCCGTTTATGTATTTTTACTCCATAGTGTTCTAGTTTCGAGGTTAAACTGCCTAATTACAATGCTACGCTGTCCAACTGCCTGGCTTTGTTTCTTTTTGCAATGCTTAGCTAGTTGTTGCGGGATTACCTGCTGCCCAAATGTTATTTGCAATGGCGAAGCTGTTTTGCTGGTTTTCGTGAATATGTTACGCTCTCGCGAACGTGGAATGTGAATTTTATTTGAAAGACCAGGTAATATTACACAACAAATACATATGAGTAGCACACATGTGAATGTAAATGAATAAAAATGATGCACAGATGTCAGTTTGTTACGGAATTACTTGCAAAAAGTAACTTTCGTTACGTGACGGTAGTTGGTTCGAAAATAAGGACGATGAAAATTTAAACGTAAATAGCCAACAGTCATTGTAAATAACTTTTGGGCAGCAAGTAATCCCGTAGCAGGAAGTGAAGCGTTGCAAAAAGGAATAAAGCCAGGCAGTTTGACAGCGTGGCATTGTAATTAGGCAGTTTATCCCCGAAACTAGGAGAACTGCTTGGAGTAAAGATGCATAAACGGGAGCAAAGCCAAAAATTGGAAGTAGAGCACAGAAAGGCTCAAAGCCTAAACCATCACAATTTATTCGCGTTGTCCTTTCTGTGGCAATCAGGCGGCACCAAATCGTGCTGCACTAAATCATTGGCGCCAAGTCGTTAGTGTTCGGCTGTTAATATTGTAGCGGGCGAAAATGACATTCAGGTTCAGGTTTCCTAGTTAGGGTCTCTTTGAATACTGGATGTTTTGTAACGGGTTTCATGTTTTCAAATTGGTGGTATTCCGTCTTTACCGTTTTTTGATGATACCTGTAATAAAACCGCAAATGCCTTACCAGCGGATGGATGGGCGATTATTAGAAATATCAGCATTGCTGACGACGGAACCAGGGCGTTCCGAAAGCTTCGAGAAGTACTATTACCTGTGATATTTCTAATAATCTCCCATCCATCCGCTGGTAGGGCATTTGCAGTTTTATTACAGGTATCATCAAAAAACGGGAAAGCCGGAATACCACCAATTGGACCTAGTTAGGGCTATTTAAAGGACGTTTCTTCACCATTTAGGCATTCCGCATATAGTCGACTCGTTTATCAGTTTTACTGATGGTCCATCTGTAAACGGCTCACCTGCCTTCTATATCGTGTGTGCGTGCTACGTGACTGGTCCCAATAAATTTTGTCGTTACGATATTGTAATTTTAACGACGCGCTGGTTAGGTGTGAAGGGTACGATAGGCATTGTGGAGGGCTCTGAGAGAAAGAGCGAGAGAGTGTAGTAGTGGGCAGTTTACAGTGGTGGCGAATGTTGGCTGGTGAATAAAAATGTGGATTGACTTTCAGCGTGATTGCATTCGCGCGGCGGCTCAGTTGAATTAAAGACCTGCTTATCATTAAAATCGTTCACTTGTTCTTTACTATATTGTCTTTTTGGATTTATGTACATTGTAACTTATTTGTTTATTTCAAGTTATTATTATTATAGAAAAACAGAGTTTCTTTTATCAATCAAGACAAAAAACAGAGTTGTCGATAAGAAAGGGGTGTACTAGTTTTATTTATTCTTGCGATACAAAACTTTGTGCTATCAAAAGTACGTTTGTTGGACGCGATCTATTTCTGGGTGCACATGAAAGCAGGAGTCTTTCGAAGTTCTTATAGTTGGCCATTCGTTTGCCACTGTTGTTCTTTACGTATTGGGAAAAGCAGAAGTTCTAATTTTCCAAGTGGAATGCGGGTGTCGACTAAGAAGTTGCCCAGATTCACTCATGCACTCGTTTGGACTTAAAGGGTTAATTCTGTTCCATTCTTGTAATATTATTCTTGAAGATCGGATGCCTCGTAACGGGTCTTGGCATGTTTGAAGTATTCGCTGCTTGTACCCGTTCTTGCGTATTCGTAGTGCCTGAAATTAACGGAAACAGCTCCCTACCAACGGATGGATGGGCAGTTATGAGGAAAGTATCAGAGCACTGACGACGGAATTACAGCGAGTCTACATAAAATCATGTACAAGGGTTACTGTCTACGTAGTCACCTCAATATAAAAGTGCACTGCACTGCCGCTGTTCCTGCAGGTGCTGCTACGTGCAATAATTCTGTAGACTCGTTACTGCAGCTATCGCAGCATTTGACAACCTTATGAGAAACTTGAAGTTCATTCTCCGCGCAGCCTTAGTTGCTTGTTCAATTGTGGGGAAGTCGTTGCTTTGACCTTTATAGACAGTAGCAGCCCATCAGTTCGTTTGTGTGAAAATTACTGCACGAGCTGTCAAAAAGACGTGACTCCATTTGCGAATTGACTACAAGTTATTGTACCAGTTTCTCAGCGCATACGTTAACTTGTGCATCATCATATTTTCTCACCGCACATTGCTACTATGTACCACCCTTGATGAAATGTTTTGTAGAATACTTGTCATAACTGAAATTTACTTACGAAATGTTTCAACCCGTTGAAGCGAAGAGAAATACAGCTTTATTAGCGAAGCTTTCGGGAACAAACTTTTCCCGTCCTCAACGCAAAACGTAATGGCAACGAAACCGTAAATCGGGATGTTATTGGTAGTGTCCAATCAGGAAGGGGCCAAGGGTAAATAAGGCTGGGAAATAAAGTAGGGCGGTCATGATCATTTCGCCTATGGCGTAAACGAAGGTTAGGAAAGGCACCTCCGGTTCGTTCATTCTTGATTCAGGTAGCAACAATTCGAAGAAAGGACGATGGGACCCCATAACTCTTCTACTTCCAAACCATTGTCCCTGTTTATAGTTGTGTTATGTCGAATGTAAAGGGCTTCCTTTATTTTTCTCGTCCTGAAATGGCTATCCACGCAAAGGACTTCAGGGTAGAGCGTACTAGAGCAGGTAGCCGCCTGCTCTGTCACAGCTGAAGCCCTCATGCATTGTGCATTATCGTAGCCGGTTCAGGAGTTTGTGGTCTTCCTCTACGCCTCCTTTGTGTACCCTGTGCCCTGCTCTTAGCATTCAGGTAACGTGTTAGGCAGTTCATGTGTTCCTTAAGACGGTGTTTCATGGAATATCCAGTTTCGCCAATGTACGTTGCGCCACAGTCATATTTTACTGCGTAGACCACACCAGGTCTCTCTTCCAATAGAATTGTGGCCTTGTAATTTCTGAGAATGACTCTAATATTTGGTGCGCTTTTGAAGAAAATTCTGAAATTGACTGATTTTCCCAGTCTGATCAGTTTCTCTCCCAGGCCTTTGAGATACGGTATGGTAAGAGTGATAGGGCTTCTGGTACTCGTGTGCATCATATGTCCGTGATTCAGTCTCTCCCGATTGGTGGAACGTATAAGTTTGGTAGGATAATCGTTGTTTTCCAAAGTCCGTGTAATATGGGATAATTCATCTTCAAGAAATTCAGGATCACATATGCCTATCGCTCTGTCCACTAAAGACCTCACAACGCCTTTCATCACCTATCTCTGATGGTGAGAGTAAACATTTAGATATCTGTCAGAGTGAGTCAGTTTCCTGTAGATCGATGTTTTCAGTGTACCGTGTGACCTCATAATTAGTGAGTCCAAAAAAGGCAATTCATTGTCCACCTCTTTCTCTATTGTAAACAAAATCTGGTAAGGGAATGCGTTATTTAGTACATCCAAAAATTGTTATTTAGTACATCCAAATTGTTACTAATTTCTCTTGCTTCAAGAACATCCAAAAATTGGTCTTTTCCATTTTCTATTATGGCGAAAACGTCGTCCACGTACCTTTTAAAGAACTTAAGCTAGGCGATGATGCTCATCGAGGTAAAAACCTTTCTTTCAAGACTCCATGAACACTTCCGCAAGTATCGCAGACAGTGGGCTGCCTATCGGAGCACTGCTGTCTTGTTTGAAGAGCTTGTCTTCAAACCGAAAGTAGTTTCCCTCTGACATGTAGAAACAGTATCTTCAATGTAATACGTCTCATGAGAATTCAGAGCAGGTAAGAAGGCGTAGCAACTTTGAGGAACGTGGTATTAACTTGCGTAACGCTATTCCCGCCGCTGGCAGCTTAGGTTCAAGTGTAGTAGCTCTGTTTCCATTCCAGCAATTGGTGGCAACAGAAGATAGGTACTACGAAGGAAGCTTAGCTTTCGCGGAAGGTGATCGCATTTTTTCGTCCTTTGAAGATCGTGCACTTTGTAGTTAAGCTGGCTAAACGGCGAAGTCGTTCAAGTAGGCGTACTGTTTATTGCTTGCTGTTGCGGGAAAATGAGTTTTAAGAACGAAGGGCGATTAGCTGTAACCTGATCGTTTACCACACACTTCCTGAAAATAATGGACAAAATATCAAAATAACGGTAAGACACGATGGCACAACGAAAAGTAAGTAATAAACACAAGTGAATACTGCACGCAGTTTTCTCGGGTGACCAGACCGTAAGGGCTCAATTCGAGTAGAAAAGTAGCAGATATCAATTTCCCAATTGGTCGGTCACACCTGATGCGCGTAATTGCTGACGAAACGGTCGCACGCTTGCGGGGGGCCAACTTGATACGTGTATATGTCGGCGTAGTCGTACGTTTGAGGATATCCACTTTCACCGTTCTGCCGCTCCCAGTTGGTCGAGGCACCGTCGTAGTTCATAACATTTTGCGAGCAAGCACTTGTGAAATTGCACGCTAAAGCACTATCGATGACAACCGACTGCTTGCCGCAGGGCGCGGATATTTTGTTCTTGTCACAGGACATTGAATACGGTGGCGGACTGGAGACAACGCATGCGGCCGTCGCAGGGGAACCCTGATTAGCGCATGAATGTACACCGGGTGCGTAGGACGGAGACGAATTGCTGTACATGGCAGTACCCTGCGGGGGGCTGCATGTCATTCCAAAAGGCAACGGCGCGGGCGACTCGATCAGCTGATGACCCACTGGCATTTGTTGCTGCAACTTCTGCTTGCCAAAGCAAATGGGACCGTTGGCATGGCAAGCCGACTGAAAGTTGTACGAGCCGACTGGACAGGTGGCACCCTCTAACGCGAACTCCTGCTTCACGTAGCTGTTGAGCAATCCGGTCGAATAAAAGGTGGCACTGGGCGACGGCGACTCTACCAAGTGGAACTGCTGAGGCGATTCCAATGAGGAAATCGTGCTTGGGGAAGTGCCAGATGTCGTTGGATCCATCGAAGAGGCCGTCGGACTAATGCAATTGTGCGATGCCACTGGTTTCAGGCATGCACTGGCGCTCAGGTGCTGCTGAACACCGTGATTCGCGTTTTGAAATATATCGCCATTTGAGGCGCGAACGTTAAGGTCTGCCTTGACGGAGCGGGTTCGTCTTGCTCTTTTTGCCTTCGGTTTTCCGTTTCGTGGCAACGTTGCTAAGCCGGACAAGTCCAACTTGCAGCTGTTGTCTAACATTGCAACAATGTCCATGTGTCCTTTGCTCAGCGCAATGTCTCGTGGAAGACGATCCAACTGATCCGACAAGTCTTTGCTGGCTGACGATTGAATAAGGAATCTAACCGCGTTTGCGCAGTTCTCCGAGGCGGCAAGGAACAGCGGCGTTCTGTCTATTACGTCCTGCGCATCCCGAGAGCTACCTTTTTCCAGGAGCAGCGCCATCAGCGGTACGTTATCGTTGTAGGCAGCCCAGTGAAAGGCCGTCAAACCTAAGCATCAGAATTCCTTGAGATGAAGAACAGTCTCCTAAGCGTATGATAGCAAGCGAATTGTATATACTCATCTGATATTCTTTCGGTCCTGCTTAGAAATTGATGCTACCACTAGGTTAGATTGAAAAATTTTGATTCCACTTACCCTGGTTATCCGTACTAGCAACGTTTGCTTTGGCATCCAATAGCAGCGTGGCTATGTTTGTGCCGATTTTACTATACTTTGCCTCCAGAATGAGCGGCGTGCATCCGTCGTCATCCTGCGCCTCCACGTCGCACCTTTCGTCCTTAAGCACGATGGCCACTAACACTTCATTTCGAACGGCCACCGCGTGATGCAGGGCCGTATAACCATTGCTGTCCGGTATATTTGGATCGGCGCCCCTTTGAAGCATAAGGTCGGCTGCGCCGTAACGAAGGTACCGTATGGCCAACATAAGGGCAGTGTGCTTGTAAACGCCAATCTGCTGATTAGGGTCCGCGCCCTCGTCGATTAGTCTGGTCAGTACGTCGCATTGTTCCTTCTCGTTTGGAAAATAGTTGTAGGCAACCTTCATCAGCATAGTTTGTTCGCCGTCATTCTCGTTGCGGTGGGTTTCATTTTCCTTGGCGGAGTTTCGCTGCGAATGCACGTAGGTGCTGTAGGTGTCCGAGTCGGACCATCCGCTGCTGCAAAGTTGACTGTTGTCACTTTTGCACCATTCCAAGTATTGGCTCAACTTCTCTCCGTCGATCACCTGACCAACGTCGAATTTGGTGCTTTCACCCAAACGGTGGCGTTTCTTCAAAATCTCCACGTCGTACGCATTGGGTACCGCAATGCCGGCCTTCTTGGCCAGACTCGACTCGTAGGAGTAGTTTCCATTGCTGATTTCCGTTACGGTCGATGGAACCCATATTGGAGCCCTGATGCGCTTTCTGATCAGGACCAGAACGCTAAGGAAGATAAGGGCAGCCGACGCGGCCAGACTGACAACAACAAGCAGCCATGACGGCTGGGCTTCAGAGTCGGAGGCTTGCTTCCCGCTGGCCGAGTAGAGATCCCACCCAAGTTGGGACTTCAACGCTTCCCTTGCGGTGGCGGCGCCGAGAAAGTCGGCAACCTTTACAACGTCGGTGAAGCAGTCGGCGCCCTTGTCATCGCTGGCGCACGTGGTTACGTCAACGACGAGCACCACAAGGGTGCCATGAATGGGTTCCGCACGACCGCTACGCCTCTTCGAGCGTCCCGCGCCAGACTGGGGAGCAAATGTGTCCAATTCATCGTTGACCAAGCCGGTGTCTGAATTCCATTGATAAATCATTGGACGCCCCTTGTCGTCCTCCTTAATTCGCACATTGGCGTGCACTAAGTTGCCAACGATCATCAGGAAACGATTCGACTCCTTGGCGAACAGCTCCGAATTGACGGTAAGTATTAGAACCACTTCGCCGGAGAGCACGCGATGGGTGCTGCTCTCCTTTGTCAGGCAGTCGCCCCCGTCGAAGTTGCACCCCGGCGTGTTGCAGCCAGAATCGCAGTGACCATCGCCGTGGTGTCGAATGCAGTAGCTTTCGAACAGCGGATTGCAATGGTCCTCCATAATTGAACAGTCGAATCCGTCGAACAAGCAATCCTCGTTGTTGCAAGCCTGGTCGCATTTTCCATCTTTGAACACGTGGGCGCAGTAGCTGGGGTTGGAGCAATTGCGGAACGGCGTCAAACCGGCTGAACAATCGTGACCGTCGAAACCGCATGCGTAATAGTTGCACTCCGGATGACATACTCCGTCATTGGACTTTCGGCGGCAATCGTTCTGAGAGCACAGCTGCATTTCTTTGCGGTCGACCTCGTCGAACTCGTTCAAATCGACCGTTAATTTATCCGTTTCGGGTCCTACACCAATGCCTCCTGGAAAACTTTTGTCAAAGCGTCGACAGTGGGTGCCCGTGAAATGCGGAGGACAGTGGCACACGTAGGAGCCAATCCGGTTTTCGCAGGTACCTCCGTTTTTGCACTCGTTCACCAGGCATTCGTCCATAATGTCCAGTTCGCAGTGTCGGCCGCCAACGCCGGGCGGACACCGACAAATGTACTCCTCCATTGAGGATGGCTGGGGAACGCAGGTACCCCCGTTTAGGCAAGCTTTCGAGCCACAAACCTCGTCCAGATTAGTTCGCTGGCACAGACGACCGTAGAAGCCTGCGGGGCACAGGCAGACCTGGCGGTCTGGCTGGCAGAGACCGCCGTTCAGGCACGGATTCGACAGGCAAAAATCGTAACGAATATCGCAAGTGTAGCCGCCGTAGCCTTCCTTGCAAATGCAGCTGAAGTTGTTCGTCAGCTGTACGCAGCTGACAGTGCCTTCCGATGAGCACGGTTGGGATAGGCATTCGTTGACGTCGCCTTCGCAGCGTTGGCCGACGAATCCAGGAGGGCATAGGCATTCGAAACCGCCAACTTTGTCCACGCACTTTCCGCCGTGGTGGCAAGCGCCAGCATAACAGTCATCTTCGTCTATTTCGCACGTTTTCCCGCTTGTTCCTAAAGTTGGAGTTGTAAACATAACATGTTTAAGCTCAAGTTTCACTTGGTAGCTTAAAAGTATCCTGATTATCACCCTACGTACAAGTTATACGATGTTGACAGTCCCGATGCTCAGTGTACAACGACTATTGTACTTAAAAAAGATATTAGTTTTGCATTCGTGTAAACGTTTTTCAAAACTTTCAACACTTCCCGTATCGACCGTTTTCCGAAGTGCTACTTTTTGTGCTTTCCCATACTTATACTGCAACGCTGCAGCATTCTTTCGGGCTTATGCAGAAATAGCTTATTAGCACACGTATTTCACGGACGACCGCACCATTGTCGGTTAAAAATGCGTCACTAATTTTCCTAATTCAAAGTGCAGTTAATTCATTACATACCGATATCTTAGTAGGCACTAAAACTAAACATTGTGAAAAGTCTTACAATAGCAGAAGGCTTAAGTCGCTAGATCCATGATCGTTTTTGTGGTCATCTTCTGTGTCATCTGACTGAGCCGCTAGACTTACTTTTTACGTCGGCTTAATGTTTACGATTTGACATGTTCTTCGAGTACGTGGCTCCCGAGTTCCTAGTTTCACCCATACATCGTGCACTTGATTTCGTGAGCAACTTATTTCCTTTAACGATCTTAACATCCTTATTGTAATTATTTACTTACTTCAAAACTACAATCCGGAGCTTTCGTCGCTTGTTACGGCAAAAATAGTTCTACCACGCTAGAGCCTCATAAAGAAGAATGACGACTAACGTAGCGGTTACCATGACAAATGAATGAGCAAGACTAAGGATCGATTCGATGTTTCCAAAAATTCTTTTTCCCTTTCCTTGACGTTTTCACTTTCAATAACCCTTTTCACATAGTTACTTCCCAACTCTTGTCTTATGTTTAACATTCGTGCTTTCCATTGCTCCTTTTGATTGTCCAAGTGTACGTAACTCATGACCTCTCGTTTGGCGCTACTCAAACTTAACGTTGCTGAGAAAGAATCCCGCGTTTCCTTAAACCTTTGAGTTATATTTTGAAATCCAGTATTACACTAAGGCTTTGTGGCTTTCTCCATTGCATCGGCAGTACGGTATGGCAGGTAGGTTAATTAAATGAAAGCTCATAACAACGGTGCTAAGTCACTGAAGACGAACACATCGAAGCTGCTTAATTGTTAATACATTTTTAGGCTGTTGCTTACCGGAAGGACAAGAGCAAACAAAGTCGTTGACCAAGTCGTGGCACACGCCCTGGTTATGGCACGGGTTTGGCCGGCAGTCATCCAAGTTAACGTCGCAGTTTCGTCCTCCGTAGCCGGGTCTGCAGTCGCATACGTAACCGTTGTTCAAGTCCCTGCATGCGGCTCCGTTTTGACACGGGTTCGACGCGCACTCGTCAATGTCGATCTCGCAGTAGGAACCGCTGAAACCGGGGGCGCAAAGGCACATGTGCGAATTGCCTCGGTCCTCGCAACGTCCGTTGTTGCGACAAAGTCGGTCCGGCGTGGTGAAGCGTCGACGCGCCGCCACGACGCAGGAGACCATCTCCACGTCGCATACGCCGCCGGTCCAACCCTGCGGACAGTCGCAGTGGAACTCACCCTGCTGCTGGGTGCAGGCGCCTCCGTTCTTGCACGGCTGCTGGGCGCACCAGTCGACGAAACGCTGCAACAATTGAAAATAGCAACCGGGTAAGTTGACCACTTACAGCGGCATTAAGCGAGATATGTAACGAAATTGGATGTCGGGTTACGACGAAGACAAGGAAAGGGCAGGCTGACTAACCTCGCAATGCACTCCTGTAAAGCCGTGCGGACACTGGCAAAGGTAGTGACCTCCGTTGTCAATGCAGCTGGCTCCGTTTTTGCACGGCTGCGATTTGCACAGGTTGTCGCGATGTTGGCAACTTCGGCCGGAATATCCGGGCAGGCACAGGCATGTAAAGTTATTCACTCCGTCAATGCATTGTCCCCCGTTGAGGCACGAACTGGGCGAACAATCTTCGTCGTTCACTTCGCAGTTGGTTCCGGAAAAGCCCAGCGGACATTTGCACGTATAGGAATTTACGTAGTCTTGGCAGGTGCCCCCATTGAGACAGGGTTCGCCGGCGCACTCGTCCACCTCCTCTTCGCAGCGTTTTCCTTGGAAACCTGGCGGGCAAATGCAGGCAAATCCGTCAAGCAGATCCTCGCAGGTGGCGCCGTTCATGCACGGTTGCGAGTCGCATTCGTTCACATGCTCTTCGCACAGTTTTCCGGTCAGGCCGGCCGGGCAATGGCACACGAAGGTGCCAAGCAGGTTTTCGCACGTTCCGTTGTTTCTGCAGGGCGGCGGCTTCAGGGAGCACTCGTCGACGTCGTATTCGCAGAAGCGCCCAATAAATCCGGGCTTGCAATTGCACTGGAAGTCCCTGTAGTTGGGACTCGGCTTGCAGAGTCCGCCGTTCTGGCACTCTTTGCCCTTGCAAGGGTCGAGCTTCGTCTCGCACAGCTTGCCGGCAAATCCGACCGGGCAGTGGCACTTGAAGCCGTGACTTTCGTCCGTGCAAATGCCCCCGTTGAGGCACGGGTTCAACTGGGTGCACTCGTCGACGTTCTTCTCGCAATTCCGGCCCGCGTACCCAGCGCGGCATCTGCACTTGAAACCGCTCCGCAAACTGACGCAGGTACCCCCGTGGCCGCAGGGATTCGAGGCGCAACTGTTCACCTCCATTTCGCAACGCGAACCTTGAAATCCGGGAGCGCACGTGCAGACGTACCTGAAAACGCATTGCGCGTTGGCCTGGCAAAGTCGAACGAGCGATCCCAACAACACTTACTTGCCAAGCCGATTATGGCAAGTGCCCCCGTTTTGGCAGGGGTTTTTTGAGCACTCGTTTCTCCTGACATTGCAAGTGGCGCCGGAAAAGCCTGGTGGGCACAGGCACTTGAAACCGTTGACCAAATCGGTGCAACTGCCGCCGTTCAGGCAGGGGCCGCTAGCGCAGTCGTCCACGTCCACTTCGCAGTTGAGGCCCGAGTAGCCCGGCTTGCAGTCGCATCTGCACAAAGATCGAAGTTCGCCTTTGGTTCGCTTTTTACAATGTAGGCACTTACGCATACGCGTTGATCATGTCGCGACATTCGCCACCGTGCAAACAAGGATTGGAGACGCAATCGTTGACATTTTCGTGGCAGTCCAAACCGAAGGTGCCCTCTTGACAGCGGCATTCGTAAGAGCCAATTGTGTTAACGCATGTGGCGTTGTACCAGCACGGATGAGACATGCATTCGTTGACGTCGGTGTCGCAGAACGTGCCGGTCCATCCGGGAAAGCACTCGCAGCGAAATTTGTCCGCCGCATCCGGCGAGTCTATGCACCGGCCTTGTTGGCAGGGATTCTTTCGACAGTCTCCGTTCTTTTGCCGACAGTCGAGGCCGGTATAACCGGGAGGACAAACGCACCTATACCCGGACGGGAGATCTATGCATATGCCGTTGTTTCGGCACGGGTTCGACAGGCAGGAGTCCAAATCTCGTTCGCAGTACTGGCCGGAGAAGCCGGGTGGGCACAGGCAGTACATTCCATCGGTTCGCTCGACGCAACTACCCCCGTTGAAGCACTTTCCGTTTGGAAAGTTGGCATCGCCCTTGTAGCAGCGGCTCTTCGGCTTTTCGCATCGTTCTCCTTCAAAGCCGGGCGAGCAAAGACAAACAAACTTTCCGGGATAGTCAAGGCACAGGCCCTCGTTCATGCACGGATTGGGTGTGCACTCGTCTATGTCGACGTCGCAATTCTCGTCCGTCCATCCGGGAGGGCAGACGCACCGGAAGGAGCCCGGAAAGTTAACGCAGGTTCCGTTGTTGTCGCAGGGCTTGCCGTCGGCGCACTCGTCTATGTCCTCGGAGCAGTCGGCACCCTTGAAGCCCTTGGGGCAGACGCAGGTGTAGCTCCCGTCAACCGGATTCGTCATGCATACGGCGTTTCCGAAGCACGGATTCGACAGGCACTTATCCCGCAGGTGACAGAGAAGACCTACGGAGTCAAAGAAGAACGGCGTTTACTTGATCGTCCTCTCGCTACGAATCGCGTCCAGCCTACCGGTATATCCAAGGGGACATTCGCAGCGGAAATTGGCCACTAGGTCGTGGCATGTGCCCCCGTTGTAGCACTTGCCTCCCTGGCAGTCGTCCTTGTTGATTTCGCAGTTCTTGCCTTCCCAACCGTTGATGCAAAGGCACTGGTAATCGCCGCGGGTGTTCAGGCACGTGGCGCCGTTTTTGCAAAGTTCAGATTCCGCCAGGCACTCGTTGACGTCATTTTCGCAGTAGTGTCCTGTAAATCCCGGGGTGCACTGACAGACGTGGCCGTGTTCGGTGTCCAAGCACTTGCCACCGTTGCGGCACCACTCGTCGGAGCACGTCTTGAACTCGCTCTCGCAGTGGATGCCGGCGAAACCTTCGAAGTTGTAAGTGCACGCATTCCGTCACCATAGGAACGAAGTAGATCTTTTCTGCTTACCAGGCAAACAGTGGCATCTGTAGTTGTCTCCGGCGGTTATTTCGCACCGGGCTCCATTGAGGCAAGGCGACAGGTCGCAGGGCCCAATCTTTTTCTCGCAATTCTTTCCCGTATATCCGACCGCGCATTCGCACCTGCAAATGCAACGTAGCTCAGGCGCGATCGCGGAAGTTCAAGTTCGCGCAACGCATTGGTTGCGGTTTGTTTACAGAAAGATGCCGCTGGTCCTCATCCTCCGAAGCAACTTTTCCTTGCTAAGGCGACGAGTTTTGACGAACCACCACCTGCTGCGTGCTTGCAAGACTGATTGTCCGGTTTAGTAGACAGCAATACTCATCGGAATATTAATACAGTAATAATAGTAATAGTACAGATTGATTCGAAGGCAGGGAAAGCTCGTTTGCTGTTCACGAGAAAAAGAGCACCGCAAGTGGACGACCAAAGGAAAGCTTATTATACGTTTAACGAGACCTAAGAGCATTCGGAGGCTTTGCTTCGCCATAAGCAATATGTGCAATGGACACATATCACTGACAATGCGACGCAGCTGCGACTGATCAGCGCGGTAAATGTGTGCACATGCGGATTGTGCACATTAGTCGCCCTACCACATGGCTCGGCTGTTTGCGTTGCTGGCCGCTGAGCATGGAACATGAGAGGTCCAAAAGCTCCTGAGGCATTGAGAGTAAATAGTCTAAAACGGTGTCAAGCGGTCCTACTAACAAAGCGCGTACCAGCAACATTACGAAACATCCGATTTCCACAAGTCGAGCAAAATCGCTCTTGTAATGGGGGCAAGTTTTCATAAACTTTTCTTCTTCAGGAATGTTGCCTACGCTGATATTTACTTCGCATTATTGATGTAAAGCAATTCCTACGGAGTACACAAGCCTTCGGGTCTTATTCCAACCCGTCGTCAGTGTATTCTTGCCGTTCTGCACGGTCAGGTCGCTGCACCTGCAGGCTACCCCGTTAAATCAACGGCGGCGGGTACATCAGCTCTCAGGCCCAACCCCGATTCTTCAAGCGTTGGTTACCGCCGGATTCGCTCCCTCCAACGAAGATCATGGAGGTGAACCTTCAGCTTCTCCCTTCCCTTTTTTCAAGAAATTCAGCCCTCCTCAACTTCAAATTTTCAACAACAACAACAACAACAACAACAACAACAATAATAATAATAATAATAATAATAATAATAATAATAATAATAAATGTCTCCAAAGGTTAAATAATACTTCAGAAAGCGTGTGCAGTTTTACGTTGGGCCAAAGGAAAAGTTCAGTAGACGAATTGATATGCGCGCGTGTATCCCGACAGTTTCACTGCACAAGCAAAAAGGGAAGACATGTTACTGTTGATAGGTTGGGCTCACCGTACGCTGACGACGGAACGGGTCGCCTCTAAAAGCATTAGCCTAGCAACCGTCAAATCAATTGGCTTTTAATAAATAGAACAATTGCGCTACTGTAAAAAGTAGAATCTTTTTTTGTTTGCTTTCTGTTAAATTAATAGAACAGTGTTTGTTGTTTTGTTCCGTCGAATGGGCGAAACCGCAATAACCAAAAGCGAACACGCGCGCATACTCGTTAAACCACAGGTTTTATCTCGTCGTTTTCCGTCTTGACGCTTTGGAGCCGAGTGATCGCCGCGCAATGTAAGTAACCATGGCAGGTCGGTGGAAGAAGACAGCGGCGAAAGCAGGTTGGAAACGTAAAAGTGAAATTCAACCGTCACCGCCGTTAGGTTAACAATTGCTGAGGCATCTTCAGGGCTACTTGAAAAATCAGCAGCCGCTTATTTGCCCCACTATCTTCCCCGTCGTGCCTTCGCCTGGGCGCACTGGTCCTTCCAACCGTGACAGCCGGTAGGCTCAGTGCGAAAGAGGCACAAAAGCGTCCGATGCGGATAACGCGTTGCGAATCGCCGCCTGATGGTTGGTACGCTGACGAAGAGTGATCTCGCTTTTCGTAAGTGTCAATCGTAGGAGAGATCTTTGGCGACGAGATACGGCCTGTTTTCCAGCCGTGCTGACTTTGATGGAACAAAAGTGCAATTCAACCGAACAACCTCGGAGATCACGCTTCGGCCAGATACCATCTACGAGTAACGGACCGGCCGTTCCACCGTCAGTAGCGCCGTCGCCGCGCTCTTCTCCGGAACGCCAACGCGTTAAACGGTCAACCGTTCGAATGGGGCGCAAAGATACTTTGCCTTCCAATTTAAACGAGGAAAAAAAAAGGGTCACCCCTAAGGGGGAATATGCCTCGTGTAATTTGTACAAAACGCCGCGGATCGACGGGGCTCCGCGGCCAAAGTGTCCTTTGAGAAGTTTTATAGGTTAAGGGCCAACACGGCGCGCATGCCGGCCGTGGAACCGTAAAAATGTAGGACAACTGTACAATGCTGTCGCCTAACAGGAAAAGGAGAGAAGAAATGTTGGACGAAAAACTTACTTGTAACTTCCGCGCAAATTGTGGCATGTGCCGTGGATGCATACCGGACGGTCGCTTGAGCACTCGTCTACGTCCTCGGTGCAGTTCCTGCCGCGGAACCCGTTGGAACAGGCGCACAAGTAGTCGTCACCTTTGACGAAGCAGGCGCCGTCGTTCTGGCACGGCTCGAAGGCGCACGCGTTCTTCTTGTCGCAGTTCTTTCCTGAAAACCAGCTCGCATTAGGCGAAGTGGCTCCGCTTGGGCTCGAACGAACCGTTGTATCCCTTTTCGCAGTTGCAGCGATAGGTGTCGTGCGACAGCGCTATGCACAGACCGTTCTTGCAGGGTGCCGTTCTCAGGCAAACGTTGTCCAAGTTGAACTCGCAAAGGGTCCCCTCGAAGCCTGCACAATCAAAGTTTCAAGGTTTGCACTTCGGCGGGAAAAATAGCGAAGGCCCGTTTGGGCCACCGCCCCATTAAGGTTGCAATTTTCCCTTTCGGCTGACTGACTCTGAGGCCCGTCCTCCGTGGCAGCGTTGGAAAAAAGGGGACTTTGATGCGCAAATGGATTACCGGAGGAAAAAGCCCGAAGGCCTTGACCGACCGTCGCGCCTTGCTCGTTTTATTGCCCCTATGGTCAAAGTGCGCTAAGCGGAAAACTAGGCGAAAGCCGCCGCTGGACCCACCAGTTTCCGCGACACCCGGAAATGATTTTTCACATTTCTCCTTTGCCTTTAAACGAGTCGCCCCCCGCCGTTTATGACTAATGTTCTCCGGTTGCAATGGATCAAATTTGAGGGTCAAAAGTTTTGTGTGTTCACAGGGAAACGGAGAGCCGCAGGTCGAAGCGGCGCGCGGTCGCACACCTGCCAGCTGTTGCTGCACCTGAGGGCAAACCGGGTCCGCGGGCAGATCGGTGTCCTCGTTCTTCAGCCTTTCTTGTCCGCTCGTGCGCGCGCATCCCGCTTGACCCGACGACCCTACTATGCCCAGTCCAAAGGTAGTGAGAAATTCACGGAAGCCGAGCGCGCGTATTCTTGGGACAACGAGGAGGCCATAGAGGGCTTTGTCACCAAAGGGTTCGGTCACTTTTCCAATGTGACCAAAGAGGGTCTTAATTAGTCGCTTTGGCCATTGCTGCAAAACGAAGGCGCTTAGGCGAAGCGGAAAACCGGACTGTCTCCTCATTTACAAACGAATGAATGATGACAAAAATCAACCCGCAAGAGGTCATTCATTCCAAGGGCACGGAGACACTTTCACACGGCATTCGGAGGTCGACCAATGGCAGTGGCCTCCAGGCAATCGCCATCTACGCCGTTGGACAGCCTCTCCGACCGTCGTCGAAAGGCGTTGACCATGTGGCCGCGGCAACTGTGCCTGCGGGTGCTTCGCAAGACGGCTATATCTCCTGAACGATCGCGGACGGGTTCCCAGGCGAACGGCCGCCGTCGCCGTTTGGCCACATGATGCCTGCCGAGAAGGGCTTTTCAAAAAGTTGCGCTGTCAACTTGTCCGGAAAAGTTTCTACAAGAAGAACTGCGCACGGGAGAGCGCCCGTGCGGACCGGGAACCATTGCCGACGACCGCGGATGACGGACCGCAACAACTGTGCTGGCGGGTGCTTCCGCACGCGGAAGGGTTCCCAGACCACATGATGCCGTCAGTCCGGAAGCGGGCTTTCGCAAAAAGTTGCTCTATCAACTTTTCCGGATAACCAACTGTGGCAACTCCGGAGGGGCACCAACGGACCCGGAAGGGAACAACACGACCGGCCAAGGATCGGTGGCCAACGACGACAGCTGTTCGGCCCCGTTGCCCGTTATAATCGCTTGCACAACTTGTCCACGAAGGCTAGTCAATGGCCGCTTGGGCAATCAGCTTTGGACCGAGGGCTCGTAAAACGGAATCGGGTTAATGACCGGTCGCGTAGCGTCAGAGACGTACGATACGAACGGGCACCATCCGCCCAACGGCGTACAGATATGCGCGCTCTCGGTGTTGGATGAAAGGTCGGCGCTTCCGGACAAACAGTCCTCCGCCCCAAGGTTACTGTAGAGGCTCGTCGGAGGAAGGCAAACGAGCCGCGGCCGCGTGCCTTTGGGTCAACAGGCACCGCCTGACAGCGCGCGCGCGCGAAACGCTTTGACGCTGGCGCTCCTTGGGCGCCAGCGTCGAATGCACAGAAAGTGGCAAAGCAAAGCCTGTCGTACTCACCGGTTGGGCAGATGCACTTTATCTCGACGCCGTTCCTGTCGTCCACGGCGTAGGTGCACTCGCCGTGGTTGTGGCACGGGTTCGGATTGCAAGGGTCCGCTTGGCGCTCGCATCGCCTTCCGGAGAACCCAGTGGAGCATCTGCAACGAGCAAACGGGTTCAACGGTCATGCACGCAAATTGGCGCGACGTAACGGCCTGCCAAAGGTATCCCTCCCAACCGGTTCGGTTATGCGGTAAGGTGGGGGGGGGGGGCGGGGTGCTTGATTGCTTGCTTGCGCGCGGCTTCTAAACTTTGTACTGGGCATGCAGAGGCGCAAGGCGAACGCCCAACCAAATTGCGTTGTCGCAAGGCGGCCGAAACACTTTTGCATACTTAGCGCCCCTAAGGAGGGTTTCTTGCCGCGCCGCCATTTTCCTACTGCTTTCGTTTTATTTGCTTTTTTCCGGCATACGCGTTGTCTGGCAACGAAATGTCCGACTTTGACGATCCGTAACTTCGCAAAGCTCTAATGAAGCAATGGCACATTTGTCGTCGGTGGAGGGATTGACGATGAGTGATGGGCCGTTTGGAGGAAAAGGAAAACACTGTGCCGCTCGTAGTCGTCGGGGACGATCGGGGTGAATTCCGTCGGCACGAGTCCGCGGCGGCGACGGCAATGAAGAAGCCCTTCGGGCCGAACCGGACCGCGCCTGTCGCCTTTCTACAACGGAATTTTGGGGCGTTCGTCGTTTGCGCGCTTTTGTCGAGCATTTCGCTCGGATGGCGGCTACTACAAGCGCCGTTGATAAATAGACACCGATGAAGTGCATTCGCACTATCGGCGACGCGTTGGGACTATCGCTTCGCTTTTTGCCGCCGGAAATCCCGGCGCCCTTCCGGTGGCAGTAAAGGCGAAGCGTAGCCGGCTGGCCCCTGCGGGCGTACTGTGCTGCGCGCTGTTCGACTATCGTAGGTCAGTCTTTATCGGTCCGCTTTTGGGCAAACCAGCTTGACCATCTGCTGCGCCCACTTGACAAGACGATGGTGCACGGAATTGCTATGGTCGACGACGTGTCGGAGGTCACCGTAGCCGCACTGGAACTCTTCGGTCGTTCGGCCGTGCAAACAATCCGCCGACAGCCGTAAGCCGGCATCGGGTCAACTGGACCATTGTGAAAGACGACAATGGACACTGATGGAATGGACAACTGCCGGCGAGGTCATTTGGAGCGGCCCCCGCGGTCCGGCGACGCGTGCCTTGTTGCGCGTTGTGAAACGTCCTCGGTCAAGGAACCACCGGAACCCAGGGTAGCCTGAGGTGACTCGATCACCGACCGCGCCAAAGCTTGCCAACGTTACCGACGAGCGCCAAGGCGAGCGAATAAGGAACGTCACCGCAGAAATGTCGATGCGCCAACGGATGGAGGATCACCGCCAAGGGGAGTCAAAATTTCCAGACAAAAAGTTGCCCGCCGACCGGGCAAAGACGGATGACCCGCCGAGGTGCACCAGATGCAGGCGCAGCGAGGCGCCCTACTTTGGCGTGCTCAGACGGAACATCTGCGGAGACTGGTCAGAAGTAGCCCCAATTCGTTGGAAAACATGGCACCTACAGGCCATGCGCAACAGTTGGCTCGCCAAAAAAGGCGAATGACCATACCCGAGTGGCCGCCGGCCGCCGAGGGAGCGAATAAGATTGGCAGGAGGTGCTTTTACAAAAAAATATTTAAATCAGCGTGGTACGGTAGCGAGCGAACCCAGCGGAAGTTGTCGAACGAACGAGCGATCGCTTACTTGCATTGATGGCCGGTGCAGTTGGCCGCCGGAGCTTGGGGACCGCCGACGTTGGGCGCGCTGCCGCCCTTCGGAGGTGAACCAGCGACCACGCAGGCGAGCAGAATGGGCAGGACGAAAGTTGAAAGCACGGTCGAGCGCCAGGGCCGCGTGACAGCCGCCATAACGACGAGATGCGGCACACTACATGAGCGGCAACAATTGACAACCCGGAGAGTCCATCGCACCGAACGGCAAACAGCGACTGCAACAATGAAGTACTAAACAAGGTGACTTGCCTGGGCCGGCGCCGGCGAACCCGTTCCCACCCCGCGCGCCGGCCGGACGACCAATCGCGTTAGGCGCCGCCGATGATGGCGACATCTGCGTATCGTCGACCGCCGGCGCCTTCGCTGCTTGGACAAGAAGATGACAAGCGCGGTCGGATGACAGAAGGTTGACGACGAGAGGGAGAGGGAGGGTAGCAGTCAAGTTCGGCGGCAAAGTCGATCAAGGCCAAGTCGAGCGCGAAGCGCCGACATTGAAGAGCAAAGTCCCCGCGGTGGCGCCCACGCACCCACCGTATCGTTTGCTCTCCGATCGTGTCTTCGTCGGTCCCACTGCAGCTTTTGGGTGTGGCCTGCGTTGGCGCCGAGGGGAAAATAAGCGGCAGCCGTTGCAGGTGATGGCAGCGAGACGCAGAAAAAGCGTTCTTATATGGCGCGCTGGCAAAAAGCACTGCTCCGCTGCAGTCGCTGAATTTTAATCGCGCACCCCTTTTGAAGCGAATGGCGCCTTTAGGCGGAAGGAAGCCTAAGCTGTCAATGTGCTTCCGCTTGAACATGGCCGCCTGACGAACGCCTGCCGGCGCGCTAACTGTTTGTTAGCATAGACGGGTGGCATGCAGCCCGACTGCTCGGCCGTTCCGCGGACGTGTCGATTGTAAAATACCGCTGGGCATATTTGTGAACGCACCCCAACGATGTTCCCACGCGACCACCGCGTTGCAACGGTAGCGAAGCGTCCGATGCAGCGGGGCGCTCATCCTTCCAACTTGCCTTGTTCCGGCCGGTTGCTTCCGGTCGCAACTCGCGGAACAGTACGAATGGCGAGATGTACTGACGGAATGGCCAACAAGAGCATGCTCTTCCGCGAACGACTGCTCGCTTAGCGCCAGTTACGACGTCGCCAATTCGTGTGGTCAAAAAGGGATGGAATGCGCGAATGGCGACCGACCAGACTTTCACGTTTCATTGCGCAATACCGTTTGCGGCTTCCTCGTTTCGCCGGCGTGTCGTTGCTGGCGGAATGGCGCCAGCGTTCCATCTCAACGCCAAACCGAGGGCAGCGGGTGCCCAACGGGGTCCACTTGAACGGGGCCGTCGTTGGGCACCATTGGCGCTCGTCCCGCAAGGCGGCCTTGGTTCGCTGGTGCGGTTCGTTTTTCTTGTCAAAGCAATAACTTTCTTTCTTGTCCATTTAACCAAAAGTCGCGCAAGTCGTTGCGCCGCGATTGGCGCTCAACAACCGTTTGGCAATTGGGGCTTTCTCTTTATTGGGCGATCAAATGTGCTTAAGAAAAGTTGTATTTTCAACCTGGCCAAATTATTGAACAATTACGGTTCGCTCGGCCATATGCACCGTCCGAGTAGTCACGTATGTTGAAGCGCGCCGGTCATGTTGCCGACGACCTCTCGTTAAGGTTCGCGCTTCGCTGGTCGCCATTCTGCGCCCACTGCCATTGCTTGCAAGCCGGTGCGCGCTGTTTGTACCTTTTGGGCATTTAGATCAATTGCCTGACTGTTTTGTCCTGCCGAAGGCCTGTTTGCACTTTTGGCCGCGCCGCATGCCCGTATGTAGGCACGTAGAGAGAGAGAGAGTCTCCTTGCATTCGTTGACTTTTAATTTGGACAAGTCCGCCTTCAAAGCATAAACCTGATCCTAAGCTTGGCTTAGGTTCATCCCTTGGGGGCTTGGGCTTACGCTTCACTACTATCCGGGTCAATCAGGAAGCGCAGTGACTTGCAGAGGGTCAAGCGTGGCTTAAAGCCCCGTTGACCTATGAAGACTTTACTACTTTGGGGTGTCGGGATTTTGAGCGCCCCTGCCATTGCAGCGGCTGGGAGCATGAGAGGCAACGCCTTAAACGCCACCAAAAGCAAAAGGTGTTGGCTACGTTTGGTTTGGCATGTTTTGACTGCGCAGAAATTTCCCAACATGACGCTTGCGTTTTGGTCAAGTTGACAAGACCCCTTAGTTGGCCCATCGGTGCAGACTTCAGCCTATCCTACTTAGGTGCACTCCGTATTACGCGGAAATCTCAAGGGTACATGCGGAGTGCCCCATTTTGTGACACCTCGCTGCCATAGATGATTTCTTTTAGCGGGGCGTGCATGCCGAAAGCAGTAGCCTCATTCTTCCCGTGCGGAGAGGGTTTTTGCGAATTCCGCGCCAAAGTGTTCAACTCCTTGGCTGCACTAATGTCCAGCGCTTTTTGCAAGTTAAGCGAACAAGTTTAGGGGTTACGGAATCCGTTGTCAGCCGCGGCGTCCGCGCCGAAGACTCCCTTAGCGGTGAATCACGGTGGCTCCAAGCTTGCGCGCAAAGATTACGGCTGATGGGCGCAACTTTCGCTTGGAAAATTTCAAACGCGATTCCGCGGGCATTGCCCAACAAAGTTGCAAGCGAAAGCTGCCATTGAACGGTGCTACGTGGAAACAGTGCGGCTGCGCGCCCCACCAGCCTTGCAGTACTGAACTGCTGAAGGAACGATTTAAAGCATAGGCCGCCTTCGTACGATTTCCAGGATATGGTATGAAGTGTTTGCTGTTATTAATAAACTTCAAATTGCGCGCTTGGCAGCGCGCCTGACACGTGATCAAAACGAACATGTTACAGTAATGTTGCGCGTAAGCATACGTGCTCGTTAGATGCTGTGCAAGTTTCTGGGTTTACGCGTTCAGTTATGCGAATGTCGATTGAGTTTTCGAATTCCACTTTCCTGTCTGCCCATCTTAGGCTCATTGGTCCGAGGGACCATTTCGATTTGAGGCAATATTCAGTGTGAAGTGAGAAATCCAGCTGTCGTGCTTATAACCCAGGCAGGCAACATTGCGCGGAAATGAGCTGTTGCTCACAACTTGCTTCATTGTCCTATCAAAAAGTGTTCACCCCGTTGTGAACAAGTAATGTTTCAATGTATCCTTCCGCTCACGTTGCGGCAGGCTGCATAAGAATAGTAAGTTACGAACGGTCTTCCCGCTTTCGCTGGTAAAGCTTGCCTGTTCGTTCATCTGGCATTCATTCTTTAATTGCCGGCGGCATTAGCCAGCAACTATGCAAGCGTATTTTTCAAGAATGGAGCAGTATCGACCCTATACGAAAAGAGACCGACCTTCAATCGGACAAGCGCCATGTGTACTTGACAAGCTCAGCGGCTACTCAGCACGAAGTGAGGCATACGCTGTTTCGATTTTGCCTTTTTAAATGTATGCTATCTGGTTATAATTGCGCCACGGTCAGGTGCATCGTAGCGCATGCATGGGATGGTCAAAGGGCGAATGAATGATGCAGGTACGTTTCGAGTAACTTGCGAGGTGCAAGTAACGAAAAGCTTGGCATTATGTACTATTGTGACGTGTCAAACTCCAGTACTCTTACTTCAGGGGTCATCGTGGGGATTGAAAGCTGCTCTACGTTTATTTGTTGCTTCCAGGATTCTCTTTACCCAAATGAGGAAAATGGTACAGTTCTTCTCTATTCAACGAGTATTTGGGTAATTCGCCGCAAGTGTGCTTTGTCTTTCGCTGATTCAAGGACCATTCAGTGCTGCGCTCGTTTGCGTAGCTACGTTATTTTATTTCAGATTGAGCATGTCAAGTTTACTTGCAGTGCGATGGACCATAGAGTATGTGACAATTTGACATATTTGAGGAAGCGTGCCTTGATCTTAGCTTTTTCCAATTTATTAAATTGGTTTGAATTTAGTTTTCCAGTTTATTAAATGTGTCAACTTTTTCCAATTTATTTAATTTGAAAAAGTTGATTATTGGATTTCTCACGGGTTTCAGTTTCATATTGTGTGAAAACGGCAAAATAGCCGTTCATCAATGCTTTACTTCTAATAGCGTAGCTTTCGAGACCAAGAGAGGTCCCGAAAGCTACGCTATTAGAAGTAAAGCATTGATGAACGGGTATTCTGCCGTTTTCACAAAATTGGAAAAGTTGACATATTGTTTTTGGTCGTATTCCGGCTTTCCCGTTTTGATGATACCTGCAATAAATCTGCCAAACATGAAACCCTGTTGCAAGAGTACGGTTGTGCACCCGATGAGTTCTATCTACCGTTTCCTGTAAGAACACCGAAGCAACCTAACCAATGGCTAGTTGATTGGTTGTGTTAGTGGAAAAACAGGCAAACAGTAAACGTACGATCGCTTTTATTTTCGTAGCTTTCGGAATCGTCTGATTCCGTCGTCAGCGAGATGGTGAAAAGCCTCGCTGACGACGGAATCAGACTATCTCGCTGACGACGGAATCAGACGATTCCGAAAGCTACGAAATAAACGGTCGTACGTTCACTGTTTGCCTGTTTTTCCACTAACACAACCAATCAACTAGCCATTGGTTAGGTTGCTTCGGTGTTCTTACAGGAAACGGTAGATAGAACTCAACGAGTGCACAACCGTACTCTTCCAACATGATCCACCTCCCCGTTACAAAAAAACCTGTTTTCAAACATGAAACCCGTTATAAAGCATCCAGTATTCACACAATTTGACATACACAGTATGTGTAATACTGTGTCGATTGAGGCATTTGTGCATACAGTAGGTGTGATCGCGTGATAGCCATTATGGAATTGACTCTGATGATTTAGCAGTCAGAATCAAATGGTTTTTTACTTCCAAAGGATGACGAAATAATAGTATAGTATGTGTCCTTGTAGTGTAGTGGTTATCACATCTGTCTAACACACAGAAGGTCCCTGGTTCGAGCCCAGGCAAGGACAGAAGTTTTCTACTGGTCACAAGGAAAGCTTCTGTCTGGTTGCAGCAGAACCTTCTTAGCAGCAAAGTAGTTGTGACTCAGGGTATCTTGAATCAATTATTTTTCAAAAAACTTTAGTCACAGCCGTTTCTTCAATCATTTAATTACTTTCGTCATCAGTCTTTACTCATGGTCCGTCATACATTCACTGCAGTTAGTCTTTGGTTCGCAAGCTACTCAGCTCAACCAACCAGTCGACAGCCGCTATCAGTCGAAATGACCCGCAGCATTGTCCATCCTTTATTGCGAGCGATCTCGACCGACCGCGACAGTGCAACGATATTATAGTAGAAGGGTATCTTTTACTATAAAACGTAATCATTTAGATTATTTCGTCATCTTAACTCTCATTCATTCGCTGGAACAGTTCGTTTATTGTTGGATAACTAAATTCTTGAAGCAAGAGAAATTTGTAACAAGGTGTCTCATAATTATGAAAAAATGATACGGCATCCTTGTTCAACGATCTTTATTGAGCGTAGCTTTCGGAACTTTCGTGTTCCGTCGTCAGCGTAGTTGGAAAGGGATGGAACGTATGGTGTGGAGGTATTCCCGTTATGATGCGTTCCGTTCGTTCGTTCCCTTTCCAACTGCGCTAACGACGCATCAAACGAACGGAACGTATCAAAACGGACGCTGAGTTCCGAAAGCTACGCTCAATAAAGATCGTTGAACAAGAATACCGTATCATTTTTTTCATAATTATGAGAAGCCTTGTTACTAATTTCTCTTGCTTCAAGAATATCCGCAGTGTACACGGGACACATGCTCTCCAACTATCGAGACACCTTGAACAACTATCATTGAAAAAGTTAACTGTACTGGATAAGTTAGCCTTCCTTCTGAAATGCCGTGACGCGGCCCTGCTCCCTAAATCGTTCTGCATGACATGGCACCACGACAAGAACCGCGACGTTGAACGCATCTTGAGATCCGGAGGCTTCTCCCTCCTAAGAAACGCCATTAGGATGTATCGTAAAGCCATAGCAATACTCAGGCGCGACATTAACAGCATCATCAGTCACTTAAGCTAACTCTTACATGAGGATCTGCTCTCTGAACTACTTGAATCAATCAGTACCAACGGTCTCGCTATCTCCACTGCTCAAAAAGAAGTCCTCCGCAAAAAACTAAACTCGCTCTATTGTTCCCACTCATGGGAGTTTGTAAGATCGAATAGGACGAATGGACGTTTCGCAAATGACAGCCAACGCAAGACCGTGGTGAACCTTAGTTCTCAACCATTGAATGAGGCACAGAGTGCGGTTCTAGCGAAAGGTTTAAATTTCGTTCCCACTTCCAAGGAAATACCGATATTGGACATCACTACATCAGTAGAGCATTGCCTAACATCAATGGAGCCAACCAAAGCGGCTCACATTAAAGGAGCTATAAAGAACACGTTATCGCACCAACGACAAAACGCAGCTCCAAACATGACCGCTTTGGAAAGACAAGCACTGAAGGTACTACGACGAAACGAGAACATCGTCATAACCAAGGCAGACAAGGGTAACGTAGTTGTAGTGTTGGACAAAACATCATACACCCATAAGATCTCACTCCTACTATCCAACAACATCTACAAACCACTTCGTTGTGACCCAGCGGAGGGAGTTAGAAAAACCCTTTCTGCAATTCTCACAGACTTTTCTATGGAAACCGAGGACGCTCAGCTACCTAAGATCCAGCACCACATATACTATACCAGCAACAAGCGGTGCCCATTGCTCTATGGCATAGGTTCTCAACCTTTTTCGTGCCAGCGCCCCTTCAAGCCTCTCCAGTGCCCCCTGGACTCGCCAGCGCCCCCCCCCGTGTATGGGGCGAGAGCCGTTTCGTTCGCAGAGGCTCGTCCTGGCCGTACTGACATCGATTAGATATCATGGGACGATGGTTCAACAATGAGGGCCTGTTGGTTTTGGTTCTATCAACCTTTTGGTTGCGTTTGACATTTATTAGGCCGCGGTCAAACGAGAAGTTCTGAGTCATCCTTCTTCTCGTGGTGGTACTCCTGTTAGGTTTTGCTTAATTGTCCTCACCAAGCGGTTCGTCAAAGACTTCGCAGAGAAACTGCCAGTCTTTTATATTCGTTTTCTCAGTGGAACGGTTTATGACTGAAAAGGCCGATCGAGATTCCTGTGTGCTCCTGAGAAGGGACGGCGCGAGTTCGATCGAGAAATATCCGCGAAACGCCTATTAACGACGTCGGTAGACATGAAGGACAATGGCAGAGGGGATCTTCTGAAACACCTATCATATGCGTTTTCACTTTGTCGTGGTAGACCCTGAATCACCCGGGCGTCGAGCTCTATGGCGCAGCAAGCTTCTAGATATCATCAGCGGCCCCTAAAATCTTCCACCGCCTTCTGCAGTGCCCCCTGGGTTCACCGCCCCCAAAAATCTCCCAGCGCCCCCGGGGGGGGGGGGGGGGGCGCTACCGCCCCTGTTGAGAATCACTGCTCTGCGGTCTTCCCATGATCCCGGGACGGAGTCCCATGATTCCCAGGACGGAGGCCCGCTGAGGCCTGTAGTATCGAGCATTAATAGCGTTACATCAAAATCATGCTCGTATCTCAACAGCATACTCAGGCCATTAACGGGTAACAGGCCGTCCTATGTCAAGAATAGTAAGGGCTTCTGCAACGAGATTAGACAACTTCTCACGGCCCCAAATGACATCATGGTAAGCTATGTCGTCAAGGACCTTTTCACGAGTATTCCTATGACGCATACACTCACCGTGTTGGAAGATCTCCTCGTTGCAGACAGGTGGTTTTTGTTTTGGTGGTGTGGCGCTGTTCCGATCGGTCGGTGGGGATGCTCGCTCCTCTGCAGGACTGACTGGGCGGGCGACAGACGCTTGACGGGTACAAGGGTAGTACTTGATAGTTGATGTCGCCAGCCCGGATGGTCTAGCAGAAGGGCTTGCGGAACCGTTAACCGGCTGGGCAGTCGTTGTTAAATATTTTGGCACTGAAGACCGGTACGCGAGGAGTACCCGAAAGCTTTGCTTTTATTGAGAGAATAATGACTTTTTAATGAATGGGGAAAAATCCGTGGAGAACATTGGTTTTACTCAAAAGCATGGCGTCATGTAAGAAATGCAGGTGCTGTCGACGGCTTCCAGTGACGTCAAGTCAGCTCCTTTCGCCTTTGCTAAGTCCATATACTGCTCGCTGGCTTTGCACTAGCTGGCTAATTTTCGGTTGGCGTTGGCCGCCTAAAATGCGCAGGTGTCCCACTTGTGTTTAAGTTTTAGGTTTACTTTAACGGCCAGTCTTTGGGACGTCATGTGGGTTATTCCCTTTCTTTTTGTACTAGGCGTATATATATAAATTTTTTTCTTGGTCTTCTTTGTCTCACGGGATAATTTCATAACATTCAATTTTGCATAACTCGGTTAAGTCCCGTTTCTTTGTAAGAACATTTTTTTTATTATTAGCAGAGCTTTCGGAAGACGTAACTTCGTCCATCTATCATCAGTGCTAAAGGTAATGTCAACTGCCCAGTACGGTCGATGGTCCTGCAAGCTCCTTCGCTCGACCAACCGGGTAGTCGACATCAACTATCAGGTCCATCGATTGTACTTAAGTTTTAGATTTACCTTTACGATTCAACTCTGCGGTTTAGGTTTAAGGTTTAATTAGGTAGATGACATTCGGCGGTAGGTAAGCATAGATGCAATGCAGCCGAACGCATTATTCGTCACACAGTTTATTGATAAGCAGTATCTTCAGTCAAAAAAAAATTGAGTGGATGTGGCGCGCCATCAGCGCGGCGGAGAAGCGGCAATGATGTGTTCAATGATTTTAAGGAATGGGTCATCGGTACGTCGTAGCCTTCTTCGCCGCATGTACTCATTGAGGTACGACGAAGCATCGTCCTGGCCGTTCCGCAGCGGACTTTGTTTTGCCGCTTCAGATGGGCCCAGACTTACTCTATCATCTGGGTATGGGCCCCTGTCCGCGGGTCGACGAAGTGGTCATTGTGCTTAACACGCAAGTGCGCGTAACCCTCGTTGGACAGGGACGCATACCCTCGCCATTCATTCGTCATAATCGTGTTTCCGCGATGAACGTACCGCTTTATGAATGGTACTAGCGAGCGGCTACTGCGATCTCAAATGGGGGCAAGGTAGCGTAACCGCGTTTCAAGGCAGACCGCGCCGATGATCCACTGAGTGGGATACCCATGACCGCGATTGTATTTCCGCCTGCTGAAAACGCTTTCGTCAACCTCCACCGTATGCCCCGGCGCTCCTAAGATCACTGTGCCGAAACTTTCCCGATGGCGAGGTTCCACTGGATAACATAGGGTTTCTTCATGTCTACAACATCGCCTGTGCAAATAAAACTGCTGCGACATGTGCCAGTGATCATACCCATGTTTGTCTTGCAGAATTTCACGCTCGTCTTCTGCTGACTCCAGTAGAAAACAAACTTGACAGCATTTACGAGCTCCAACTGTAGCTTCTGCGCGCGGCATGACCAACTCGAAGCGGTAATCAACTTTATTCGGTGATATATGCAGCGAACAGCACACACAGGAGGAACACCTCGAACACGCTGCTGAGGCAATGCCTCCGTATATATACGTTTCGGAGGGTGCGTCATCTGGCACGCACATGGCGCTAATCCATCTCGGATCCGCAATCCGGTGCAGCTGACGCGTCTTTTGTCCCATGCGCCTTTGCGTGCACGCTGCGCCAGATGTCCGCTGCGATCGACGGTCAACGCACACCAACTTCTTGCCTGCAATGAACATGTTAGGACTGGATCCATGGAGTTCCTCTTGACGTTACCCTCGAGCCATGTACCTTCACGTATGCTTACTTCTTTTCTGCATTCCCTTCGGGGACATCTCCACGTTGCGTGCTGGCCATTGTTCCTGCATCTGACCGTTATGCACTTCAAGCTACAGTACTTTTCACGATGGAGTATCCCGTACTCGGGTACAGGACATTTGGCTGCTGCCGATTTGCCGCCGTCGCTTGGCTGCCAGGGACACTTGGCCGCTGCAGCAGAACTTATTGTCCCTCATATTACGGGTTCTACTCCTGTTTACGAGGCATAACTTGCACTTGTGATTCCATTGGTGAAAAGATTTGATCCAACTACACGGTCTCTGTCCAAAAATTGCGGTGCATTACTACTGCCTGCGAAGCTATGCTCAAAGCCTTGTTCCCAGTTGTGTGTCTATAGTTCAAGTTACGAGGCATTGGTTCAAATCTGACTCTTTGGGATCATATCTTGTTCCGCCTTCAGCGAATGGTAATGTTGAGGTTTATTCCAAAGTTGGGTTCAGTTTATTCCAAGATTCGATTCCGAGACTAAGGACTGAGGAGAGGGGTCAGCTGGTATGGTGCAACATTTGGTTTTACTGATGAGTGCATTCCATATGTCGATGACCTCTACTCCTCTGTCACGATTCAAGCAGTTGCTATTGCGAATGAACAGGGCCTCCTTTATTTGCCTAAGGTGGAAAAGGCCCTCGCGACAAATTAGTTTTGCCTTCAGGTAGTGTGAGTACTGAGAGGAATGCTCCACGACCGCAGAGGCTTTTATGGATTGTAGCGACGCGACCGGGAGAGCAAACGTTTGTTCAAATACCACCGCAACAGCTATAAGACAGGCAAAACCGCCAACGAGGAACTCACATTCTCGGACCATGTACAAGGAGCATCAACAACGCTCGCAGCTTTGCGCCCAACGGAAATATTTTTTCAAATGGGAGCAATACCTCAGTGTTGGACAGCATAGAATCGCAAATGGAAGTTATGTCTCATAAATAGGAGTAGAACCCGTAATATGAGGGACAAGAAGTCGATATCTAGGCGGCTAAATGTCCCCTGGCGACCAATCGGCAGCGACCAAAAGGCCGTGTTCGTCCCGTACTCTTGGAGGAAACAGAACGCCGTTTTCTCGTCAATGATTGTAGAGATGAGAGATGAGTGGCTCATATCTACCGCCCGATAGAAAGCTCGAACTGAAGTGGACCTGGGGCGAACACGAATGCGGACGTCGAGATAAGAACTATTGCATTACGATTTTAACATAAAGTGATAAGCGCAACTGTTGCGCGTAGCCCCAGGAACGAGCTCGGTTTCTGCATCTTTGATAAGCATTTTACCGGTAAGAGCATACCGCGTTGATGCTCTTACCGGTAAAATCCTTATCAAAGCATCTGAACGTACAGCGGAATTGAAGAGCGATTGTGTCAGCTATGCGAGTGCTGCCACACTTATGCCTGCGAAATGGACGTACTCGTTTCGCGCTTGAATCAGACAGTGCAACAAGCATTTCACTATTACACGACCTTTGTTACGAAACGATATTAGTCTGTATCGATATCCCTCTCTGAGATATCTCTGAGGACTAATCTGCTATTATTTAAAGCTTACCATAGGTTACCTTAACAATGAAACAAAAACGAAGAGGAAAACTTCGTTCCTGTTTGTGCGTCAGCTCCCCTCCATCAAGTCGTCATGCCCTTCAAGCAGATAGAAGATCTTTCGCAATGGACTGTTGGTCACTGCTGGAGCAATTAGAAGTAAATTAGAAATGAACATTTCCAGCAAGCAGCGTTTACACGTTTAGTAGAGGAAAAAGGGGCTAATGCAGATAACGTCCGAAAGATTAAAGGTAAAGATAAACCCAAAATAAGCACAAATGGGACACCTGCACTTCTTAGGCGTACAACGGCAACCGAGACTTAGTCAGCGGGTGCAAAGCCAGCGAGCAGTATATACGCTTAGTAAATGTAAAGGAACTGTTCGTGTACGACCCTCTCCAATTAGATAGTGCCACTCCGTTCTGTTCCGCCAATTTAGCCTTTGCCATACGCTGACGACAGAACCAGATTTGTCCGTAAGCTCTGAAAAAGAACATCGTACGTTTCTTTCACCCGCACATTTTTGCAAACAAAGACTTCCCAACCACTTATTGCGGTTGTGGTTTCGTTTGCACGGGTACTTCCAACTTACAACAACGAACGACACAACCGGGTCAATAACAACATAAACGAAACATAATTTTATTGAAGGAATGAAACACGGCAGGAAACAACACGTGACCGAAAAATATAGTAACCGTTAAACGGGGCTTTCGAGAACTCCTCTTGTTCTCGTCATCAGCGTATACGAAAGGAGACCTAATGGTTGAAGAGATTCGCTTGTCTTTTCACTTTAAAATCCGGGTATTGAGATAAAATTACTCAGTATGGATTGAGTTACTTTAAATTATCGTGAAAAACCGGTTTTCTTCTAGATCATGCATTGGCAGCAACTTGTCAAGGAGACAACCAGATTCCATATGTCACTGATTGTATATCCGTCCTCCCTGTTAATGCAGGGGTTATGTCGGATGAAAAGGGCTTCTTCGGTTTTTCTTATAAAGTAATTGCTCTCATTTCGAAGTCTTATTGCTTCTAAACTGTCATCTGGTTGTGCACAGCCCACTACATGTTCCACCACCGACGATCCACTGATACATTCCGCATTTGATTAAGTAGATGACCCCTGGTCTTTCTTCCGGGCTTGTTTTCTGTATGTCTGTGCGCAGGATCGATCTCAGATTGCTATGACTGTTGAAAACAGCCTTAATTCCAATAGTTCTCAACCTTCTCTGAATGAACTCCGCTATTCCTGGGTAGTATGGGAGGATAATTCTTGTGGTTGTGTCCTCATCTCTTCTAGGTGCAATAGTTTGATTTTTCCACTTATCAATTCTTCTGTCAATATAATCATTGATGAGCCAATTCCGGTAGTTGTTCCGCAGTAAAGTCAATCTAATGTGTTGGATTTCTTCTACTAAGAATTCTTCACTGCATATATTGAAAGCTCTATCCACCATTCCAATTATTATTCCTTTCTTTACTCCTATAGGCTGATTGGAGGTGAAGTTTAGGTAAATTCCGGAGTGAGTGGGTTTTCTGTACACTTTCGTTCTAAGTTGTTTGTCCTTTCTTATTACGAGAACATCTAGAAAAGGAAGCTCGCCTTCTTTTTCTTTTTCCATTGTGAAGAAGATCTTGTTGGGAAAGTTATTGTTTAGAAGGGAAAGCAAAACTTCTTCTTTTCCTCTTTTTACGATAGCAAAAATGTCATCTACGTATCTTTTGAACAGTTTGAGTCCGTGTTCTGGTATTCCTCTTGGAAAGGCCTTTTTTTCTAAGTCTTCCATAAAGATTTCAGCCAAAACCGGTGATAATGGGCTTCCCTATGGAATCTGGTTGTCTCCTTGACAAGTTGCTGCCAATGCATGATCTAGAAGAAAACCGGTTTTTCACGATAGTTTAAAGTAACTCAGTCCATACTGAGTAATTTTATCTCAATACCCGGATTTTAAAGTGAAAAGACAACGAATCTCTTCAACCATTAGGTCTCCTTTCGTATACGCTGATGACGAGAACAAAAGTTCTCGAAAGCTCCGTTTAACGGTTACTATATTTTTCGGCCACGGGTTGTTTCCTGCCGTGTTTCATTCCTTCAATAAAATTATGAGATCCTACCCCGTGTTTCGGAACCCCTTGTTTAATATAAACGAAACATAACCCTTATGTTAAGGTCTAACGTTAAATTCTTCGTTTTACCGGAAGGTATTCTCTTGTCGTCTTCTTCCAGCGGCTTTGTATCGGTAGGCAAGACTGATATGTTCTAATGTGAAGCAAATAATAGCCACCTTTCACGTGCACCCAGCGATCTTGTCGCGAATGGCTGATTAGTTTAAGTATTGTTTGTATTATTATATGTTGTTTGTTGTACACAGACTTTTTCTTCCCGTTGAAAATGCTTTATTTAAAAAGCAAAAACACAAAAAGCGGCAAAGCTTTCGGGTCCAGCTTGACCCGTCATCAGCGCCAAGAAAGAAACAAGAAAAAGGCAAGAAAACGTGAATGAGTCCTGTAGAGTCTGCCGTGAACGGTCGTAGAGACTTAGCTCTGAAGCTTTACCAACGGGGCGGAGGCTAACACTGCCCGGTCAAGGTTGGACTGAAAGTGTTCCCGCCCCTGCGGTTTAGTGGAGGAGCTCTCTCTCAGAATTCACGGTATGTGTCTACAGGACTCATTCACTTTTTCTTGCCTTTTTCTTTTCTTTTTTGGCGCTGATGACGGGTCAAGCAGGACCCGAAAGCTTTGCCGCTTTTTGTGTTTTTGCTTTTTAAATAAAGCATTTTCAACGGGAAGAAATAGTCCGTGTACAACAAACAACATACATTGTTCGCTCCCGTTACAAAGAACTAATCAAGATGTTTGTATTATTGGCTAGATTATTGTTAGTTGGGACAGTTATCATTTTCCATACATATGGCTTCAAACCAAGCACTATAGTCAGCACAGCTCCTAAAAGGCTAGGTTGGACTGCGTGGGTCTCCTTTTCTCGATCAGTGTTCTACCTTCTTTGTTGATTAGTCTGCCGTTGCCGTTCTAATTTTTAGGTTTATATCATTCTTGAACTTAATTCTTTATTTTTTCTTTCTTCTGATCTGGCATGTACAAATTTTTAAATTTTTTTGTCTTCTTCTTCCTCCTTTTAATAAATTGTCGAGTACTTTTTTCTCTTCATTCTTTGATTATCCGTATGTAAGATTCTATACTGTGTGCTCTTTACTTTCCCATTAGCGTCTCCTTTGTTCTATTTATTACCGTAGCTTTTCTACTTTCTGTTTTAGTGCTTCTTTCTTTTGTCATCTTTTCAATATGTCTAAATTTTCTTTGCTTCCTTGAACAAGTGCCTTATTTTTGTTGTTCAACTACTTATCTTCATTTTCCACATGTTTTTCTGTTCATAGAAGTTCCTTTTTGAAGTATTCATATATCTTACCTTTTGCTAGTGCAGTGCCCTCATTTCATTGTTAACATGCCATGTGCACATTTAGGTTTCGTCGAGGAGGTGGTTTCTTGGTTTGTGTATTGATAATATGTGTAAAATTGATGTGGTCTGGTGTAAAAACGATACCGTTGCCTTTCGGCATGGTTACATGAGCTTTTGTTTTCTGCCTCGAGGTTTGGCCTCTATGCTTTATATAGCATGCAGCATTTCTTTTGCCTGATCGTACTACACCAGATATTGTGGAAAATTAATGATGTAACACGACAAAATTATTACAAAAATTTTCGTGTTCGAGGTAATACTCTGTAAAAAAAATGTTTGGCAAGCAGTGTTACTTAATATAAGAAACGTATTGCTATGTTTACTTATTTCGTAGGCAGCAAATCGTTATTCTAGATTAGATTAATTAGATTAATTCGTTAATCTAATCTATTCATAATCATTGATTATGAATAGATTAGATTAACGAATTCTAGGAAAAGGTCAGAGGATAACCAATCAGCGGCGTAGGAAGGTGCCCTGAGTAGATAAACCGCAGATAGTGGTTTGAAATTACCTATATAAACCGATGAAATAGCAACTAAATTCAGTGTGTTTTAGCTCGTTTTGTTCTCTTTCTCCTTCGCTTCGTTTGCCTCTCGCTGATGTTTGGCTTCAGTTACTCATCGTCGACGTCGTCTCCTCAGCCAACCCAAGGTTGCCTCCAACCGCTGCACAATACAGACAGTTGCTGCCCATTACAGGCAGCAACTGTCTGTACTCAGCAGCGGTTGAAGGCAACATTGGGTTGGCGGAGGAGGCCGCCGCCCTCCACCAGCAAGGTATAATGAATGTATTGAGGTGGCGGCGATGACTTGCGGCTACAGAACAAAACAAGGTAAACTAGAATGAATTTCATTGCTCTTTCATCAGTTTATATTAGCTTCCTTCTTTTATAGAGGCAGCCGTCGCCGTCCACAGCCAGCGTCAGTCAGTCAGTCAGTCGCAGGAGCCGTCCCTAGTGGACGCGACATTTAAAGGTAAAAATGAGATTTACATGGTTTAGATTATTTAGGATAGGATCATAGTGATAGGTAGTGAGAGAGATAGCGCTATCTCTCACTAACATCATTAAACGAAAAGAGAAATGCTTGAAGGGTACAGATTTCAAGACTGTGAGATAAGATTATGAGAGTTTATGATTAAAATAATTAATTAGGACTACCGATTTTACGTAAGATGTAGCATGTATATCAATGACATGTAAGACATACGGGATGTGTACAACAGTTTCGTTTGGTTTAAGAAATAAAATTTTTTAAAATCATTTCCACGTATGTTCGATTATGTAGTTCTTCTCTGTGTGCAATACTTTACAGCAGGCATGAGGTACATTTTTAGTGATGCCGTTCAATTTTAGAATGGAGAATTGTTCTCCGAAACAATTTGTTTCATTGGTACATGGATGCATTCGCCGTTGGCCACCAATATTGGTAAGTTCAGTCCGACATATGGAAATGTTTTACAGGTCTCTTTTTCGCGTTACACTTATATGCATTGTTCGTAGTACCTTAAGACGGGCGTCCGCAGGAGCAAAAGGTATTTTGGATAGGGTGTTTAGGATAGGATTATAGTGATAGGTAGTGAGAGAGATAGCGCTATCTCTCACTACCATCGCTGTATCATAAGAAATTCTGAAAGGACGCTGAATTTACTGCTATGAGATAAGATTATTTGATGTTATCGTTAATACTATCGCGATTAGGAAAAGGAAGATATGTGCTATAGGATGTATGTAATTGTGCATGGAATGTGTACAACATGTTTGCAAAAAATGTAATGTTCAAGTCAATTTCAGGTTGAAGAAAGAAGGCAAGAAAATGATCAATCCAGAAAATAAAAACCAGGAGTAGCTCCCTATCCCCCCTTTTCTTTTTCTTAGGGTGGGGGGATAGGAGGTGTGCTCCGGTGCGTCACGTCGTGGGACGTGACGCACAGTCAAACGTCGCGACGGACATGATGCGTCGCATGGTCACATGTCGCACATGTCTGTTGATGCATGTCACACTTGTTTGTCACCCACCCCAAGTTTAATTGTCACGCGTTCCGTATCCCAGTTTATGTGACGTATGTACCCCTTTCGTGTTTCGTTTGTTTATACAAATAAAAGTTTTGTTATCATTCCACGTATGTTCGATTACACTGTTCTTCTCTGTGTGCAATACTTTACAGCAGGCATGAGGTACATTTTTAGTGATGCCGTTCAATTTTAGAATGGAGAATTGTTCTCCGAAACAATTTGTTTCATTGGTACATGGATGCATTCGCCGTTGGCCACCAATATTGGTAAGTTCAGTCCGACATATGGAAATGTTTTACAGGTCTCTTTTTCGCGTTACACTTATATGCATTGTTCGTAGTACCTTAAGACGGGCGTCCGCAGGAGCAAAAGGTATTTTGGATAGGGTGTTTAGGATAGGATCATAGTGATAGGTAGTGAGAGAGATAGCGCTATCTCTCACTACCATCGCTATATCATAAGAAATTCTGAAAGGACGCCGAATTTATTACTATGAGATAAGATTATTTGATGTTATCGTTAATATTATCGCGATTAGGAACAGGAAGATATGTGCTATAGGATGTATGTAATTGTGCATGGAATGTGTACAACATGTTTGAAAAAAATTTAATGTTCAAGTCAATTTCAGGTTGAAGAAAGAAGACAAGAAAAAGTCCAAAAAATAAAAACAGGAGTAGCCTCCTATCCCCCCCCCTTTTCTTTTTTTTTAGGGTGGGGGGATAGGAGGTGTGCTCCGGTGCGTCACGTCGTGAGACGTGACGCACAGTCAAGCGTCGCGACGGAAGGTCACGTGTGTCGCGACACGTGACAGTTGTTTGTCCCCCCCCCCCCCGCAGTTTTATTGTCCCGCGTTATGCGTCCCATTTTCTGTGACGCATGTACCCCTTTCGTGTTTCGTTTGTTTATACAAATAAAAGTTTTGTTATCATTCCACGTATGTTCGATTACGCGGTTCTTCTCTGTGTGCAATACTTTACAGCAGGCATGAGGTACATTTTTAGTGATATCGTTCAGTTTTAGAATGAAGGAGAATTGTTTTCCGAAACAACTGGACTCATTGCTACACGGATGCATTCGCCGTTGGCCACCAATGTTCAGTTGGTAAGCTTCGTCCGACATAGGGAAATGTTTTACAGGTCTGTTTTTCTAGTTACACTTATATCCATTGTTCTTTGGACCTACACAAATAAGCAGATGTGCAGGTATGCCTTCGTTTGTACCGTAGCAATGAAAATCAACGGTTCGTTTTAGAATGCTCTTGCGAGTGCATGCAGTACGAAGGGCGATGACCAAGTGTCCCAAGTATTATTTGTTTCTTGTTAATTGAAGGTTTAATTTAGGCTTTTAGTGCAGGGAAAAATAACACTGCGATGATGAACAATGAAGGAGTGAAAATATGGAGGAGACAAACATACTCTATGTCGAGTAGACTTGACTGCATAGCCTGTATGCAACCGAAGTTTGCGTCCAGGCTATGCACAGAGGCGCAGTGTGGAGAAGTGTATTAATAGATGGAACCAAATTGGCACATTTGAAATGCAGCTCGCGAGCTAATAGTAAGTAGCATTATCTCATAAGTTTACATATATGCATACACTTTTATATAATGACCGTACATGGTTGATTCTGTAACAAGAAATGACAAACTTTAGTGCATCCGTTATGAAGACAAGCTTCCTACAAGCCTACGTATGCGTCATGGAACGGAAAAGAGGACGACACTAGAATATATGACACTGGTGGGACACTAACGCCACTGGATGGACAATAACAACGCGAACAAAATCAAAATACGAAACATGGTTGTTCCAAACGTCATAACATTGAAATGTACGAAGGTTCGTCGTAGTCTTTATTTGAAATATTTCTGCTTTTAAAGGTCAGACTGCTAACCTAGTGTTCGCTACGAGTGTGAGGGAACGACCAACGTTAGATGGATCAAGCTTTGACCTGATAGGTGATTTCATTTTCATGCATAATCGACCGAAGAATCCAGCGGACCTACTGGCTGACAACGCAGTGGATCCACAACCAATGATCACGGATAAAAGTTCAATCTGAAACCTCAGCATATTATCGCTGTGTTCACATTTGTTTACCATAAAACATTTGAATTTCAATGTGACGTTTACATACTAACGAACAGCACTTTACAACACAAATCTAAAACATACACTGGACTTAATATATACACAAATCAATAAAAACTTACAATTGCTGGTCTGTCTCAACATACACTATCAATAACCACTATCAATAAGCACTTAATCCGCTTATAACACTAAAATTCTTCAAACGTACAACTTACATATTTCACAAACAAGAACAAACCAAATACATCGACTTAATATATTGTGTACATGTTTATACGTTTATATATATATAAAAATTACACCTGCATATTCCTGCTAAATACCACAACACGAATCTAAAGCAAATACACCGACTTATAATAACAATATATACAAAAATAATAAAAATCTTACAATTACTAGACTGTCTGAACACACATACACTAACAATAACACTTAAATACGCACTCAAACCCACTTATAACACTTACATTCTTCAAACATATACAACTTACATATTCCACAAAAAACAACAAACCAAATATGTATACATGCACGACTTGACTTATATATACGTATATATATGCATATAAACATGTACATAATATAATTACACCTACATACTACTACAATACATATACCAGCAACCAAAACATACCATTCCAATTCACATACCAACAAAAACTTACACTTACTACTGCTACTCTGGCTCAACACGCCAACTCGGTCGACAGCAATATACTACTCAACTATACACTTGTGCTTACCACATACTATTTACAAATCCGTCATAACTACCAATACTGTCTATACTTATATACCTTCTCACATCATACCACATACATCCACACACTTCTGTAGAGCCTGTGCGCCGTAAGTACGTGCGTATTTACATCCACACACATACATAACTTATATTCCCACTTGCGTAAATTTTACACTCGCCATTCTCAGCCTTCCCTCCACAACAACAATTACTCACCTCTCCATTCCAATGAACACACTCAATCAAGTTGCATTCCGTACGCACGCCTGCTACTACACGCACTCTTTTCACTCATACCTACCAATTTCACTCAGGTCTCTTACTCCCCAATCAACCTCTCTTCTTTTCTAAACCTAATCAATACCACCATTACACAAATCTAAAACTACTACTCCACTTTACAACCCTACCACAAAACCATTATCCACCTATAATACGCGCACCTCTCACATATCCCTACTAAGTAACACACATCTTGCCGAACTTCTACTCCAAAACGTACTGCAACCTTTATTTACACATATAATTACACCTACATATTACTGCTATATACATACCAGCAACTACAATATAATTACACCTACATATTACTGCTATATACATACCAGCAACTACAATATAATTACACCTACATATTACTGCGATATACATACCAGCAACTACAATATAATTACACCTACATATTACTGCTATATACATACCAGCAACTACAATATAATTACACCTACATATTACTGCTATATACATACCAGCAACTACAATATAATTACACCTACATATTACTGCTATATACATACCAGCAACTACAATATAATTACACCTACATATTACTGCGATATACATACCAGCAACTACAATATAATTACACCTACATATTACTGCTATATACATACCAGCAACTACAATATAATTACACCTACATATTACTGCGATATACATACCAGCAACTACAATATAATTACACCTACATATTACTGCTATATACATACCAGCAACTACAATATAATTACACCTACATATTACTGCGATATACATACCAGCAACTACAATATAATTACACCTACATATTACTGCGATATACATACCAGCAACTACAATATAATTACACCTACATATTACTGCGATATACATACCAGCAACTACAATATAATTACACCTACATATTACTGCGATATACATACCAGCAACTACAATATAATTACACCTACATATTACTGCTATATACATACCAGCAACTACAATATAATTACACCTACATATTACTGCGATATACATACCAGCAACTACAATATAATTACACCTACATATTACTGCGATATACATACCAGCAACTACGATATGATTACACCTACATATTACTGCTATATACATACCAGCAACTACAATATAATTACACCTACATATTACTGCGATATACATACCAGCAACTACAATATAATTACACCTACATATTACTGCGATATACATACCAGCAACTACTATATAATTACACCTACATATTACTGCGATATACATACCAGCAACTACGATTTAATTACACCTACATATTACTGCGATATACATACCAGCAACTAAAATATAATTACACCTACATGTTACTACGATATATATACCAGCAACTGCGATATAATTACACCTACATATTACTACGATATATATACCAGCAACTGCGATATAATTACACCTACATATTACTACGATATATATACCAGCAACTGCGATATATATATATATATATATATATATATACCACAACACAAATCTAAAGCAAATACACCGGCTTATAATAACGATATATACAAAAATCAAAAAAACTTACTTACAATTACTAGTCTGTCTGAACATACATACACTATCAATAACGTTTAAACACACATTTAATTCCACTTATAACACTTAAATTCTTCAAACACATACAACTTATATACCCCACAAACAACAAACCAAATACATCGACATATATAAAAATATATACACAACACATAAATACACCTACATACTACTACGACATATATACCAGCAATCACAACATACCATTCCAATGCACACACCAACAAAAACTTACACTTACTACTGCTACTCTGGTTCAACACGCCTACGCTGCCGACAACAATATCCTACTCAACTATACACTTGTGCTTACCACATACTACTTACCAATCCGTCCAAACTACCAATTCTGTTTATACTTATATACCTTCTCACATCATACCACATACGACATATACCCGCTGACTTACATATTACGCACACATACGTTACTTATACTCGCACTCACGTATATTTTACACGCACCATTCTCAGCCTACCTTCCACACCAACATTGACACATTTTTACATTCCAATAAACACACTCAATCATGTTGCATTCCGTACGCGCGCCTGCTACCATACGCACTCTTTTCACTCACTCATCTACAGTTACACTCACACCAATCAACCTTACTCACATCTCTTACTCTCCAATCAACCTCTCATCTTTTCTTAAACTAATCAATACCACCATTACACAAATCTAAAACTACTACTCCCCTTTACAACCCTATCACAATACCATTATCACCGCAATACACTCTCGCGTTCACATATTAACAGAAAATTATCCACCTATAATACGCGCACCTCACACATACCTGTACTAAGTAACACACATCTTACCAAACTTCTATTCCAACACATACTGCAACCTTTATTCACACACTCCTCACACTCCTATACACCTATGATATTCCTCCTTTCATCCTTAATTCACATCATACACTCTTATCCACTTTATAAATTCACATCAATTTCTCCACACACTTCCATACATATTCCACAACTGGACACACCCGTTACTAACTATTGCTGTTGCACACTCACTCTGCTAATTAATTATGTCCCGTCATTCTCAAGCCATCTACTGCAAATTCCTGCAACCACCACATTTTAACAACCAACTCATCTTCCTTATTTTACGCAAACATCCATCCCGGTTCAACATCTACTGCATTGCTACGCCTATCTTTCCTTTATTTCTACATCAAAACGCTTCATTATACACACATCAATGCACTGTATCCTAACTCTTCTTCCTTAAAATAAACCATTAAACCTATATTACCATCAATGCACTTCAATCTGCAACACTTTACCCATTGTACCCTATTTTACTAAAATCCACTATTACCTTTCTCTGACTACAGATCCAATACTTAGGGTTCCTCCACAACTCTAACATATTCATTCAACAAACTTTCATTCTCTTAACCTCACTTCATCACAGCAAATAACCGCAACCACCAAATTCTTTCCTTATCTTACTCTACGACTAACTTCTCTACTGAAACTTCACCACATTTCGCATGCCGCTCGTCTCTTTAATCCCATTTCCTTCCTTCTACTTTACTTGCACCTTTCCATTAATTTCATTTTACTTTTAAAATCCGCACTTTACCTTATACCTCGCTCTACACATTTCTCTCACATACAACTCATCTACCATTTTATTTTACTTAACAACAATAAATCCACAACTTGCTCATTATTACGCATCCGTCACCAATATTACTTCTTCCTACATTCATATGCTTTCATCTATCCCATACTTTTTTAACCTACTCATCGCCAACGTGCTCACTTACTACTCCTATTTGTAAAACTATTCATCGAACGTCCTTACTGTCTAAAAACATCTATACTTCCTACTTCTATAACCTCCCACAACATTAACTACAACAACAACACTTGAATGATAGAATTCTACGATACTTGTCCTGCTACGACATTACCAGCGCATACTAACTCAGCACTCACCACTTCTTACTTCTAATTCTATCCTTTCCCATTACCTTATACTCCTCGTCGAACGCTCCTTAAATACTCCTTACACACATTTTATTTCTTTTAGATCGTCTCGCTACCTCCAAAAGAAAGAAAATGTGTGCAAGGAGTATTTAACGAGCTCTAGCTCCATACCCATTTTCCTTCTCGTACCAACTTTTTCTCAAACTTCATCACAAAATCTACAAAAGAAACACCGCGACAACATACATACACTCAATTATACATAACTCGCAATGTACCCATACAACCTATGCACACAACAAACACTTACTTCATAACAACTGCTGCGCCGTCTTATTTATCCACCCCCTTACTTACTGTCCACCCTTACTCATTTATCCACTTCATAAAATTACTCAATCCGTGATACACTATTACTATAACACCTACCTTTATCGTCACTATTACTCACCTCCCATTACATTACTTTCCTCTCCTACACCATCACCACAAAAATAACACCTCCATCAACTTCATTTTCCTATAAACTTTCAAGCTTATCAGTCCGCTGCGCAGACCATTCATAATCCACAATACTCATAAAATCTTCATCTTATCGATACTTACCTTTTTATTCATCCAAACAAAAAACAATCGCAACACCATCCTTTCTACTACCTGACACCGCAGTCGATCCAAAAGCAATGATCAAGGATGAAAGATCAATCTGAAAGCTTAACATATTCCCTTTGTTCGCATTTGTTCTCCATAAAGCATCTGAAATTCAATGTGACTTTTATATACTAACGAACAACAACTTCACAAACCAATATACACAAATCTAAACCAAATACACCGACTTATTACACCTATATATGCCAACACACACCTTACGGAGCAGTTGTTATAACACCATTATTCCAGTTGTCACACACTATTCTCGCTCAACAAACCTACCCTATCGACAACTATATCCTAGTAATATATACATATTTAAACCTACTTATAAGATTTACATTCTTACAGACTCAACTATACACTTATAGTTTATACTTTCATCGTACCACATAAATTCCTCTCAAATGCCAAAACTGTATACGCACATATACCTACTCACATCATGCCGCACACATTACTCTTATAACCACCACCTTACGTACTGCTTAAACACACATTACTTATATTGCCACTCACGTACATTTTACACACATCTTTCTCTACCTACCTACAACATTTACACACCTCTCCATTCCAGTTATACTGCAACCAAAGTCACACTTACTATTACTACTTTCACACAACTAATCTAAACTATCGAAACCGCCGAAATAACCTAAACGATCGAAGACAACAACTTAGTAAGATGTATACATTTAAATCCACTTATAAAACTTACATTCTTACTTACACTCAACAACACTTGATGTTGAAAGGGCTTTCAACATCGCTGACGACGAAACCAGGGCGTTCCGAAAGCTTCGAGAAAAAGTGTGTTCTTGACCTGTGATATCTCTAACAATCGCCCATCCATCCGCTGGTAGGGCATTTGCGGTTTTATTACAGGTATCATCAAAAACAGGAAAGCCGGAATACCACCACTTTGAACTACTACTTTTATACATATTTTATTCAACATGGATATTGACTACTCTATTTTTATTACCTACACCAGTGATTCTCAAGGGGGGGGGCGATAGAAGCCCCAGAGAGGCGCTAAAAGATTTTTAGAAGTGCGGCAGAAGCTTCTAGTGGGCGCTGGAGATATCGAGAAGCTTTCTTCGACGCACGGGTAATTCTGGAATGCTGATAAGAACGGAGGGGTGCAGAGGTCCCTTTGACAGCAGCAGCTCAGCGCATCGGTACTACAATTTTTATGACCCAACAGGCTAATTTCATATGCAAACACTTTGTGTTGAGTAATTTATTTCTAACGGGTGTCGGTTTCATCGTGTTAAAACACGGCAGAATACCCGTTGATGAATGCTTTTATTGAATTGCGTAGCTTTTATTGAACACTTTCTGTTCAAATAACCTTTCTGCATTAAACTTCGCGCCAGTCAGCTCGTGCAAAGACTTTTTCGTTAACATTTGAACCGATCTTCACCTGCGCAGTTCGTGAATAGGTATCAGAAAAACGAATACGACGCACATTGCTAAGCGCTGCCACCTGCAATTTTTCCCTATAAATAAACCCCTGCTCTTTCGGCATTTGTTCCCGATTTATATATGTGAAAAACCCGAAATTCGCTACTAACGGTTGTTTCAGCTCCGCGTTTCGTCAAAGGCTCATGTAAGTGAAGCTTTTTTATCTATGGTTCTAAGGAGTTTGATTGAAAGGAATGCATAGCTAGTGAGTAGCCATGTTCGTAAAAATTGTAAAAGTTGGAGCTACTATCGATGTCCGTTTTCTAAGGACCTAATGGACGAAGTTGCAGTTAAACCCTAACAAAAGCAAGGGAAGGCATGCTAAAAAATTAACAGAGTAGATGGTGTTTCATATGTACTTGCACTATTTTCTAGCAACTTGAGCCATTACCATTGTAATTTCAATTGACTTTGTTCGCTGTTCAAATGAATTAAATTTTTCCACATCGAAATATGTCACAACAGAAAAAGAAGTGCAGGCAGTACAGATATGAATATCTTAAATTTGGTTTTGTTCCTTCGCCTGCTAACATGCACATGCCGATGTGCTTGATATATGAGAAGGTGTTCTCAAATGATTCGATCAAACCATCTAGGTTGTTCGAACATCTCCAGAATATGCACCCGGAAAAGGCCAACAAGGTTAAGTCTTATGATATTTTTAGTTACTCCGAGACAGACTTATTAGGCGGCCTAGGACAGAGAATGTGTTCGCGTCGACGTCTGGAATAGGACAGCGTGATGGCCGCCGTGCGTCATACAGCATTTCTTTCTTAATGGCGGAATCTAGCAAACCTCACACGATCGGTGAAGTGCTTTTGCGTCCGGTGGTGAGTGAGGTTCTGAATAAGGTATGACATATACCTGCTGGGGGCATAATTCAGAAGATCCCCTTCAGCACCGACACAGTTCACGCTGAATTGATGATCTAGCCACTGACGTAGAAGAGACATTGTGTAACTTCTTTAAAACGACTCAATTTTCACTGCAGTTGGACGAATCGACTCTGCCTAGCAATGAGGCGCTGCTTTTGACCTACGTCCGGCTCATAAAGGCGGATGAATTGGTGCAAGAAATGCTTTTCGCCAGAGAAATGGTAACCGATACGAAAGGGGAGTCGACTTTACGTGTTTTGAAAAACTTTTTGAGTAAAAGCAGATACCGCTGACGAATATAATATCAGTCGCGACTGATGGAGCGCCATCAATGATAGGAAGCCAACGTGGCTTCATTGCACTTTTGAAGCAAATTGTGCCAGATGTTGTCACGGTCCACTGCGTAATCCACAGAGAACATTTGGTGGCGAAGCGTCTTAGCGACCGCCTGAATTCTTCATTACAGTTAGTGATCACAGCGATTAATAAAATCAAAACTAATTCACTGAACGACAGGTTATTTCGCAGGTTGTGTGAAGAAAATGATGCAGAATACAATCATTCCATTCTGTACACTGCAGTACGGTGGCTTTCAAAAGGTTCCTGTCTTACGGGGTTCGGTACTTCTTTGCGAATCACGACAATACTTTGTACGAAGAGTTGAAGAAACGTGAAAACGATATAGCTTATATGGCTGATCTGTATTTTAAATTTAACGAAATGAACCTTCTCTTGCAAGGAGACGATCTTAATTTAATCACGACAACAGCCGTTGTCTGTGCATTCGTTAAGAAGATCGCTTTGTTCAAGCGAAATTTGACGGGTTCTAATTTTCACCAATTTCCAAATCTTTGCGCCATGAAAGAAAAGGCGAAAATTCAACATGATGAAGTGGAAGCATATTGCCAGCAGTTAGATATGCTGTATCAAGATTTCTCAGTACGCTACGAGGATATTCTTGGTATGGAAGTTCCAAGCTGGGTAATAGACTCTTTTGCAGACGTGGGCGACACGGAATTAAGATTTCAAGAACTCATGGAATTGCAAACGAATGACGAAGTGAAAGTGAAATTCAAATCAAGTTTTCTGGATGCAACGAAGAATCTCAGAGTCATATCCCATCCTATGGAGCGTCGTGAGCAGGTTCCTTATTTCGTTTCCTTCCACGTATCTAGCCGAAAGAGGATTTAGCACAGTCATGGACCTCTTGACGAAGAAAAGAAACCGACTGCAGATAGCTACGCGAGGCGACCTGCGATTGCGGCTCACAAATATTAATCCAAATGTTTCCAAGTTAGTGTCACCTGGAAAAAGCCAGTCATCGCATTAGTTATGTGCTTATTCGTTGAATGACGCTGATGTCCAGAAAATTAAATGGTTTAGTCGCATTCGTCCTTCCCCATTACTGGAATCTGATGGCTTGGAAACGGCGACAAGGTGACAGAAAGAGTTTCTGAAGGTCTTTTCTCCCAATGGCCTTGATTTTAGCCGACGCAGTTTATAGACATCTTCAGCACCATTCGCGGATTTTTGTGGATCAAATACACGCCGTCCTTTCTCAGGAGCACATTCCAAACTCGACCGCTTCTTTCAGTCAAAAACCGTTCTAATAAGCGTCCCACTTGACCGCGGCTCGCTATATGTCAAACGCAACCAAAAAGTTGATACAACCAAAATCAACCGGCGCTGAGCGATGAATCATCGTCTCATGATATCTGATCGACGTCAGAACGGCCGGGACCAACACCGCAAGCGTAATGGCTCACACCTAGTATGGAGGGGGCTGGCGAGCCCAGGGGGGGCGCTAGGGGGCGGTGGAGAGGCCTGACGGGGCGCTGACACGAAAAAGGTTGAGAACCTATGACTACACGAAACGTACCAAAAGTAATTCACCACTGTCACTTAATCCACCTACACCGGTGTTTCCAAACGTGGGATCTGGCACCCCCTTGGGACCCCAGAGAGGCACAGGGGGACCCAGGTAGGCGAGGAGGGTTGTGGGCCCTAGCGGGCTCTGGAAAGTCAAGGGGTACCTGGGAGAGCCTTGACAAGATTAAAGGCATTCTGGTGTGGTAATTGAAGGTGACCAAGCGCTGGAAAGTTCAAAAGAGTAAGGGGGCGATACGCTTTCAATCATTTCAAGTAGGATGTGAAGCAATGTTTTCGTTCTTCTGATTGCTCATATAGCAGCGAACCTGACCATAGTCGTGGACTTTTCCCTTTATGATACTTTGCGACAACGCTTCCGTCAAATCTTGTTTCTTTCTTCCTCTTTGCGAAAGTCACAACCTGATTACACCTTTCTCAGATTTGGCAAGCGCTATGATTAACCAAAAACTTTAGTCCAGAAATAGACACCTTATGTAGGAAGTCGCTCTGTACATGGGTACGTTTCTCTATAACCTGTCACGGTACGCCGCTTCTCTGGTGGGATAAAGACAGACAGCACAAGTTTGATTCATGACAGAGTCGCATTGATGGGACAGGTGCTACTACTCAGCTGACGGAACGAGAGAAGATCAGTAGTATCGTTTATTAATATTACGAATTGTACGCTGACTGCAAAACGTTCTCCGTACAGAAGCCTTTCTACGTCCTACGTTTCATCTGTTATCATTTTCAACTACTAGCTACCTGATAAACAGCTCGTTGGGGAACTGCTCTTCCTTTATTATAAGCGTTAATGGACTTTCACTAGGACTAAATCGTTCACAACATCGGCAACGAAGAAAGTGCGGTGTTTAGTGCCGGAGACCAGATCTGGCTGGATAGTAAACTTACTTCGTATAACTTCATTACCAGGATATGGGATTATGGCACCAAGCCCACTTTGGTTTTTAGTTTCTCCTTTGGTTGGATGAGGATTGTTTGCATTTTCTTCTATTTGCCATTGCAATTTACTTTTTTGTACCTTTACGCGAGGTATACTTCTGTACGAGCACGGTTTCAGTCATTAGTCGACGGCGTACTACGTTCAGGTAACTATTAAGAAAACTGAACCACTCACCTCATTATCGTTCTGCTTAGTTGGTTACTGACGTACTATAGATGGCATAATATTTTTTGAAAAACACGCCAATTCCCCGTTTTGTTTGTTTGAGCAACAATATGACAGAGCTTTCGCAACTAGACTGTTCCAGTTTGAGCATCGATATGTGAACGACACTTACGGAACAGGTAAATTCTGAACGCTTCTGCTGATCTGTGAGAAATCTTTTGCCAATGAACTTACGAGGCCCTCAAAATTGGTCAAGCGTTTGAAAGGCATGCACAGCGACATGGCGTGCATAGTTTTGTCTTACTTTCAGTCCCTTCGTGACAAGTTTCAAAAACGGGCAAAATTGCCATGCTTGTTTTCATGTGCGTCAAGAAAGAATAATGATGGTTTGCGCGCCTCATACAACCGATCCTTACTTATTGAAAAATTTGGAAAGCCATATACTATTTGGCAAGAACTGCTGCTTCCAGCTGTCAATGAAGTCTTGCGTATTCGTATGCGAATACTATAATGCACGTACCAGCAACCGACATTATCCGTAAAATTTCTTTGAGCAACAATGAGGTAATGATGAAATGGCTACTAATGTAGAAAACATGTTGTGCAATTGTTTAACAACCACGCAATTTTCATTACAGCTGGGCGAATCAGTCTTGCCGCAGAATGAAGCTCTACTGTTAGCATATGTTCAGTTTATAAGAGAAGAAAAATTAGTTCAGGAATTATTGTTTACCAAAGATTTGGTAACGGCTACTAAGGATGAATCTATATTCTTTATTGTGCAGTTCTTTAAAGAGGTTATTCAGACAACTGTGATAAGAAAATGATGAAGAATTCAATCGTTTGTTACTCCACACAGAATTTCGATGGCTATCAAAGGGAGCATGTCTGCGCCGCTTTTAATACATTTTCCATACCATTTTGCAATTTCTCGAACAGGAGAACGTTGAGCTACGTGATAATTTGCAGAAGTGCAAAGGTGACATACCTTACACGTCAGACCTATATTTTCGGTTTAACGAAATGAACCTCCAACTACAAGGAGAGGAACTGAACCTTGTGAAAACCAAAAGCGTTATTGCAGCATTCATCAGCAAGTTGGTTCTTTTCAAACAGAACTTAGGACAGGGAAATTTATACCATTCCCGAATCTTAGCAGTCTCAGGGACAATGGCGAAGTAAATGATGACGACATGAGTGTGTACTGCAATCATATGACCATGCTGCATACGGACATATGCGAAAGAAACGCAGACATATTGTCTATGACAATACCAGCTTGGATTTTGGACCCATTCTCGAGCGTTGATGGAGCAGATGTCTATTTGCAGGAAGAATTGTTAGACTTTTGGAATATATGGCTTCTTACAGGCTCGTATCTCATGATATCTTCTCCTCTCTTTACGTCTCGCCTGTTTTAGAAAAGGTTTTTATTGGTCACTTACCAAACGACGAAGCTTTCGGGAGACCCGACTCCCGTCTTCAGCGTCAAGTGTGATGACGCTGAAGACGGGAGTCGGGTCTCCCGAAAGCTTCGTCGTTTGGTAAGTGACCAATAAAAACCTTTTCTAAAACAGGCGAGACGTAAAGAGAGGAGAAGATATCAAGAATTGTTAGAGTTGCAAGCTAACGAAGAGTTGAACCCTAGGCTCAAGAATAGTTACAGCCAGTTTTGGTTACAGCTTCAAATTAGAGATCCTTCACCCCGGTTTATGGAAAACTGTTAAAAGGTTTCTCGTTGCATTTCCCTCGTCTTATTTAGTCGAACGTTGGGTCAGCACCGTAACAGCAATCTTTCGGAAAAGAAAAGAAACCGGTTACTGATAATAGTAAAGCGCGGCGATTTGCGCCTGCTGCTTACTAATTTTGAGCCTGACGTGGAAAAATTGGTGCTATCCCATCAGCCTCAGCCTTCACATTAATTAAGCGGCTATGAATAACAGCCTATGGATTTGTCCTCGAGAAAGACTCTACTTAGGTGCCATATTTTGCAGTCGAAAAAACTGAATCAACTTTGGAGCTAAATAACGTACCATACTGATGTTTTTACCTAAGCGGCAAAAACTGGAGAAGAGAGAAATTCACTACGATCTTCACCGTCAGAACACTCTGCTGTGATCTGACATGTAACAACGAAGCTTAACTATATAGGATGTGAGAACTATACTTCTAGGACCAATTGAAATCTTAAGATGCTGAACTGTTTCTCTACGGATTCTTCGATCTTACGATGCTCTGATTATCTCTGTCGCGAAATTGAACGGGTAGGATGCGTCGTACAAGTTTGCATGAAAGTCTCTATTACTGGGAAATTCAGAATTTCCAAAGCATTAATAAGATTAACTTCGTGTGATTGAGAAAGTTTCTCCAGGAAAATTCAGTAAACAGGAAAATAGGTAAGAGGAAACACTACTTTGCTTGAAGCATATGCAAAGCGCTCATTTGAGAACGGCTGCAGATGCTTGAAGAATTGTTAGACGACTTTGCCCTGTCGCTTAGGGTTCGACTGGGGAAATCCCAGTGGGGACAAGTTCAGTGCTTCAACCTGTGCTAAATGCTGACCATTGATCAAGTACCTATTCAGACAAGCTTACAATGAAGTCACCGGTAAAAGCGCAAAAACCTGTAGGGAATCTAATAAGACCATAAGGGTAGCGGTAAACAATTGGTGGGAGGCCCAGGATGGTTATCAGCATTGAAAGGGGGAATCACTGGCTCCAAAAAGGTTGGGAATCACTGACCTACGTAAACCCTTACGTAAACGATGACCTACAATATCCAATGAGCAGTTTTTTATACTCGCACAGATTTTTGTTTAATTTACAAACAACGAAAATCATGCTCCCCTCACCACGTAACTTCTCTTCATCAAAAACTTACTTCAACATTCCACAAAGAACATATGAGTACCTTCAACCTCTCCAGAATACTTCAACTGCATATGCACAAACGACAGAATCTTCTGATGAGCAGTTGTTCAACACGGTACAGCATGATTCTGATTCGTGAGGAATCACCAAGAGAAACAACTCGTCCAAGGGACTAAATCATGAACACTGAGCTTCTAGTCCCTCTAACACTGATTACTAAACACTATGCACCTGATTGGTCACAGCGTGCTTTATCAAGTGCATTTCGTTATCAAAATAAACACACGTGCAGATACCTTATCTCCCGGTTCACCTTCATGCAAATCATTATCTTAATAACCTAGTTAATTACCTAATCTTCACCAGCTAATTTCAATTACACCCTATATTCTTTGGTCAATTGAACTCCATCCGTTAGCACATTATGCGTCTCTGATCATAACCTACATACAAATGCTGTTCAATTTGAGCAAATACTAGGTCACTGCTAATGAAGCATAGCTACTTCACTATCCAGCCTCACCTACGTATGACAACATTTGACCATCACATTGCCAATTCATTGGTTCAGTTGTCAATTTAACTGATCAATTACAACTCAACTCACCTCCAACTGATAGTAAAACTTCTTTGACGGTAATCCGGCATTCTTTGAAACGATTCACTGATCGATATCAAACTAATATGAGGAACATTTATTTAGCTCCTTGGCTTTCATCAGCAAATAATTTGTCGACTGTATATTCGCATTGCATCAGTGCACTAACTAGATCCTAGCAGTTTGTCGTTGGAAACTGATTGGCTCCTACACAAAAATCACGAAAATTAACTGACCAATAGGAAAAGGGGGGTCTATTGCAGCCATTCTCAACCATTTCTGCGCTGGGCCACCTTGGAAGCTGCCCTCAGGGACCAATGGTCACCTGAGGGCAGCTTCCAAGGTGGCCCAGCGCATAAATGGTTGAGAATGGCTGCAATAGACCACACTATTAGTTACTTAAGCTTTCATGCTCATGCGTATGGCATCTTTGACTTCGTGATTACTTCAAAACTACTCCAATGGCAAATTACGGTAAGGCAAGTACTTTGAATCCTAAATATGTTCAACCAACCCGTCTAACCTTTTGCTAGCTGGAGCAATATATCACTAGGTCAGAGATTATATTCCCTGAACAATAGATGAAGAAATATGTCATTATTAATAGACTAGGATTAACCACTGTCACTTCCAACGCTCGATAACATTTTCTTTTAATTGAGATTCGGCTTTCACAAAACTCTTAGATTTTCATTAGGAAACCATGGTCGTGTTACTTTCGTAACTTTTCCACCCTCACCCAAGGCTAGACCTTAACATACGCATTATATCACCGTTAAACCTCACATAAAGGCACCAATACTTGAATAAACTCCTGCAAGCATTCATGATGCACGTTTAGGCGTGTGAGAAAGGGCATTCACGTTCATCGCATTTTTGTGGCGCGGCACTTAGCAAATTCCTACGCTTTACGTCACTTTTCAAATCACATCACTTAGCTTACGTTCATCAGCTTGCCGTAATTTGAAAAGCCGAAGTATTCTTTAACGATCCGTTGCGCCATTGTAAGCATAGTTACGTGAAAGTATCAATTTCCGCGTGAATGTTAGCGACAGCGCTAATGAATGCAACGACAACATCTGTCAGCGTCACTGCTTTTGCTCTTATAAAATTTCTTTACTACATGTAGTAATACTGAATGTATGGTACTAGTTGTTTCGACTAATGCATATCCCACTACTTCTAACAGAAAAGCACTACGCATTTAACATAACATCATAGTCTCATAACAGTTTCAAATATACTCGAAACTATGAGCAAAGCCAAAGCTAGGATTCATAGTCGCGACAATGCGCCTTTGTCCGGTTGCTTCCTCATTAACGCCGTAGTACACTTCACTTCCTTCGTAAAATTCATTACTTCCGTCGCCGTTCAGCATCGACTCATCTTCGTAGGTAATCAACTGATCAGGAATGACTGGTTCTTCATTGCACACTATTTGAGCGCAAATGATTATTAGCTAACATTAAGTGAACCAACATACCATTGTCAGTGCTTGAAATATCTACAATACGATAATACAAGTATTCATAAACGTTCCTTACATCTTCCTCATCACTTGCAGCCGTGATGAACTCGTCAAATATGCGGTTATCGACACACTCACAGTAAAACAGGGGCTCTTCCTCTCGTGATTGAAAAAGCATTTCATCTAGGCCGTGCTTCAGCACTGGCAAAACAATATTATCATCTGTGTCAACGAAACATTCGAATGCTGGATCGTTCGAAACGTTGTCAAACGCAACTCTCCACAGTCTGCAACATCTCAAAATTGAATTAGAAGTTTACTTCAACTGCTGAGGCAAACAACACAGAACCTTTTAGTACAACAGGCCCTTTGACTAAGCTTTGACTATCTGCAATGATAATGAAACAAATGTGGTCCAAAAACTACGGTTAGTGCTATTTCAGTAGTCATGTAAGTACACAATATTTAACTATTATGGAGAGAAATACAGACAGAGCATAATATCTGTGCATGTGCATGTTGCAATTGACGACATTAACAAATGAAATCAGAATAACTAATGTTTCGAGTTAAATATTGCGAAAAGAATACTAAAAACTAATGCTCCTGCAAACATTGTCTGTCAATTAAGCACATTTTACAATATCCTGCAGAAGTATTCAATACGTGAGGACCATCACTTTCAATGACTTCTCACAACTGCCCATAACACAGGAAATTCAGAAATGCATGCAAACGAAACTTGAAACAAACGTACAATAATGGTCTTCCTTGATTATCAAAAATCCTTGGCTGTACACTTGCGACTTCTCCATTTCTAGTACGATACAATACTCTGAAAGGAAATATGTCCCTTTGAATGAACAACCTGCGTCGGCATATTAACGATGACCTAACTGAACGTCACTGAAGTTTTCTTTAAGCGACTACTCACTTTTCTACGAATAGAGCAAATACTGGCTTCCAACTTAATTACCGCTACTTGCAATTGCTTGTGATAACGTAGCGGATGCAATTGATCATACAAATAAGAGATAAGCCTTCCGCGGCGTTATGCGCTAAGCATTTAATTTAGAGAAATAAACTGCGTTGACCTTCTTAGCACTAAAACGCAAAAGGACGACTGAATTTATGGGGAAAACATACAGTTAAAGTATTGATAAGATGAACACCTGAAGTAATGTGCATTGGATCCTTATTAGCACGCACAATTGGTATGCGAGAAATTGAGCACACTGAATTTTCTTTTCGCGACTTGGACTTACCTTTTGTAGTAAAAGATGTCCGGCAAAACAACCGCCATGTCGCGCAAGCAGTATTGGAACAAGCGATTTCTTAAAATGAAAAATAAAGTGACCTTGAACAGAGAGCGCTGACACATTACAACGTATTTCTTATGTTAGCAAAAGGCGAACGTCTGAGAATACCGTATATTAATTCGCAAACAACAAAGTCTTGTTTGTCTTATTATGATAACTACCATGATAAGGAATAAGTATTCTTATTATTATTTTTAATATATCTTCTTAAAAAAATATATCTTCTTATTATTATTATTCTTCTTCACAACTACCGGTTGTGAAGAATAAAATTACTGGGAACAGTGTAACCTACTTTTCATCCTCGATGACGCATAGAATTGGTCGCTGCGCGAAAACATTGCCCTTGGACAAAACGCTGAAATGTCGAACAGGTAATTCAGTATGGGATCTTAACACTCCAACTGAAAGTGACGAAACCTGCTAACAGCAATAATTGGAAAGTAGAAAAGGAATGAAGCTCTGCTTCAGTATATTCACTACGAATCAAATGAAACTTGACTTGGCCGTTAGAGCAATCGTCGCTTCTTAGACAAGAATGTTTTCCTGTGGAGAATTATCTAAATATTTATCACAACCGTAAAAGTTAAACAGCTTATGGACATGAACGATAATGATCGAATCAATAATTAAAGGCAGTGTCAGACGAAAACAACAATGGCGGCAGTTAGTACCCAACAACAGCAATTATGAGATACAAACCATGCAGTTCAGTATGAGTGCAAACTTGTTGGGCTGACTGACCAACACAATACCGCATGAACACCTAAATTGCTCAACCGCATTTGATAAAGTAAACTTCTGCGAACTATTCTTTCATTTCTACAGCAATGCTTTTACTGAATATGCAATGATTCTCAAAAATGACAACACTCCGGCAAAAAATTAGCACGCTACTTTGATTGTGTTCACGCGAACTTTTCCCCGTTAACACAATCAACAATGTTAATCGCCCCCGTTACAAGAAACAATTTATGGAGCATGCTACTTTGTGAATAAAAAACATGGATATGAAAGAACAGAAGACAATTTCGGCTAAAATTAGAGGCATGCACCTACGGTAACTTTGCGTTGCACTGACAACACAAGAGTGAATTACTGCACTTGACCTAACACGAATGATCAATCATCTACTTACAACAGTTTATTAGAACCATATCCCGTGTACGTCCCAGGATCGACACTGCCGTAGCTGTTGCCACTATTGTGCTCGTCATTCTGGACAATAAATTCGCCATATTCACTTCCGGGTATCATGCTCACTTCGAACACATCGTCGCCAGTGTTACAAGGATTCGCCAGCCCAACATCTTCCTGCTAATTGCAACAAGACGCCGTTTTCGTACGCAAACAAATGAAACACACAAACAAAGGTAACAAATGCCATTTGTGGAAAAAAGCAGCAAAGCTAATTGGCTTAATTATTAACGTATGAATTTGCTACGCTATTGGTACTCCCTGGCCGCTTGCTATGCCTTATCTTAAAGCCCCTTGCCTGACTTCACAGTTAATTTCAATAAACCTCTTTGAAAAAATCCGCACACTACATCAGGCAAAGATTGGCGGATATATCACGTTGTTAGCAGTGTAAAGTTATAATAGGTGAACATTCAACACTATATGATAAGGTATATTAGTACGACTGGCACTGTTTAACCTTTTATTTCAAACAACTCAGAGCTTTCAGGGTCGCACACACCCCGTCATCAGCGATTAGTCGCTGATGACGGGATGTGTGCGACCCTGAAAGCTCCGAGTTGTTTGAAATAAAACGTTAAACGGTGCAAGTCGTACTAATATACCTTATCATGTATAACTACACCGTTACAAAGAATCTGATTTTCAACAATCAACACTGTCATGACGCCTAAAAATGTAATCCGTGTTCCTGAAGCTTCACTTGAACTACTGGAGCCCATCATAAATTAAAGTAATCTGACAAATCTACTACACCAGCATAAAACATTACAAAAGTTCTCACATCTTTAGTTCCATCAAGAAAATCATTGCGATTAACTTCGGATGTTTCTGCGTAGAGCACCTGTAACTTGAGAAACGTTACTTACAGAAAAATTGGCTTCATCAACAAATGCGTCAGTACTGTCACTTTCTTCTTTGTAATTTACAATGCTCTTCCAATTGACCACACTCTATAACAATTGCCTCTTTAGAGAAAATTGTACACAAAAGTGTATTCTAAAGCTAGCAGTATCAGTAGAAGGTACTGCTACCGGAACACATATCGCAAGTGTTCACTAAATTTCAAATCCTTGCGCTTCAATGATTCATGCTGGCATGTAAACAAGAAAAAAGTGTTGCGATAGTCACATGAAGCCAGGGATTAATACAACTTAAACTAATTAAGAAACTCTTGCGAATTAAATAAAGTAATAAATGGGGTTACGCATAACAGATTGGTTTGGTTCCATGTTCATTTCGACATGGTGTTTTACAGCCCGTTGGAGATCTGTTCAATGTTTCTAAGCTATACAACAAAGACACGCGTCAGTCAAGGATAGGGTAATTTATTGGCTAAGCGTAAACAGTACTGTACGTACGGAGATTTTAAAATGTTCTAGTCATGCCGTCAGTGAATGTAAGAGTAAAAAATGTTTGGATCTCCAGCTCTTAATTCTCTACCTCTTGCGTGGGCATATATATATATATATATATATATATATATATATATATATATGCTATGAATGTTTGACAGAAGCGATCATTTTGACCAGTAAAAAAGATGCTGTTAGTAAGGCAAAACAAAAATGCATATTGAACGCGTTCATCACGGCGGGACTTACTGAAATGCAGCTACGAAGTATAATCGTAACATAAATAAAAATGCTTACTTCAACTGCTGGGATGTCATTCCTTTTCATGTGGAACTTAGCATGGGACATCAAGCTATTTTTCCACTTAAATCTTCTTTGACAAACGTTGCATCCATACGGTCTTCGGTCAGAATGAATTTTTGCGTGGTTCCACAGGGAGGATCGCCGATTAAAGGCTTTACCACACTTGTTGCAACGAAATACGCATGAGGCACTCGTTTGTACACTCTCTTTGACAATTCTACCTCCGCCCCTGCTTCTGCTGAGCAAACTTTTCTTAAACATTGCCTAGAAACAACAGAAATCAAAAACTATAAAGTGGTTCATCAAAATTAATTCCATTTTAAGCAATACCTCAGTTTGCACTGGAGTCGGCTCTGCCTTTTCTGCAGTGCACCGCTAAATTACTTCGCGTGCTTGACCGTGAGTCACATGCCTTGACCTGAGGCTTTGGCTCAGGCTGCAAGTAATAAGTTTCGTGCACTGGGACGTAACGTTTTCAGCGTACTGCAGAATGGTCAGATTCGACACCAGAACCTGTGAGCTTGTACAAGCCAAAAAGCCTACAGTAGAACAGGCCTTTCCAATTATGAGCCCTGAACCTTATAGTTTTTCCTTAGTTGGAAACACGGCAATTTCCCGTTTATTTCTTTTATTGTGCAATAAATATTGCGGAGCTTTCAGAATTTGCCTCTTCCGCGATCAGCGCTAATGACCTTTAGAGCCCTAAGGCTGATTATTTTGCCTTAAAATTATAACTCTACGCAGATTTAGTGCTTCACAACAGGTCTTCTGTTAGGCACTATGGGTTTCTTGTAAGGCTTATGCTTGCTTGGTAGTTATGCGGCTTGCACCCGCTTGAACATTACCATTCGCTGAAGATGGAACAACATAGCTTCGAGAGCTATAAAAGGTTCACAATGCCTTGAAAATTACTTTCCTAATAACTGTCCATCCACCCGCTGCTACGGCGTTGTTGAAGACATATTTTCAGACATGTCTGACTTCCAAACAGGCACAAGCCGTGCAAGAAACCCATCAGACCATTCACAGAAACATAATTCCACGACTCGTTCACAGAAAATATTTGAACGATCAATCAAATAATCGCTGATGGAAAATAAGTTCCATTCTGAAAATACTAACATTCATCACTTGTTAACCTTCTCAACCTTGAAAACTAACCATTCCGCTCAATTGTAGTAAACATTTGCTCGCTGCAAATGCAGACGCGATCAACCTAAAATAGACCTATTCTATGTGATCAACCCTGAAATAATGTTGCTGTAATTGTCACTCAGCAGAAAGAAAGATGACTAGTACCTTATTCTGAGCTAAGCGAAAATAACTAAATTTAACTACTTTGGAAGCACGAAACTGTTAAGTGGATCAACTGCCATAGCCCACGGAAACGTTACTTACAACTTGTCGACTTCAACCGTTAGTTACAACTTTTATTGAAGCAAAGCTTCCAGCGTACCTCTGCTGTAACGTATCCACAAAGTCTGCTATAAAGTAAAAGCACTTGTTTTACCCTTAGGAGAGGGATGCAGGAGCACAGAGAACCTTGGTTTATTAAAGCTTGTAACGAACGGTGGAACTCGTCAAGAAATTTGAAATGTATTACAGTCACACCGTTCCGAAAAATCCTATTTTCAATCACGTTAAAGAAGACATTTCCCAAAATTGTTCTTCACGAAGAGAAGCTGCACCTGCACTTAGTCAGGCTATGACGTGTCAACAGTGTTAAATCTGACCTACAGCTTTATTCAGCCACATGAAGTCAATTACACATACTGAAGTCAATTTTCAATTCGCTTCAGCCTCGGCCTATCTATCATCTTCGCACAAGTTTCGTTCAATAACTACTAACAGTTACAACGCAGTGAACCATTGCCCGAAAAAAATTAAGCAGCTGTTTTACCCTACCGTACTACCCTTTGCTTATTTCGTGATCAAACAGCTAGCCACACGGAAGAATTTTATAAAGTGTTACCTAGAAACTATCTCAAGCCACAGGAACACCGCTTTGCAACGATGTACCAATCTGAGCAATGTCAAATAAGCCAATCTTACCTACGACACCGCTTCTGCTAAAGTGCGTTCACGATGAATAACTCACACCGCCACAAATGCCGTCACCAACGATAATATTACCTACCATGGACTTTAAAAACAGTACCTGCGTGAATTGGTACCTGCAAATCAAAGTTACCCCAGCACAGTTACTGAGCGGAGCACCGGTCACCGTGGTATAACAAACGGCCTAAACTGAATTCTCGATTAGTTTGAAAAACAAAGGATAGCTTGGGTCTCATTTCCCCGTTCGCCCATGTTCTCATGTTCCGAACGCGAAGCACGTAAGTTCGTTCTCGACCACTTTCGTCCTAGGACGTTTTGTCCCCAGCGCTATTCGATTGGTCGAGCGCGACTCGGTGGCCATTTGTGATTGGCCGGCCGTGCGCACTACTGCTGCAGAGCTCCAACTTGCACGGCAGCTTATGGAGTCGCATGACTTGTTTGCAAGTTTTGCGCCCATCTCCACATTTAATCGTCCACCCAACATGAATAACTAGAGTCATCGCATGCCTTGATCTTATCTTCTCACGTACTATTCCTGGGATAACCGAGCAGACGCCGAATTTAACCAATGCTTTGAGACGGTTTTGCTGCGTTGCTGGTCTACTCGGGCGCATTACACTTCACCTCCATTAAACCGGAATTGGAGGCTGATCAGAAGAAATTGTGTAAAAAGAGTACATCATTTATGTTGAAGGTTTGCATCGGCTATCTCAAACAATTTCAAAAATAACCCGTAAAGAGAGAAGCACAATTTTAGGTACTACTAAATCTCAGCCCCCTGAAAATTTTTACAGGTAACGCCACCGTCGCCATGCTATTCCCAGCGCGAATCAGAAAAGACTTAGCCGCAAAACGAGAACCACGTCTCCCTTTTAGATTACGAAAGAAACAGAACCATAGGCATCATTTTCTGCCCTTACCTAAGCCTAAACCAAAAAATGAGAACCATGTCTCCCGTTTAGATTACGAAAGCAACATAATCATAGGCATCGTTTTCCGTCCATCACCACTACCAGTTCTCCTATTTTCTCCTATCGCTTCATCATGACTTCCAATGATTCTCTATTTTACTAGACGTAATATAGCGTCCAATCAGCGTACGCCTAACCGTTCTGACGGCAACTAATAGACGAAGCTGAAAGTAGCGCCCCCAAGGGGAGGGGGGCTGAGATTTAGTAGTGCCCAGTTAGAAAATTAAAAATGTGCTACAAGGAGCCATTGGACACAGCAATGACGGAAGAGGGAGAAATATCAGAAAGGGCAATGGAAGAAGGAACGACACCATCGGGAAAAGAGTTTAAGCACTTCAATTGTATAAGTACGTTTGGCTTGTTAAATTTTACCATAGTTTGAGCTTGGTCTGTCGTTGTTGAAGACTCGCTGTATCTTCTTGGTGTGATCGTTCTTCTGAAGTTGTTTTGCTTGACCTGTCACTTCCCACAGTTCACGAAATGCTGCACAAATAAAGTCTTTTCCCGATGGCGTCCTTCCTTCTTCCCTTGCCCTTTCCGATGTTTCTGCACTCCTCCTTCGTTGCTGTGTCAAGTGGCCCCTTGTAGCACATTTTTAATTTTAAAATTGTGCTTCTCTCTTTACGGGTTATTTTTGAAATTGTTTGAGACTGCCGATGTAAACCTTCAACGCAAATGATGTACTCTTTTTACGCAATTTCTTCTGATCAGCCTCCAATGCCGGTTTAATGGACGTGGCGTGTAATGCGCTCGAGTAGACCAGCGACGCAGCAAAACCGTCTCAAAGCATTGGTTAAATTCAGCGCCTGCTCGATTATCCCAGGAATAGTACGTGAGAAGATAAGATCAAGGCATGCAATGACGCTGGTTATCCATGTTGGGTGGACGATTAAACGTGGAGAAGGGCGCAAAACCTGCAAACAAGTCATGCTACTCCATAAGCTGCCGTGCAAGTTGGAGCTCTGCAGCAGTAGTGCGCACGGCCGGCCAATCACGCACGACGAATACAATCGCGCTCGGTCGGCCAATAAAGCACAACCGGCGATTGGCGCGGCCAGCGAGTCGCGCACGTCGGCCAATCACGCCTGGCCACCAAGTCACGCTCGACCAATCGAATCGCACTGGGGACAAAACGCCCTAGGACGAAAGTGCGCGAGGACGAATTGACATGTACCCTCCGAACGGCTCTAATATAGTTGGAAGAGCCTAAACGAGATAACAGTGTTATATTTTTTTCAACCTCGTCAGGCATGGCTCACTCCTAATTCCTACCGCAGTTCCGAGCATAAAGTTTATGCTTCCCAAGGGAGGAAGGAGATCTGAGATTCTTAAGCAGCGATGGAAGAGGAAGGTGCGAAGTTCCCTCATGTGGAACTTGTAGAAATTTAAATGCCTCCGCATACATGGTACAGGCTATTTGGCGGGCTTCATTTGGTCCTGTTCCGTTGAGCATAGCGATTTAGGCTTAGCCATCGTATGCTCCTAGAAGGCAAACGTACACCGAAATGATTGTAGTTGAAATCTGGATACGCACGCATTGTTATTGCTCGTTTTTGTCACCGCTACCGTTTCGTCACACGTTCATCCCGTTGGTAAATGCGTATATTGAGCAACAATGAATGATTTTATTTGCAATGGTTAATATACAACACAAAAATAGCATACAAACATACACAAAAAACAAGCGTATACAATGATAACTGTACAATGATCAAAAAGCGTATAATACAATAACTGCACAATAATCACTGTGGCGGCCAGTACGTTGCAATGCCATTGACAGTGCAATCGAATGGGTCTTGACGGGGCGTAGCCTGCGGCGCCACATGAACTCGCACAAGTATGAGTACAGAAAGCGCTGAGGCGCGCCGCACCACAGCTTGTTCAGCCGCTTCACTTGTGCCCAGAGGGATTCCACGGTCTGCATGTGCACCCGTATATTAAACCAGGTATCTCAGGCATATGGGAAGACAGTGCTGGGCTCCTTCAAAGAAAACGTCTTGTCACTGATGGCACAGTGTTTGTCATACTTCATGCGCAAAGTTAGAGAAAATATCTTGCACATGCTGGGACAGCATTGGTGTCCTTCGTGCACCTAGGATCGGTAGGTGGTCGCAAACGAGGTGGGCTAAAGGAAACGTCTCTTATGATTGATGGGACCGTGTTTGATCACCGTTGAGCGGGTCGTTGGACAAAAGAACTTGTGACTGAAGTAACGGCTTTGCTGACCTATGTGCGCATACGATCAGGTAACATTTTGACAGCGCAGCAGCCACTGGAGAAAATCTTTCTTTAGCGACACAGGAATGTGCTTTCACAAAAACGTTCGCTAGATATATCTACCGAACGTTTTTGTGACTATCGCTTGCGTGATTTCCATACTTTAATGTCGCATCAGCGTTAAAATGAGGTCTTGAATATGGAAATCACGCAATAGATAGTCACAAAAACTTCCGCCTGATATATCAAGCGAAAGTTTTTGTGAAAGCAAGTCCTGGGTCGCGAACGAAAGATTTTCTCGAGTGGCTGCTGCGCCGTCAAAATGTTACCTGATCGTAAGCGCACATAGGTCAGCAAAGTCGTTACTTCAGTCACAAGTTTTTTTGCCCAACGACCTGCTCAACGGTGATCAAACAAGGTCCCATCAATCATAAGAGACGTTTCCTTTAGCCCACCTCGTTTGCGACCACCTACCGATCATAGGTGCACGAAGGACACCAACGCTCTCCCAGCATGTGCAAGATATTTTCTCTAACTTTACGCATGAAGCATGACAAACACTGTGCCATCAGTGACAAGACGTTTTCTTTGAAGGAGCCCAGCACTGTCTTCCCATAGGCCTGAGATATCTGGTTTAATATACGGGTGCACATGCAGACCGTGGAATCCCTCTGGGCACAAGTGAAGCGGCTGAACAAGCTGTGGTGCGGCGCGCCTCAGCGCTTTCTGTACTCATACTTGTGCGAGTTCATGTGGCGCCGCAGGCTACGCCCCGTCAAGACCCATTCGATTGCATTGTCAACGGCATTGCAACGTACTGGCCGCCACAGTGATTATTGTGCAGTTATTGTATTATACGCTTTTTGATCATTGTACAGTTATCATTGTATACGCTTGTTTTTTGTGTATGTTTGTATGCTATTTTTGTGTTGTATATTAACCATTGCAAATAAAATCATTCATTGTTGCTCAATATACGCATTTACCAACGGGATGAACGTGTGACGAAACGATAGCGGTGACAAAAACGAGCAATAACAATGCGTGCGTATCCAGATTTCAACTACAATCATTTCGGTGTACGTTTGCCTTCTAGGAGCATACGATGGCTAAGCCTAAGTCGCTATGCTCAACGGAACAGGGCCAAATGAAGCCCGCCAAATAGCCTTACCATGTATGCGGAGGCATTTAAATTTCTACAAGTTCCACATGAGGGAACTTCGCACCTTCCTCTTCCATCGCTGCTTAAGAATCTCAGATCTCCTTCCTCCCTTGGGAAGCATAAACTTTATGCTCTGACCTGTGGTAGGAATTAGCAGTGAGCCATGCCTGACAAGGCTTAAACAAAAATAAGTCTGTTATCTCGTTTAAGCTCTTCCACCTATATTAGGGCCGTTCGGAACATGAGAACATCCGTGTTCTCCGAACTTTAGAGTCAGCAGTATCCCGGAAACAGACACAACGCTTACGTAATATACTGTTGTTTTGCTTATAGAAGGTACCTGCATTTCGTGGTTTACGATTGTCAGAGTACTGCAGACATGGGAGAACGGGGAAATGAGACCCGATAGCTTCACCTGCAGTTCTCTAACTTCCCTACCCATGAATACCGCACTCACAAAAATTGATTCGAAGAGAAAACTGGTGTACGTATTATGAGCAACAAGATCAGAGCTTTTAAAATGCCGCACCAGGTCGGTTCGTTTAGTTAGCTAAAGCTTTTTAGATCAGCTTGACTGAAATCATAAATGTTCCTAAAACTATTGAGCGGGACACAGACACCTTACCGCGTGGAACCTTACCGCAGGGACACCTTACTGCGGACATCTTACCGCACGGACACCTTACCGCGGCTGCCGGAGCGCTGACCACTAGTCTCTGCTCGTTGTTGATTGGTTGATCAATTTTGCAAGCGCTGATGAAATACTGTCTACGCTAGTGTTTCTCAAGGTGGGTGGCACCGGCCCCCGTGGCGGTAGAGACGAAAGGGGCACTTGGGGGGGGGCGTTGGCGCGGCCGGGGGGCCGGTAAGGCCTCCCTGGGAGCAACAGACGACTGAAGCTTGTGGACGTGTAATATCTGGGCCCAAAACACGTTCTTTATTCCAACTTCACAAACACCCACTTCGTTCGTACTCTCTCTCCCACATACGGAAAAGATGCATTTCGTGGTCTATCATCTCTCTGTTCCTTATCGAACTTATTCGCGACATATCCGTAAGTTTAATAGATGATTGTTACCGTATATACTGGCGTATAAGTCGACCCCTGATTTTTCAGCCCGATTTTCGTCATTTGTCGGTGTCGGCGTATAAGTCGACATCTTGATTTCACTTTTGCATAGGTACGATTCATCTTAAGTGATAATATCTTAAGTGAATGTAAATGCACCAACTATATTACAGGGGCTGTTGCACAGAGGGGGCTGTGCGAAAAAGCCACAAGATGGTCGACAATGGTCAGCCGCATAGTATTCGCCCCACATAATAAAACTAGCTACAGTATCCTGAAAGCTATGCAGTATGATAACGGCGTATAAGTCGACTCGGCGTATAAGTCGACCCCTAATTTCGCGGCCCATTTTTTCACATTCAAACCTCGACTTATACGCCGGTATATACGGTATTTGATGTCACGGTTGATGATACGTTGATAAAAGTTCATTGTTACCTGTAAGAATCTCACCAACGACTGTTACTGCAAAACACAATTTCACTCACTACTGACTGGTTGGTGAATTTACTGTCTATTAAATAGGTATTGGATAGATCTAAATATATTAAATACTCTACGAGAGGAGAGGAATGGCTACTGCATCCATTTCCCGTCGTCAGCGCAAAAGGAATGGCAACGATGCCTTGGAGTGAGGTAGCGACAAGTACATAGGACATGTTTTCATCGAAATTGGCCAATAGGGAGGGGGCAACTAGCAAATAGTGACGAAAACAAGTTGAGCAAACGGGGTAGCTTCGGCTCTCCGAAGGCCGCGGTAAGGTGTCTCTGCGGTAAGGTGTCTATGCGGTAAGGTGTACTGTACCCCTATTGAGCACGCCTTTTAGTTTCATAAACTACTGGACACCGTTACCCCTTCTTTATTTCGAGCTTTCGAGTGATCTGGAACTGCTGGACCTTTTCTTGTCCCGCAATACGCTGTTTTCCACTCCACAACCATCTGAGTCACACTCTAAAAATGCAGGTACATTTTGGTATTACCTGAAAATCAGTAAATAAGTGAAGTAAGATGAGTCCACTTTAAAGCCTAAAGTTAGAATGCCTTCAGATTGACGTTGCGCAAATTGAATGCACACAAACGGCAGTGCCTCCTAATGGAATCTACTCGCTCTTGTAGCAGTGTGGCTTCGAAATATATAGGCGTCAGCAGCACCGAGAGTAGCGAAGAAGAACTGATCTTTCGCTTTAGCGAAACAGAAGGAATGGTCGACTGCAACGCAGTAAGTCACGCTTACTAAGCTTCTTGCAAGAAAGGCTATGATTGAAACTTAACTTCGGTTAGGGTGATAAGGTCCTTTGGCACTATTGTCACAAAGGAGACCTATTCTAAGTAGTGACCGTTCATAATAAACTTAGTGGTTGCAATTTCATAACTATGCAGCTGATACCTCCAGCAAGTCAGCGAAGATGGAACTGCCACGCTGCTGAGCTGCGACGCAACTAAGGCGACAGAAAAGCAATATCGAAGAAATACCTTTCAACAAAATGAAAAGTATATTTACTTTACGGGAAATTCAGGTATGTACACTTCGCGATGGGTTTCGAAAGAATGTAGCCACCCAAACAAGCTAATTTTTTTCTTCAGTTTAGAAAAAGGCTTCCTTGTGACAATAAACGTTTAGACTTTACCACAACTGGATCCTACGAAGGAGCGATGCGCGACGTAATCAATCAGGGACAAAGTTGTAACACTTCTGTAGATGAGACGTCAACTAAGTCCTCTGGAAGAACAGCGCCTACCGTAATCAGCGACATACAAAGCCAGCAAACTTCGGGCCCCATCGCTGACACCTTGGCCGCAAGCAGCAGCAGCAATTCTGTACGGCTTATGCGAGCAGACCTGAGTAGGAAGACGGATAGTAGAATTAACCGCCGTTAAATGTTCACTTTCCTAAACCTACTTTTAGGTCCGCAACCGTACATCTCTTTGCACCACATTGATCACAGGAGTAAGTGTTAAAATGGATGGGCAAAGTGAAATCACCTCTAAACAATATTACGTCATTTCTCTTTCCCATTCTTTTTATCCTAATGCTGTTGATAAGAAATGTTCATTTAGTACAAAGCATCGTGTATTGGGAACGGCCGGTGAAATCTGTCATTGCGCTAACTGTGGGCTTAGTCTTACTACTTTGCATACACACCTTCTCCTTTGTTACAACGCTATCAGCTATGGCAGTAATTGTGATCATTGCGGCAATTATATTCCGTATCATCGTGGCACTTGTTATCAGTGACCAGAGGAAGCGCGACGCCATCTTGCAGTAAGTTAACGCAGCCAAACAAAATACGTTGGTGTACTTCCCTTACCGTCCTTGTAGCGACGTAGAAATAATCCGTCTCCCAAGGGACCGCTGGCAAGCGCAGTATCGCGCCTTCAGGGAAGCGACAGAGTTCGCTGGAAGTCGCCTCAAAGAGGCCATCCGAACAAGTGGTTACCAAGATGTGCTGAAAGCTGTGGCCGTGTCCGTTGGCATGATTTTAGTTGGAAATTTTCTGGACACCACGAGACTCTTAATCATTGGTAAGTAGTGGTCAACTTGCACTACTGACATCCATTAAAATCACCATGTCGCGGCACTCCGCTGAGTTGGCCAACCGCTAATTCAACTTGCCATCATTTATGAGTCACCTTCAAATCCTTAAAGACATGCTACGTAAAGTTGAAACATAACTTTTGAACGAAGGTGCGAAAACTACACTTCAACGTTATCGCTTACAAACTATACCACGTTTTGCGACAAGCCAAAGCCAGCTGATTAGGACTAAACGTCATATCCATTCCAGCTTACGCTGCTATGTTTACGGTACCATATGTCGTCAAGAATCGCAGAAGTGAAATATGCCAAGCAACGAAAATGATCAAAAGCATGTTGCCATGGCCAGACGTCAAGAAGTCACTGAAGCGGCATAGCAAAAAGTTTGCAGCAACACATTCCTATTAGTAACCAACTTTACCAACCGCCTCACCCTTTGTAGCAATTTGCATGTACGTCGACTGTACATGCAAATTGCCAATAAACAGATATTCGTCTCGTTCGTTCAAACCTTTGCCGGAAACAGCGGTGGTGAGAGCGAAAACTTCCAATCCTTTCGGTAGGACGTCCGCCGGGTGCTTACGTGTCATATAGGCTACCTCATGCTGTCAACACTTTGGTAGAGTGACGTAGTCTACAATGCAAAGGATTGAATGGACGCGGAGAAATTATGCATCTTAGGAAATCGAAAATCTGAAGACCGATAGACCGATGTATTTTGTGCCTCACGATTTTCTGTTCATTGATAAGCAGCAAAAGATGAAACGCAGTAATTTTCAGCGCAGCAAAATTCATTGGACGTTTTACGTCTGCCGGGCAACAATTCACAGACGTTTTCGACGGAAAGGTCTGATGTCAGAAAGGCCACCTCGTACAACATGTGGCGAACTAAGACGCTGCGACTAACGGCCGACATGAATTGATATGCAGAGTAGGGAATGGCTCAGTAGCCGAAGAAGAACAAGTAGAATAGACTTCGCAAAAAGCCAGTGAATTCCTCAGTGTCCAGCTTGGACTCACCGAAAATGCGATCAACGAACACTATAGGTATTTCGCAGATGGAGTAACCAAGAGCCCGCGCCCGGGCGATCATCTCCACTTGGAATACGTACCCTTTGGAAACCGACTGCTCCATCAACTCCTTGAGCACTTCGCGCTTGTACAGACGAAAACTACCGGTCACATCGGTCACTTTGCAGTCAAGCATAACGTCGGCGAGCGCATTCGCGCCGCGACTTACCAACTTTCGTCTCATACCCCATCCGTAAACGCCTCCCGCAGGCAGCATGCGACTACCAAGAACAATGTCGAAGTTGCCGGCAAACTGTTCGCCAATGAAATCTGGCAAGTACTTTGGGTTGTGCGACAAGTCAGCGTCCATGATGAACACGAAGTTTCCGCTTGCGTGCTTCAGTCCGTAGGCGTAGGCGGTGCCCAATCCAAGTTTACCAGGTCTTGTCAACAGCAGGACTCTTTCCTCTCCATATATCCCTTGCAGCTGCTTGGCCACCTCCTGCGTCCCGTCGGAACTGTTGTCGTCAATCACTATTATCTCGTAGTCCATTTCGCACTCTTTCATGTACTTGTCAATCAGGTAGACGCAGATTGGCAGATTTTCACGCTCATTGTAAGTCGGAAGTAGCACTGAGTACTTACATGTGGTATCGTTCGCGCTCATGGTTCGTCGCCTAAACAATGTTAAGCGAAGGTCACCTCGAGGTTAAAGCCGACTGAAATACAATACGGAAGTGTGTACATTCAACCGGTGGAATAACCTGGGAACACTGGACGGATGAAACTTTACTAGCAAATTGTCTGAATCAACGGAAAACGTTATTAGCGCTGTCCATTCTACTTTAATACTTGAGGCTGCACATAGAATCGAGGACAAGAGACTAGTCAAAGGAAAAGAACGTTCACGAGAATTGATCATCCCCAGGTTAGCCGCTACTTAGAGATAGCAAGGCGTTGATAGCCGCCTCTTTGTTGCCGCGCTTCTCCTCCAATATGCCGGAAATGACGTCTTCGTCGACGGCCGGGAACATTTCATGCAATTCATTCACGTCCGCTTGGGTAAACGGAGGATGAACAGTGACTGGCGCCAATGGAGGGCCATACGCCGTAGGTTGCAACGGCGCTAGGCAGCCGGTCGGAGGCATCACAATAGGATCCAACGAGAGGACCAGATTGATCATACCCTCTTTGTCCTCTCCTTGGCTGCCCGACAGGCTGTACCATTCGTCAATTGTTTCGCCATTGAAAATGGCCTGAGGAAGCGGAACGTGCGCCCAGGCGATGCGTTCGTCGAAGGTGAACGCCCGTTCGTCGAAGATTTCCAGGTAAACCGAGTCGATCCCTTCCGGCAAGTAGCAATGGATCGTACGATTCCAATGAGGCGTTTTGCCGCCGCTCGGGTCAGTTGGAGTCTCAAACAGCGTGGCGCCAACTCTTAATCGACAATAGGGATCCATCCTGACGAAGCCGTAGTTCTTGGTCAGGTTCGCCTGCGCCATTGTTACGTTAAGACGGCCGCGGGTGCGCGGCGGCAGGAACGGACTGAAGAAGGGTGCCGTGTAGAGCAGCTGCACGCCGTCCGGTACGCTGACGTTGATGGCTCCGACGGTGGCCACGTTTGAGGAGGGTTCCACATTCGGGAGCCTAAGAAAGTCGCTTCGCAGTTCGCCGATCACTACGCGGTTTCTTCTTTCCGTGGCGTTTTCGGTCATTTCAAATGCTGTCAAAGGGAATGCGCCAACTTTTTCGTCGCCTAAAATTGGGCAAACCTCAAAATTAAAAAGCAGACTAACGCCAAGATATTCGGTCCCAACAAAGCGCGCAAACTACGCTTCAGTTTATGAACAGCCGTACAAGGTGGAACAGGCAAAAGAATGAAGACAAAGCAGGAAAAGATACCTCCAAATTAGAACAAAATCGAAACTCAAAGCGCAACAGAAACTTTATTATATCCTCTGGTTCACTTATCTTTATCGGTTACTTTAAAGAAAGAAAGCTATAATCTACCTTCCGCATTTACGTAGTATTTATTAGCACCACGGACCCGACACAATCCGTTAGTGACCCAAGTTTATAACATCCATTTGCTCCTCTGACATAGGGCCACGCATCGTGATTAACTTCGCTCCATGTAAGGCATGGTCGTATTTCTGGGAGTACTTTCACGAAAAAAAGTAGAAAATATTTTAAAATCGTAAAGCAGGAACAACCGCAACAGTATATATATATATATATATATATATATATATATATATATATATATATATATATATATATATATATATATATATATTTCTGCAAGTGTAATAATAATTTCACGGATTTGTCCCCGTTGGTTGAAAGCTTTTATTGTATCAAACAGCAGAGCTTTCGGGCACAGTCTTTGCCCGTCTTCAGTGCCAAAAAAATATAAAATAATAATAACTTTGGTCAACTACCCAGGTTGGTCAGTCGGTCTGCAAGTACTCCTACTCAGCCGACCTAGGCAGACGCTTCATCTGTTGGGTCATACCATTGACCGCGTCGAATGCTCTGCTGTTTGATACAATAAAAGCTTTCAACCAACGGGGACAAATCCGTGAAATTATTATTACACTTGCAGAAATGCATTTACCCCGTTAAAAGAGTTACAAGAAAAATTTCATGATATATATATATATATATATATATATATATATATATATATATATATATATATATATATATATATATATATATATAATATATATATATATATATATATATATTTACAGGCGGCCTTCGTCATCCGCGGTTAATTCGTCCCGATTTTGAGCGTTACACCGCGGATAACGAATTCCGCGTTATACAGGATACCCTATGAAAAAGGCCAAATAGCTTGTACTCCAGCCGCGTATTTCGTCCTGCCACCTTGAATTCCTTCCCGAACGGTTATCATACCTACTGATCCTTCGAATCTTGGTACTACGGAATCTAGCTGCGAGATAATGGCATGAATGAGACTTGACATGGCATGAATGAGGCCTGGTCTCTGATGGGGCTTGTCCATCAGAGTCCAGGCCATTAGATACAAGAAAGGACGAAAGTAAGATGCTCTTTCTTTAAACACCTTGGAATCGCCTTGAATTAATCAGCTAAGCGATGCACTGGTGTGCGGAATAGGTACAGAGCAGGGGAAATATAAAATACACAGGCGCACTTAAGCAGAAATACTGAACATCACATAGAACAAAACGTCTACGGCAGAAACGTTTGGCGCATCAGGAATCAGACAATTTACCCACTCTCTGTAGTTGGGCCCAGATCCCCTGGAGACCGGGTAGTCCTATGGTTTCTTGAACTTGTTGGTAGCGAACCTTGTCGCCTTAAAATGTTAGGCTCCGCAGCTTCATTTAAAAACATTGTTATAGGGAGCTGTCCTTCCCTTTTCTTCGCTTCATCGAATAAATTTTGTAGCGGCTTCAACGAAGCCGTTATTCCTCGTGTAACCATGATGCCACGTTTCATGGATGGATCGTATTCATCAATCATATCCTTTAGGACCAGCGCTTGCCGGAAAATACTGGCAAGCTTTTGCAGGGTCAAATCCGAGGGTGTTTGAGCTTCTGTATCTTCCATAACGTCGTCCTCACTGCCCGTATGTGATTGCGTCAGTTGCTCGAGTTCCTCATTGGCGAACGGTTCTCCACAATCTTCTATGTGCTCCCTGATATCGTCTTCTATCATGTCGGAGAAACCCTCACCTCCCAACTCCTTGGCAATATTCACTATGTCCATGAGCTCCTCATCGATGGCACCTATGTCCTCGCATTCACTGACTGCGTCTTTCCACAAACGCTTCCAGCAACCACTGACTGTTCTAGGCTTTATCTCGTGTACTGCCTCCGCAATGAGGGCGATAGCGTCTGCAACTGAGAAACGCTTCCACAGGCCGATTAGATCGCAATCAGGATTAGCGTGGAGGGTATCACGAAGCTTCCCAAATACGAGACGAGTATAAGTAGCCTTAATGCATTGTATGGCGCCCTGATCCAGTGGCTGTAGTAGTGATGTCGAGTTAGAGGGCAACAATTTCACCTCGACATTCTTATTAGCGAAGCAAAGAGATAGTGGGTGACCGGGAGCGTTATCAATTACGAGGAGGACCTTGAAAGACATCCCCTTGCTTTCCAGGTTTTTTTTGCTTCAGGAATGAAGCATTGGTTAAACCACTCCGTAAAAAAGGATAACCGTCATCCACGCCTTCTTGTTGTGCTGCCAGAATACCGGCAGGCAAAGGATTGCCTTTGTTTCTGAGCGACCGAGGATTACGAGTCCGGTAGAGAACGCCGGGCTTTATCATGTGCCCTGCAGCGTTGCCACAGAGCACAAGAGTTAAGTCGATCTTTCAGTGGCTTGAATCCCGGGGATTGCTTTTCGCTCTTGTGGATGTACGTGCGCTTTGGCATTTGCTCCAGAATAATGCTGTCTCGTCACAATTGAAGATTTGTTCTGGGAGATAGCCCTTTTGGTTCACCACCTCTTTGAATTCCTCCGGGAATTTCAAGGCAGCTACGAAATCAGCCGATGCCGCTTCACCAGTGATCTTTAAGTTCTTGAGGTTGAAGCGCTTCACGTATTTTGCTAGCCATCCTTTGCTAGCAGTAAACCCTTTTCTGCAACCGTGACAGAGAAGTGCTCATATAAGCTCAGCGCTTTCTCCAGAATAACTTTCCCGTCGATAGGGACATGCTTCTGCGACATTTCCTCTATCCAAACGTTTAGCGCTTTCTCAGCCTTCACGAGAACTTTGTTGCGAACTACAGCAGCTGTTTTCGCCAGTGAAGGGTCGGGATGCACGCTTCCTCGAATCTTGGCTTCCTGCTGTTTTATCGTATGAATGCTGGATTCATTCTTCGCGATCATGCGGCCCACTTCGGCGCATGACAATCCACTTTTCAAAAGATCTAGGACTTTTACTTTCTCATGAAGGGTAAGGACGCTACGTTGTCTCTTAGCCTTAGAGCAGCGTTTCTCAAGGGGGCGGTAGCGCCCCCTGGGGGGCGCTGGAGATACCGAGAAGCTTTTTTCGACGCACGGGTGATCGTTTTGACAGCAGCTGTTCAGCACATCGGTGCTGCAGTTTTGATGACAGAACAGGCTACTTTCATATGCAAACGCACACGTTGTGTGCAAATAGCCTTTGTGCAGTACACGTCGCGCCAGTGTCGCATAGCTTGGTAGTTCCTTTGGGAAGCCTTCATTATACGCTTAGTGAGGCCAATGAACGAAAAACCGAAAGGCGCTCAGTGATGATTCATCGTCTCACGGAATCTGATCAGTGATGATTCATCGTCTCATGAAATCTAAACGTCCTCAGAACAGCGTGGACCAATCATCGCGAATGTAACGGCTCACGCACAGTGGGGGGGGCGCTGGCGATTCCAGGGGGCGCTAGGGGGCGGTGGAGAGGGCCTAAGGGGGCGCTGGCACGAAAGAGCTTGAGAATCACTGCCTTAGAGGAACCGCTCTGTTCACTATGTTCACTTACTTGCCTTCTGTCAGCCATCCTTCTATGCGACACGACGCAAAAGTTCACACCTACCACGCTGCAGGGAAACTGATATTTGCGCACAGCGGTCGGGCTCGACAAAGCGCACGAAGCAATACTGAGTAATCACAAAAATGACAACGCCTCATTAGCATTGCGCGCGGTTTAAAGAGCGTTGTGGGCAGAAAAATTTTTCGCGCCCGGGCAGACGATCACGCTGCTGCACAGGCATGCAACGACACTAGTGCAACTATGCATACCGGCCAGCGGTGCGCACGTCTTTGTGAAAAGATGACGTCACTATTTCACGCCGGACAAACCGCGTTGTGTAGAATTTTCGCGGATAACGAGACCGCGGATAACGAGGGCCGCCTGTATATACAGGCGGCCCTCGTTATCCGCGGTTTCTATACAACGCGATTTGTCCAGCGTGAAATAGTGACGTCATCTTTTCACAAAAACATGCGCACCGCTCGCCAGCATTATAGTTGCACTAGTGTCGTTGCATGCCTGTGCAGCAGCGTGATCATCTGCGCGGGCGCGAAAGACTTTTTCTGCCCACAACGCTCTCTAAACCGTGCATAATGCTAATGAAGCGTTGTCATTTTTCTGATTGTTCGTTATTGCTTCGTGCGCTTTGTCGATACCGCCCGCTGTGCACAAATATCATCTATCCATGGAACGTGGCATCATCGTTACACGAGGAATAATGCTACAAGATTTATTCGATGAAGCGAACAAAAGGGAGAAATAGCTCCATATAACAATGTTTTTAAGTAAAGATCCGGCAGCTGCGGAGCCTAACATTTTAACGCGAGAAGTTTCGCTACCAACAAGTTCAATAAACCCAAGGACTGGCTGGTCTCCAGGGGATTTGCGCCCACCTACAGGCAGTAAATAAATTGTCTGATTCCTGATGCGCCAAACGTTTCTGCCGTAGATGTTTTGTTCTATGTGCATGTGTTCTATGTGATGTTCAGTATTTCTGATTAAGTGCGCCTGTGTATTTTATGTTTCCCCTGCTTTGTACCGATTCCACGCACCAGTACATCGCTTAGCTCATTAAAGCATGGCGATTCTCAGGTGTTTAAAGAAAGAGCATCTTACTTTCGTCCTTTCTTGTATCTAATGGCCTGAACTGTGATGGGTGGCCCCTTTGCAGTCTCATTCATGTCATTATCTCGTGGCTAGATTCCGTAGTACCAAGACTGGAAGGATCACTCTGTATGATAACCGTTCGGGAAGGAATTCAAGGGTGGAGGACGAAATACGCGCCTGGAATACATGCTATTTGGCCTATTCATATGGTATCCTATACAACGCGGAATTCGTTATCCGCGGTAAAACGCTCAAAATTTGGGACGAATTAACCGCGGATAACGAGGGCCGCCTGTATATATATATATATATATATATATATATATATATATATGTCAAACCAAATTAGTACGACTATCACCGTTTAATGTCAACAACAACTTCGGAGCTTTCGGGGTTGCTCACACCCCGTCATCAGCGATAAAGACGCTCAAATTATCAACCTCAGATGAACTACTGCTGTCACAATTAGTTTAAAAAACAGTGCCTTAAACGGAGGATCTTAGTCCCGTTCATTTTAAGCAATTGACCACGATCTCGATCCAAAAACAGTTACTGAACAAGCATTGAAAGTTTTGGCGGTGGTAGAGCACGCATCCCAATGCACTGGTTCGTTGCATTCTATACCTATCTGTAGGGAATCGAATTTCATACGAAGGAAGATAAAAGAAGCTTTATTTATACGAAACAATAACACCTTTAACAGGGACTAGGGTGTGGAAGTTAGTGAAATTTGGTTTGATATCATCCATCGACGTGGGTGTTGCAAAATTGCACACCGAACAACCCAAGACCCTCACGAAGAGGAACCACTCAACACAGCAATCCGTACAGAAGATGATCCTGGGTCGGAAGAAGAAAGGAATAGAAAACGGCGATAATCATCAAAAGATTCGTCGTTTAAACTGTTCAATGTTTTTAGTTTAAAGAAATTGTTTAAAACCAATTGTGACGGGACTCGTTCACTTGATGTAGACGGGTTGAGCATTACTTATCGCTGAAGACGGGGTACGAGAAACCCCGAAAGCTCCGAGGGTTTTTGGCAAGCATTAAACGGTGTTCAGTCGTACTAATTTTGCTGACCACCATTCTTGAGTAATTGTTGAAACATGCCTAAGCAGAAACAACACGAGAGACAGCAAAGGAACTTATCGTTAAGTGTGTAATTGTCATTGGACATTGAATTGAAAAAACTTGACAAGTAGGTATCGCAGCAATTGACGGCAGCCTGTATGTTGTAGAAATGATTGTCGCGATTGGAGGACTTGGGGAATGAAATTCCCCCCCCCCCCCACCATCACCAGACCTCCTCCCCAATGGACTACCATTTCTCAAGCACCTACATCACTTCCTTACAGTGCAGTACTTCACTGAACAAGATTGAACAATACAGGTCTTACGGTATTTCGTCGCCTCAAGTGCTGCTCCATTCCATGCTGCAGTTATTAATGGACTTGTCCTTCGTTAGCAGAAGTGCGAACGCTCTCATATCTGCTTATCCGAGTAATACGCTGCACTTCCACTGGAGACAGACTTACAGTTTGGGATTCAAAATTGACAGATATTTTTAACTGGCCAACATTAAGCAGCATACAAACAATTTCACTCAGTCGAACAAACTTGGATTGACAAAAACTTCGCCTCAACAGTAAGCCGACATATCCTTTCTGATAGGCGAAACGTCCTAGTACTGCAGACAAACTTTGAAAACATGTGGACAACTACGACTGCAGTATCGTAAAGGAATCATGAACTGTTCAAAGATGCAGCTGCCATGTGCGCTCTTTTCACGATATGTTCCTGGTAAGGTTCAACAAACCAATTCGTTTACCGCACAACAATTTCGCCGCAAGTTTGCTGTGAAAACTTCGCTTTGCCAACTTACTTATACACTAATTGATCACTGTATTAACTGAGCAGAAAAGTCACCGTAAAAAGACCACCTATGGCAGCTTAAATGATTCTTTCTGCCATTATCGATTCCTCCTGGCAAATCAATGGACAAAGTCATCACAACGGGCTACGAAAAACTGGTAGAGCTTCCGCTGCTCTCACTGTTCGACAACAACTAGTTTGTGTGGTTTTGAAATCGGTATTTAACAACGCTTGCGCAAATGCCCCTTTATTGATAGACCCATAATGAAAATGTGCAAGAGAACATGCAATCTATTTATGATCACCGCATTCCAATGAATCGTCAACGCTTGCGCAAGTCGCTGGGACAATCGAAAGAATCATAATCTGACACTGTAGGCTTGCAGCAGCCCGGCCAACTTTGAATAGGCGCAGGCAAATGCAGAACAGTTTCAGCTGATCGCAAACTGCGCAAACGATAAACGATAGAGCAGATAACACAGGTGATTTGACAAGCTTCAAATCGTCTGAATAGTCTAAAACAGATGGGCGAACGATGGCAGGTTCGTCGTGATGATAAGATCTAAGCGTCCGAAAGACCGCACGGGAATGCGGCCGTAAAGCCACTGCTTTGCGCAAATGATGGTTTACTGGCCTCAACCGGACGGAAAAGGAAAATTCGATGCCGCGGAGTTCCGCCAGCGGCATGAAAGCATAACTACGCGTCTCCTAGACTCAAGCAACGAAAAAAGTACAATCTTGCAGACCTACCAAGCAAAGACAAAGATCGCAGTGTTCGTCGGGGCCAAATATGGAAACACCAAAACGGCTACACCCACCGACCAGTACGTACAAGAAGTATGAATCAGTGGTATACTGTAAAAGTGTGTTCACGTAGTGTTACAACTGCGGAAGCTGAATAGTCACCGGCCGCGCGAGCCTTCATTTCTGCATTAGAGGCGGGCATGAGCGAAAAATTAGGAAAGACAAGCTGCTGAACGGTTGTCCTCGTTGCGTAAATGACATGTCTTCGTAAGAATACCTGCGAATCGTTTTTCCTTGTTTTGCTTACTAACTGTGGAGTGGCGTAGGTTTCAGCTGCCGTTTTGTAACTAAAGTAGTTCAACGACTGGACATTTCCTCAATCGTAGAATATTGAATAGCGATCTCGCTGTATGTTCGCTGCTCCCTACTTACTAAAATAACAGGGCCTACAGTAGATAGCTTAATAGCCCTTTGTGTGTCCCTTCTTTAGCCTTGACCTGTGGTCCGCGAAAATGTACGACCGTTTATTGCGACCGTGGAAGCTGCCTGACCATGCGGTTGTGCGTTGCGATGATGTATTCATTTTGCGCAGGTGCAAAACGAGCAATGAGTACGAGCGCCCAAAAAGTGTACTTGGTGTCGGCGTGCAGGACTCCCATTGGTTCCTTCCGGTCGTCACTTGCCTCGCTGAACGCGCCGACACTTGGATCTTTTGCCATTGCGGCAGCTGTTCAAAAGTCCGGTGTACCGCCGTCGGCCGTACAGGAGGTATATATGGGCCAGGTGATTCAGGCTGGTTCCGGCCAAGCTCCCGCCCGGCAAGCAGCTTTGATGGCCGGTTTGGACTTAGGCACACCCGCAACCACCGTGAACAAAGTGTGCGCTTCGGGATTGAAGGCAACTATGCTCGCGTCGCAAAGCCTCGCCCTTAATCATAGACAAGTTATGGTGGCTGGCGGTATGGAAAGCATGTCCAATGCCCCTTTCTATATACCCCGTGGAGAATTACCGTACGGTGGCACAAAGTTGCATGACGGAGTGGTTCACGACGGCCTCTTCGACGCTACGTGCCAACTTTCAATGGGTGAATGTGCCGAAAAGACTGCCAGGGAAGAACGGATATCCCGCGAATGTCAGGATCGCTATGCCATCCGTAGCTACCAAAGAGCCGCCGCTGCTTGGGAGAACAATATATTTCAAGACGAAGTAATCCCGGTCGAAATACACCATAAAAAGGGCAAAACAGTTTTTTCCGAAGACGAAGAGTACAAAAGATGCGACTTTTCCCGGTTCGCCTCCTTAAGACCGGCGTTCGTCAAGGAGAACGGCACCATAACGGCGGCCAATGCAAGCACCCTGAACGATGCCGCCTGCGCCATGGTCCTGATGAACCAGATAGGCTTGGAGCAAACCGGCGCCACGCCGATGGCGGAGGTGATCTGCTTCGGCGATGCCGCCGTAGCTCCAGTTGACTTTGCAGTCGCCCCGGTCAGGGCGATCGAATGCGTACTGAAGCAGGCCAATATGAAGAAAGAAGATGTGGCGCTTTGGGAGATCAACGAAGCCTTTGCCGTGGCCGCGCTGGCAAACATTAAGTGTCTTGATTTGGATCCCGAAATTGTGAATGTTCACGGCGGGGCCGTCTCTTTGGGGCACCCTATCGGCATGTCCGGAGCAAGAATCGTTGCTCACCTGGCCCACGCCCTTGTCGCCGGTCAGTTCGGCCTAGCTGCCGCCTGCAATGGAGGCGGCGGAGCATCGGCAATGATCATCAAAAAGTTATGAGAATTCCAACGTTGAAGCACCGATCTCTGCATACCCTCTGTGTACTCCACTTTGGTCCATGAACATTCACTAAAAGGCTTTTGCATACATATTCAACGTTTTGCTTGCTCGTTTTATAGGCAAGATTACTTCTGTATGCAGTAGTGCGTGACATTTGGGCAAAGGACAATAAACGTGGTTGGTTGGATTGTAGGAAACTGCTGAAGTATCATTTTGCTGATGTGATCCACAATTGGCTGTTGAGAACCTGTGAAACGCAATTACTTGCGCAATGTATTACAACACATTACAATGGATCAACTGTAGGTAACAACGGGCAACCCAAGCTGAAAGGTCATAATGGATTGTTTGGACTAAAATAAACATAATAAGAATCACCTGAAAATACAAGTTCTTTGAAAACTACCTGAAGTTTCACGCTTGCATAGAGGTGTTGAAGAAAGTTTGGCTCTTCCTGAAGACTAGAGCAACTTAGTAATGCATTCATTTGTACAGTTTGTTGGCAGAAGCAAGCAAGAAAGAACGATCTAACGATGACTGCAAAAACATTGACCGATCACCAGGAGCCTGTACAAGTCCTAACAAACTCGAGTATGCCTTCGGAAATGCCATCACTTCTTGGGAAGCAAGGATGTCTTGGGAAGTCAGCATTGCTGGGGCAGTGCCGTTTCAGGCACAGCGGAACGGAACTGTGAAAGCAAGTAAAACTTCGCCTTATGCTTTGGAATAAATCGAAAACCGTCAGGCGCAGGGCCTAGAAGCATTTCGGATATTTTGATCCAATCGGCAGAATGATCGCTGGCCATCAAAGTTTCCAGATCATTTCGGCCAAAGTAGCGCGGGAAGCGGTCGACCATCCGTTGCGGCAAATACTCCAGAAGGCCAACGGGTACGTAGCGGTACAAAAATGATAACCATTCAAGAAGGAAATAGCGCGTACGATTGGTACCTTCCTGGTCAGCGCCCCAATGGTCCAAACCGTAAACGACGAAGCGTTTCAGGATTTCCAGCCTCTCCGAAGCGCTGATGTCCCAATGTCGTCTTTCCTGCACATTTTCACATGAGACTGCCTCTAAGACGAGCAACTGATACAACTCACTTGAATCTCTCTAAATATCCAAGGCTTAATCAGCGCACCGCGACCGATCATGACACCGGCCACTGTGTGAGCATCCAAATTGTGGTAATAATCTATGTAACCAAGCACATCGCCCACGCCAACCATAGGCAAAGGATATATAAGCTTAGCACATTCTTCCACATAAGCCCAGTCGCTAGGTTCACTATCCGGCTGCTCCTTAGATCTGCCATGCAGTGTGACAAGGTCAACGTCAAAATTTTCCAGCACCTTCAGCACTTCGTGAGCTGTACGTTTGCCCATTTCCATTCCTGAAACATTAACAATTACTGAGAAAAAATATGACAATTATAAATACAATAGTAATGCGCAGACATACGTACTAGCACCTCCAGGGAATAAATATGCAAATTCACAAGGAGGAAACAGTTTAACAATCGCTAAACATGGGAAATGGAAAATACAGTTCACCGAAATCGGTGAGTCATGCGCAATCCGCTCAAGTAGAACAAAAACAAGAAACTGATACAGCTCAGTATATCCATAAAGGATGCCTAGACAAAGTATTAATATTATTGATCATTTATTGTCGCTTCTAGCAAACATAATCATTCTCTCAATAGCTTACCTTGTAGGCTGACACTTGTGGCCTCTTGCTGGGCAATTAATGCTCTTTGATCATTTCTCCAACATAGCATGTTTCGCAAATTCGCTTAGAGAGCACTTCTGAATAACACCTGCGCAAGCACCTGTTAAACCAGTAGCAGTACCTCAGCAAGACCTTTCTTGCGCACAACAATGAATGTGCGCACAGTTTCGTATTTTCAATAATGATTACATACTCACACTGATTACGGATACCAATGACTAAAGTGAGGGTTGAGAGACCAAAGTCGCTGCCAAAGTGAAAGTCGATCAAACCCAGCGTAATATCAAATAAAGTCGCTCAAAACAAAAACTGGCCTAACTGAATTAATGCAAGTAAATTTAAATCGAAAAAGCACAGGCTCTCACAAATTCTATTTGTGCAAAGTCCCATCACCTCCTATTCAACCCTTTCAGCATTAATGGATTAACCGACAAGACAATTGACCATTAATTCCCGCCTACTAAGAGTACAATGATCATTCGATTTCCACTCGAGATGAAATTTCGGCACCGCCATGTCAAACCGTAAGCGCAAACGGCAACTTCAAGACACTAAGCTGGGTATCCAATGAATCAATGCGCAACACAAAAATTCCTAACAGGTGATAGTCGCTTAATAAACAATTAAAATACGCTACGCTAGTTCGTAAGAATTGTCTTCGTAACGGGAGCTGTAAAGTTAGCCGTTCTTTGTCACATAAAAATGCCTTTCGCATTTTTTCTTTTTACCATCAATAAAAGATGCGAATTCAACGGGTTATTTCCGTGACAAAGAACGCTACGCTAGTTTTCCTAAACGTCCAACTTCCTGATTCAACCATAGCAATTATACTCACTTGGAAAATGTGACTTCTTACAGGCTCGTATGATCTCATGCTTTCTTACTTCTATACGTATTGCCTGTGCAAAGAGAAATTTTATTGGGCAACTTACCCAAACGACATAGCTTTCGGGAGAACCTACTCCCGTCTTCAGCGTCAATTATGACGCCGTTTGTGTAAGCTGTCCAATAAAATTTCTCTTTGCACATGCAATACGTAAAGAAGCATCTTAGCATGAGCGATTATACTAATGCAATAGCAGAATGCTATAGTAAATAAGTTGTACGAACGTTAACAATGGGAAACAGTGAATGTTCTACAACTGTTTATGCTTGTCAAATGGGCTGAAGGTTTATTGAACGGCATTCCATGAAAGCGAAGTTCAGCATACCTGTCCTGAACTTGACTGTCAGAGGCACATTGCGCATTACGGAACGCATCCCGTCGACAATCTCGCCCAGTCGGTTCGTATCATTCATTAGGGAGCAGCCGGCGCCCATGTTGCAAATCGCATTCCTCGGACACGCAGCATTGATGTCCAGAAAGTCAACTTTGGCCTCGTCCAAGAGAAGTTGCGCGGCTTTGGCCATTACGTCGGCGGAGGAACCGCACAGTTGGACGCCAAAGAACTTTTCGCTTGAATGGCGCCTCACCAAGGCCCATTCGGAAGGGCTTCCTTAAGCAGGCAATCAAGGGAACATACTACACTGGTTAAACACAGGAATCTACCCTTCAGCAATTCGGTAGCCATCACCATTTCCGAGCAAGTTACGTCGGCACCAAAATCCACGCACAAGCGTCGAAAGGGCAAATTGCCAAGCGTACTAAGCGGAGCCAAGTACAGCTTGCCTTGTATGTTCATACGACTGCTTCTCCGGGGCAACGTGTCCGTTATTTCTTCCCCGCGCGACTGAATACTTTCGTGGGCGCGCGAGAAGATGCACTGCTGATTTACTGATTGCATCCTATGGTCCAAACTTGGAGAACCGCGTTGGTAATAATATGCGCCGGCACCGGCGTTCCGTTCAGTAGAGGATGATTCCGCCGCATTCGTCAGATGCAGGTTACCCTCGTGTCCCTGAAACAGAAGAGAGCAGACGTCCTGTTGCATAGCAATTGCAATGTGTCGAATGTGGCATATAATGAACAACACGCTGCAAACTTGCGGCTGCTATGCAAACGGCCAATTCTCAGTGATCAATAAATTATACCTTCATTCCTGCTAAATTGTAGCTCGCTTCATGACGGTTTACAATCGCATTACCGCTATCTCTCCCTTCGACGGAACCGTCACAACTGTATTCGCTTGTAGATATAACATATTCTTCTTTTATTGACGCAGTATTTTCGACTGGCATATTCATAAGAATATGGCAGAAACAACGATAGCGATAAGCTTTACCGCGATCACATGAAATGGAACGTGCGGTACGGTATTCCTTCAAGTGTTATCAGGTAAGATGTTCTTACAAACATTCATTTGCTCGTTGATTGGCATATCGACCCTCTCCGTTACTGCGCATAGAAAATTGCATGCCAAATAAAACTAACCCAACCGGCGGCTCAAACGAGTACTTGACTGGTTTGTCCCAAATGAATAGTACCGAAAGTGAAATGAATAGCACAGAGAGTGCCGAAAGCTCTGAATCGATAAGCGTTCTCTATCTGTGATATTTTCTAATAACTGCTCATCCATCCGCTGGTAGGGCATTTTCAGATCTATTACAGATACCTTCAAACGGGTCGACAGCCGAAAAAAAGATATCCAAATGAATAGTGGCTGATTAAAGATGTGTTTTCGACTTCAGACGACTGAAGGACCGACAAGACTTCTTACGCATTTCTTCCAGCAACCTGAAACGATTAACAGCTTCTGACTGTCCAAAAACAATGTTAGATCATCATTACTCACAAAAGAAGTAACTGAAGCTATACTGATTACAAAGAACTTATGCGCACCAATAAAAATTGCTAAACAAACTCCCTCAGCTCAATTGCAACAAAAATAGACTGAAGCGTGTTACGCAACTGCTCTGATTCTGACATCCCCATTCTTTCTACTATTTTTTCTACGGCCTGTTAACTTGTTCGCTCCGTGATAATAACGCTGCTTTCATTCACTTTTGGCTACCCTTGGAAGGAGAACGTAGTTGCATGTCGTACCTATGGGAAGCATAATAAACGTTCATGTTAACGAATCCTATCCCCGTCGCAATGTCCTTATTAAGATCAACGAAAATACCCACAGAGAGCTGGAACACTCCAACTGAAACCACAAAACACGCACTCATGTCAAGGTAAGGGTCACAAATTCCAGCGATGGCGCAAAGCGTAACAGCTGCAATTGGCATCACGTTTCAATTGTCAGTACAGTCAACGAAGTAAAACAGTTCGTGATTGGCGGTGCATTTGCAAAGTGCCCTCAACTGAATTCAACTCACCGCGAAACGAGCCGTAAGGAAAACTTGCACAGGACGGACTACAGGCATTGTTGGTGAACACCTGAACGCGAGAAACGTCAGCGACCATTTTGGTAAATGGATTCCTATTTTCGATCGGTAGGCCAAGCAAGGAAGCCGCACTCGCCCTTTGACATTTACTGGACTCTTCCCAAAATGTAGTTACTCTACTTTGCGCAGCGCTAAGCAATTGCTTCTCTTCCATCTCTGGCGTTTGCGAACGCAACAACTCACACGCCACGCATAGTGCCGGTGACGTAGAAGCGTTGGCCGCGTTTCAACAACTCGAGCGCAACGTTGCACAAATTCCTGGTGTCGTCAATGCCGCAATGATGGTGGCCACAATGGCGCAGATTCAACAACCGCAGCATGGCCATCATGCCAGCCGGATATTGACCAGTTTCGTTGAACACAATTTTCTTTATGTTGATCCACCTACGAAAATACCAAGGCACCTCCAAGCCCAAAAGATGACACTGGCTCTTCAGCATAATGTTCATGTCCCAGTCGCCGCAAGTGACGAAGGCCCATCGGTCGACGCTAGCGTCCGTCAAAAGACCCTGCCGATCGAGCCATGAGTGGAACTTGCTCAGCACCTCTCTAAGGGTCGGCTGGTGGTCGACCATTGCTTGCACAATTCCGGTCAATTCGGTGCAAAACGAGCTGAGCACGGGATTTACTTCAGGACGAACGTAGGCGTGAAACTCGGAGGCGACCGCAGTTCTCCCAACGTCAATGTTCATGCAGGGAAATTCAATTATTTCCTGCGGATCCGTTTGAACGGGACGATCGCAGGTGGCTTCGAAATCGACAACTAGTAGGTGGTCCAAATGCTGACCACTTCCGCTGGCCGAGGCCGTCAGGGTGCGCTTCAGGACGGTTGCCGGTCTTAGCCGACCAAAGGATCGCGCCATTTCCGCGTCGGCACTGCCGATCAAATTTGGCGGAGCGAAAGCAACTCAAAGCAAACCGTCCCGACTTTCCATTTGACGCCTTCGCGGTCGAAAACAGTAATGCACCTGCAATTATCTGCAAAGCAACAAAAACATCGAAGTGCACAGCTCCTAATCAATGGAATAACCGAACTTTGAACGCTGAAAATGATAAGCACGGAAAATTGAGAAATATTTACTCGAACTTACAGTCAGTCAAACACGGCAACAAGCGGAGGCCGTTGCTACATAAATTCATCATCGACGGGCTCCTTGGTCACCTCAGATTCCGGTGGGGCACTTGTCGACGTGGTTTGCTGCGGAGCCGCCGGAACGGAAGTGTAGTTCAAAAAGAGTGGCTTTTCGAAGCCGAACAAAATGCTGATCAACTCGAGCAAGGCGGCGTGGAAGCTGCAGTCCGGCGAGGGTCCAAAGTCGTAGAAGCAACGGCAAAGAGCCTCGAACAGCTCGCTGCAGTGAAGCCGGTTGACCAAGCTGTCGTCGGCAACGAAAGGTGGCGTTTCAATCAGCTTCTTCACAAGAAAGCGACGCATCATCGGGTCGCGACGAACAGCGATGGTCGAGAAGAGTCTCAGGAACAGAGCCCTGTCCCGGGTGCACTTCGCAATTGTCATCAGCGCGGAGGCGGCCGCCCTGCGCACCGCGCTGCACTGCGAGCCGTCCATGTAGGACAACCAGAGGGTATGGTCACATTCGATCAGTCGGGATACGCGCAACTGGGCCAGCGACTGCAAACTAACGCAAGTGATCACCCTGTTGTGGCTTGGCTCGATGTAATCCATCACCAGGTGCAGAGTCAGGCGATGGAAAATTCTAAAAGGCACATTTTTAAAACAAGCGGCCAAACGGCAAAGCAATGTTATCCGTTGAAAGGCGATTGAACAAAAATGGCTCCACATTTCTACCACAGCTCGCTTCCCCAAGGGCAAACCGACCGATATTACTGAACGTACTTGCTGAGAAGACCCCTCACGAGAGGATTGGTCGGCTGAGGAGGGGACTCCTGAAAAAAGCGAGGCAACGATTCGGACTGGGTCGGCTTGCGCTGGATAGCAACTCCAAGCGCCTCGAGCAGGGCGGCGCGGTAGTGATCGTCGGAGCGCAAATTGCGATCGTTGAAATTGTACTTCAGCAGATCCAACAGAAAGGCGAGTATGTCCGACGGGCAATCCCCCGTCGACGTGCGCACCTCAGCCATCGCCAGCACCAGAGCTTTCTTTAAGTAGTAGTGCTCCAGGTTGGTAAAGTTGTTCGGCTTCGGTATTGACGAGCAGCTCTTGCAACCGAATATCTTGCGAAAGACCACGACGAGCGCCTGCTGATTGACCAGGCCGGAAGGCAGAAGGTTCGTAATGGCCGACAGCGTAAAGCAAGCCTCGCAGCGAACCCGATAGAAGCACTGATCGTTCTCTATGGTGTCCCAAAGGATCAGATGGGATTGAAGGCTCGGAAAGTTGGCCATCGCCCGCAAGGCGTCCAATTGAGCAATGACGAATCGCTCGTGCTTCAACTGGTATTGCCAGTTGTAGTCGGGCTGCTTGACTGACACAGTGCGATAAGTGCACAGGTCCGGGTCGATTAGTATCCAAAGGACGGGACAGTCGGAGTCCAAGTTGTTCAGGTCAATGTCCACCTCCTCACCCGTCCACAATGGAATCTTCCGCTTGCGCTGACGTCTGGCCTTTGAATGGCACTGGATGTCGTGTCTGGTATGCAGGTCGTCCACTTGAATAGTGTGCGTGAACAGACCGTCCAACTCCTGAACGTTCACTGGAAAAGGCGACCATTAGTCAACTGGCTTGCCGGAATATAGGAAATCTCCACCTGTCAGCGAACCGAGATAACGGACCACTCCGGTGGCCGTTGGATCCTGCTTAATTTCCAGCTCGATCATATTGCGCTTTCTGTTGAACGAGTACTCCACGCTAAAATCAGCATGACCGCCCTGCCTGATCCACTGGTCAAGAAAGGTTTCCAAATCTTGACCGCTAACGTTGGACACGCACCGGCAGAACGATTCGCAGGATAAGAGCATGTGAGACCACTGGCCAGGTTGCAATCGTTGCTGCGAAGCGAACGACGTAATCGACAGCAGCTTGTTGAGTACTTGAAGAAAGATCTCCTTGCCCAGCCTTTTCTCCAGCATGCGAAACAGGAAGGTCGCCTTGTTGAGCACCATCTCGCCTTGGCGTGGACTGCAAAGCAGCGGAGAGGACGGGTCGCCAACGCAAGTTGCTTGGCTTGCAGATGATGCATTTGGCTCCTTCTCTTCGGCAAGCAGCACCAGTCCACCGCGCTCCTTTTCATACGCGATTACTGTACGCAAAATGTTCTGCATTTGATAGATAAACTCATTGTTGCCGAAGAACCGCTGCTGATAGAGCATTCCGATGTAAAGGGCAATACCCATGGCTAACCAGCGTTCCTTAAAGTCGAAGGGAACAACAAAACAGCCTACAAATGGAAAGTTGATTTCTTAAGCTCGGGCACGCATTATACGACAGAGAATACCAAAAAACTGCTTAGCTACAGCCGTGGCCATAAGAGCTCTCGTGATGGGCTCCTGTTCGATCACGTCTCCGTGGTAAAGGAAGGACGTGTCGATCAGGGACAGCGTGGCGTAGGAGACGCAGTCGCCCGGCAGGTCGTAGACAAAAACTTGTTTGTACGAACCGTACGGATAGCGGAAGGACAAAAGTTCTTCAAAGAATTCGAATACCTTGTGCAGCACACTGCACGTATGCTTGAGCAATGGAAGCAACTTTGGCAAGCAAAAGTTGGACAGCTCGTTCATTTCCGTATGAATGAACAGGTCGAATGGACCTACGGCGAGACCGATATTGCAGGCCGGTGTTGGCGAGGCCAATTGGTATACGAAAGTTTTCGTCTGACAATCCTGGCTGACGCGAACCATTTGCAGCTCGCCCGAGCAGACGGCGGTGAGCTTCGAGTCGCAGGTAACTTCCAGATTCCAAAGGCACAACTCCCGAGGACTGTCAACGCACGGGAACCACGAGCGGCTCTCGTAATTCGTGCTCTTCCAAGTGTAGACGTGGCAAGCGCGCTCGCTCGTCGGATCGTCCGCTTTACCCAGATTGACGAATCGGAGGCCCATTTCCGGCTTTTCAAAGGTAAACTTCAATTCGATGCGAACCAACTTCTGCTCGTCGGCCAACGGCCAGACCTCCTTTGGAAATTCGACTGGAAAAAAGAGCGCATCTCTTATGCAAATGAGCGCAGACTCAAAACGTTGGCAAACCTATTAACTCTCCGCCAGTATTCACCTTGGCGCCGACCTGTCGAAACAATTGATTCAGCGAATTTACGGACAGCTGGGGCAACCTGGAGCCGTCAATGCGAGGCCAGTAATTCTCGTGGACGTACAAGCCGTCCGCAGCGAACTGTGGAAAGTGAACCTCAGTGATGACGCACTGCTGGGAACAGCACAGACGCAGCGATTTGACTCCTCGAACTAAAGGCAGCAGCGAAAGTTCCGTGCTGCAATGCATACGTTGCGAGGCGAAGTCGATCTGAATAACTCGCAACGTCTGATGGACAAGCTTGTATGGCCGACCAGAATCGACCGACGATTTTGGCAAACTCATCTCGGCAACGTGGTCATGTCCTGACGTTAACCAAAGACGTCCAAAAGGACGACAGGGCTATCCCCGTCGAACGGCCTATCCAAGAACAATAACAACGGCGAATCGAGTCGTCGTACAAATGCCTATTAAGGTAAGAGAGCGAAGAGACACGATCAGCAAAGAGTGCATGAACCATCAGCAACTTTTACTCAACTATGATCGCCTCCATTCGCCGTTCAATACGCGTTTGCCTTGTGCTTTGGAACAAATTGGAACCCGTCAGGAACCGGGCCAAGAAGCATTTCGGATATTTTGATCCAATCGGAGGAACGATCGCTGGCCATCAACGTTTCAAGGTCGTTCCGACCGAAGTACCGCGGAGGACGGTGGTTGATCCGCTGCGGTAGATATTCGAGAAGGCCAACAGGGATGTAGCGGTACAAGAAGGAAAGCCATTCAAGCAGGAAGCGACGCGTACGATTGACGCCTTCCTGGTCGGTGCCCCAATGCTCAAGGCCGTAGCCGACGAAGCGCTTCAGGATTTCCAATCGCTCAACGGAGCTAATATCCCAATGCCGCTTTTCCTGAACGCTGGCATTTGAACACATAATAAGCTTGGGCACCGAATGACTTACTAGGATCTCCGTGAATATCCAAGGTTTGATCAACGCTCCGCGACCTACAGCAACGCCTGCCACGGAGTACTTGTCCAAATTGTGGTAGTAGTCTGTAAAACTGAGCACGTCGCCTATACCGACCAGAGGTAACGGAACGCAGGCCTTTGCACATTCGTCTACGTAGTTCCAATCTGCCAACTTTGTATACCGCTGGTCTCTAGATCGCCCGTGTAAGATGACTAAATCGACGTCGCAATCTCTTAATGTACTAACGACATCGCGCGCAATGTTCTTCTGCTTCTGTATCCCTGCAAAAGAAACAAGCTGCTCCTTTAATCACTATAGCAATCGTCCGCCCTATGTATCTTGCCTAGTGTGATGCATTTTCAAACCAAGTACGAACAGAAGCAGATTAAAGACCGTACGAGTTAAGATTTTACAAGCGCATTACTAAGGGCTGACAAAGGGACCGCAGAAGTCCTTTTTCAAAACACTATTTGCTCCCAAAAAATAACGTAACCCTTAACAAGTCACAAATGCAGGTCGATTCCAACGAGTACGATTAGAAGGAAACCGATAGGTATCCATATTGAGCTCATTTCTGAAACCAAAGATGCTGAACTCCACTAAATTGCAAGGCACCTTCATTTTGAATGCAACAACCACAGCCTTGAACTATACGGCCTTCTTAAAGCTCATGAAGGCATCCCAGTCAGGCTAGCGACATCAGTCATTACGCCCAAACGTCATTAAGCGAACATTCATCCACTAATCGAACCAAAACAGTCGCATGATACAAACTGGAAAACGTTTTGAAACATAACTAGAAGTCTACATATATCACACAAGGACATACTACTGACCTAAGACCTAAAGAACCCCTGCACTAGCATCCCGGTAGAACATACACTAACAGGGCTCAAAATTTGCTAAGGACGAAAATCTCAAACGAACGACTAAACTTAAAGGATTCCAAATTAAGGAACAAGCTTTGTTCTGCACGTTTGAAGCCTGTTCTGTAATACTTATTAATACATCCAAGGGAATTTTCTTTTAAAAAGGGACGACTCCCCAAAAAGGAAACAGCCTTCTACAACCGCTGAAGTTCTGAAAAAATTAGAAAAGGCGTTTTCCAAAATTGGCTATTCCACCGCCACACGCAATGTCGAGCAGCGTGTAGATGACAGTTTCGCCGTCACAGAAAACGGCAAGGGAGCACCTATGCATTGGATATCTTAACAAGCTGTTTTGTAGACAAGTATATTACCGAAAAACAGCCAGACAAGGTTGCTTTCTTAGATACCTTAACCGTTAGGTGTGAATACCGCTTGAAGGCCAGTATCTCCAAAAAAGCCAACCAATTCGGACTGGCATCTTCACTTTTCGTCCTGCCATTATCTTTCAGTTTCTACAGTAACCATAAACGGCATGATAGAGGGCCGTGAATATATGCAATCCAAAATATTTGCACTCAGAATTACGTCACGTTAAAAGCACCTACAGAGCACTAATAAAATAGGTAGATTTACCTGTTCTTAGTTTAACCGTCAAGGGAAGATCATTCATAACTGAACGCATTCCTCTGACAACCTCAATTAATCGGTTGGTTTTCTTCATTAGGCTGCAACCGGCTCCCTTTTCGCAGACCAAATCAAGTGGACATGCAGCATTGATGTCCAGAAAGTCAATTCTGGCCTCGTCCAAGAGAAGCTGCGCGGCTTTGGCCATTACGTCGGCAGAGGAACCGCACAGTTGGACGCCAAAGAACTTTTCGCTTGAATGGCGCCTCACCAAGGCCCATTCGGAACGGCTTCCTTAAGCAGGCAATCAAAGGAACATACTACACTGGTTAAACACAGGAATCTACCCTTCAGCAATTCGGTAGCCATCACCATTTCCGAGCAAGTTACGTCGGCACCAAAATCCACGCACAAGCGTCGAAAGGGCAAATTGCCAAGCGTACTAAGCGGAGCCAAGTACAGCTTGCCTTGTATGTTCATACGATCGTTTCTTGGCGGATAAACGTTCAGGCAGTTTCTACGAATCGATGACACACCTTCACAGGCCCGGCAAAAGTCGTATTTTCGCTTCATTAATTGCTTTCGCAAATCCAAAGTGAGCAGGTTGAATTCGGAACCATCAAACCCCACTCCATCCAGGCCCAAGTCTGCGGAGGACGAGAAATCGGCGCCTGCATGCTGACCGGCGAAACGACAGGAAATGCCGAATCGACATTTGCCGTATTTGCTGAACAGCGGACAGGCACCTTCCAAATCCGTTGGCTTTGTCTCCAGGTAGGACGACGTATCGTGCAGGTAGCGACACTTTTCTCCGTATGGACAGGTTGTATTCGACAGAATGAACGAACATACCTTGCTTTCCAACGGCGATCGAACGTCATATGGTCGGTCGCGATTCACGCCCCGGTTTCGCTTCGTTGCAACGTCAAGGTCGCTATGGTTCTCCGAACTGTCCACTCGGCAAAGTATAAATTCCGATTTTATTGGTGCCACAGCTTCTTCGCTCATTCTTAGACGCAGAAGACTCGCCGAACCGTTACGCTTAGCACCCGCATTTCCGATTCATCATTTGCAACATGGAGTACTGTGCTGGTAAAGTGCCGAAAGGTATCTACCTCTTGGACCGCTGTGGTGCAAGTGGGAGAGTCAAAAGTCCTTTTGCCCCAGCATCTGCAACGGCTTCTTGAGAAAGGGTTTGCTGATATTTACCTATGTTCATAGTGCGTTGTGCATTGTTGGCGAATGAACCTGCAGCCACTTCGTCAAGTACGCAACTGCCTCAAGCGCGCTAACCGACGGTGAACAAAAACGTGCACGCTCCTCAAAGCGTCGCTGAACCTTTTTTGTGCAGTTCCAACATATATTCTCTATTACTGCTGAAATCCGTTCATTATGAATTTGTGGTGAGATGATATGGAGCGCCGCAATTTTCCAACCAAGGATTACAACAGTTTCCGCTCTCCTTACCAATTACTACTTAAAACATGTACCACGGCATGTGTAAGCTGACAGCCTCGTAAGGAGCAGTGAAAAAGTTAATGCTCTGTTGAAACACATTTATTTATACAAAGGTGCAAATAATGTTTCCTTTAGCATTGCTACTGTGTCGGCAGAAAGTTCAACAGTGCACCAGAAGCTATGCTGCGCCATGCAAAGGCTCTCATAGCAACCGATCTATGTTAAATCACATGGGTACAGTAGACGATTTTAACGATCATCAAGTACATGATTTAAATCAGTGATGCCCAGGTTGTATCGCTATGTTGGCCGTAACAGTTGCTATGTCTGTTTTGAATATGGAGTTCCCATTGTTAGAGGAGTTAGCCTTATGTTTTCATCTTACGGCGCTGCGTCGTTGGGTCATCAGTGTCAACGGAAATGTTTTCTTAAGAAAAGACAAGCCACATACTTTTGGAAGGGACACTTTCTCCCATTGTAATCAAATCAATGCCTTGCACTTTACAATATGCTGCTTTACGATTGACTTTATACTTACGTTTGAATGAGCTCATTGACATCAGGCAAACAAAGTAAACGCAGGTACCAACCGCAAACTCATGCCAATCTTTAGGCTTCATCATTGTGTAATTCCTAATCGCGTAAGAGCTGTAAAAGTTTATTGCCACTTTGAACAAGAAAATGTGTGTTTTCGACGTTCTGTCTATTTTAATACACGGTTAGCTTCCAGCATAAGATCACCTCATTCATATTTACGTGTGCTTCATGCAGCAAAATGAATTTGTAATCATGGGGCCAGAAGAAAAGGATCGAATGTGTAACCGTATCTTAGGAGTACAGGACATTAGAATGAGTTGAGTGCTAGATGGCGGAAATAACGGTAGTATCGGTGAAGTTGTTTACAGGTACTATTTTCGTGCCAATATTGAAACGACCGAAAACGATTCGCAGGGAGTAGACGGGTGGATACGATATTGGGCCCATGGAATGAGTTTTAGTCCTTAGTTTAGTTTCAGTAGTGTGTGCCCTAGTAAACGATCGTACTGAGAGTACGTGTTCCTTCGGGCGAGTCGTTACAATTTACACCGCCCGAACCGCCACCACTGTGCACTGTTCATACGTGCTGTTCAGGCCGACACATCTCAGGTTCTTCTAGAGCTTATCATCTACAAAAGACTTCAACGTAGCTACCCAACATTCCTGTGGGACTGCATTCGCCATAAAGAAACAGTGGAAACGGCCGAGCCATACATCGACATCCATCGCTATGCAGAGCGTACCGAGGGCTGGCACCATGGTCCTCCACGACCTTCAAAACCAAACGCCTAACCTCCAGGTAGGGCACGGCAGGGTACCATCTCCAAGACCTCACCGCTCATGAGGTAGTCTTCCTCTGACCCGTTGTTCGAAGATTCCGACTTAGTGCCACACGTTCTGACTATCTGAGAAGTCTGGAAACGAAATTGCTGCGGTCGCCAAAATTGTAACGACTCACCCGAACGAACACGTACGCTTAAAGTGAATGTTTTAATCTGCCAATCAGCTGACTGAAATCTTAAACTTTAAATTAAAGTGCATCGTTGGACAACGGCCTAAATTCACAGCGTAAGTGCTGTCGCATCGACCGCCTGGCGGCCTGGCATGCGGACAAAAGAACGAACATGAACGTGCGTTTTGACATTGACGAGGCGCTGGCTTCAAAGAAACCCCTAGAAAAGCAGGAACTGGACAAACTTATAAGAATCCTGCTAAACCGTCGAGGCACAAAACCGGGAACGCCAGTACCACTGGATGTAAAGGAACTGGAACGATTAGTCTGCGATGTCATACGGATATTAAAAGAAGAGCCAACGCTACTCGAGCTGAAACCTCCGTTAAAGGTAGCAGGAGATCTGCATGGTCAGTTTACTGATCTGCTGCGATGGTTTGACCACTGTGGTTATCCGCCACAGGAGCGCTACTTGTTCATGGGTGATTACGTCGACCGAGGCACAGAATCATTGGAAGTGATCACGCTGCTCTTTTGCTACAAATGCCGTTACCCGAACAGGATATTCCTTTTGCGAGGAAATCATGAATGTCGCGTGCTCAATGTGGTTTACGGCTTTTACGACGAGATGGTAACCAAGTTTGGCAAGGAAAACGGAGTTGCCCTGTTTGACTGGTTTAGCAGGGCGTTCACATGGTTGCCAGTGGCAGCCCTGGTCGACAGCAGCATTCTCTGCTTCCACGGCGGTCTGTCTCCTGAGCTGACTAACCTCGATCAAGTAACCAATACGTTTTAAAAACGTCAAATTGCATAGCGAAAGTTCAGATTCGCAATTGGCCTCGTCCAGTGCTCGTACCTGAGTATGGCCTCTTCTGCGACCTTGTTTGGGCGGATCCGGATGCAACCATCCAAGGATGGGGCGAAAGTCCAAGAGGTATTTCATTCGCATTTGGTCCCGACGTAGTAACGAAGTTACGACAAGAACTCGACGTGGACCTCTTTGTTCGAGCGCACCAGGTAAGTGTTAAAAACACAGTCTTGCATTGCACTCATGTGGCGGCCACGTCCAGGTTGTTCATGATGGATTTCAATTCTTCGCCGGCAACAGACTGTTAACTCTGTTCTCTGCGCCCAATTACTGCAATGAATTTGGAAACGCCGGAGCAATGATGAACGTCTCTGAAACAATGGAGTGTACATTCGAGGTTCTCAGGCCGGAATACGAATTGAAACTTAATTACCTTCCATACGATCCTCATTGCAAGTTTTAACGTGCTCAACACTGCCGTGCTTACAAATGGACTTGTTCGCTTTACTTTTGCATAATCCTTGGCGCTTTGGGTGATCACCAGACTGCAGGCTAAATGATAATAAAAGGTTGGCAGCAAACCCGTAAAGAAAAAATGCTTGAACTTCCATACCGAACTTGTCGGCAAAGGCTTGGATAACCTAAAAGGACGGCGCAGCCAAATTCTGCCGTTCGCGCGTACATGCTTTAGTAAGTTCTCTTGTCGCATAATTAACTTTCGAGCAAACAACAATTAACGAACAACAAAACAGTCAAAAGTTTCACAGGATACTCAAAACAACGGAAGGGCAGTGTGCTTGAAGGGACGGTCTTACGACCTTTTCGCTTTGACAACCCGTCGGAAGAGCTTCCGACATGGGTGCTTGTACAACATTAGTCCGCTCACTTAGGGGGCACCTGCCAAGCCACTTTCTCTATCTTCGTTCCACGGATGCAATTCGAAGGCGAATAAAAGTTCCCTGACGCTGCGGAAGCAAACGATCTGCTAAAAGGGTGCGAAACTTAGCACGGCCACGTTTCGCCCAAGAAATGGAAAGTTTGCCGCTACGCAACCGCTTAGGAGGCGCTCCTGGTCATAACGAATGCGTACAATGAGCTGTGCAGCTCAAATCCACGATGGATGGTCGTTTTGCACGTACACCCTTCGTTTGGAGAAAATTTCGTAAGCCCTTTCCAGTTCCTCGATCTGACCGTACAACTCTTCCTTCATTCTAATTAGACCTGGCGTGTCCGTTCGCACCGGAAGATGGCCAACCTTCGAATAGAGATCCAAAATGGCTGATTTGGAAACATCGACAGTTGTCAACAAAATTGGCCCATGGTTATTCCACTCATTACTCACCGAGATGAATGGAGCCCACTATTCTGCGACGCTCCTCCTCCGCAATCTCCTCGCAGCCGCTGGGAACCTCGGCCTCGACCACCAATTCAGCCTTCGAACTATGGTTCCTGTCAACGACCAATATGTTGGACGAAGTGCGAATAAACGTGCAAAATACTCTTTCAAGTCAACTGGCAACGGGATCTCCCGTTCCGCATCGAGATGGTCAAGAGACTGGGCAGCCCGCAGTCGAGGCGCCTCCATTCCATTTGCAAACGAATTGCGCGTGCAGTTGACAACGGATGCCTTCCCTGTCGCCTTGTTATTCAGGTCAATGTTACCGACACCCTTGGGATCCTCATGGCTATTCGAGCGTTGCAGGAATAGTGGTTTGACGAGCTGCGAGCGACCCACCTGCTGTCAATAACGAAAACTCCGCATTGCTGTTCGCCAACGCTCAACGACGACGTACCCGCGAAGCTCTGCTCGAGGACGCATGGTTGAAGGCTGCACGGTCGACCTTGCCAAGTTTGGCCACGCTGGACAAGTCGCGAACAAGGGCCACATTGTCTTTAATAAAATTTCTGCCTGCAGCTTCTAAAGAAGAGCGACGCCAGTCGTATTCCAATAATGGAGAAGCCGAAATGGCTGAGCGGTAAACGAAGGCAACATACTACTGCGACGAAACGATAAATCGATGGTTGAAGACGACTGGAGTAGCTTTGCAACGCCGCAACTGGATACGTTCCTTTGGTAATTCAACATTGCTTCAGGCCTAACACGGAGACACCTGGGCGCGTCCGGAAGGATGTTCATCGGACCACGACTTTCCATCGCTACAACCGGCCGCCATCCAGCGGATGCATTACCAATTCTCCGTCATACCTACGCCTTTAGTTCATTGCCCCAGTTGTGACGGGCGTGACGTCGTCGCGAACTTATACGGGTCGGTCGCCCTGGCAACAAAGGCGCAGCGGATGCCAAACACGGACCGCGGCAGCCAATCAACGTTAGCCGATCAACAATAACAGTTTACGCCAGAAAAGAGAAAAGGCAAGCCGAAAGGCACAAAGAAAAAGAGCAGAAGAAAATAGGTACAAACGGGGCCGGAAAACTAAGTGATACAGAATAGACAACAGGTACCTATGAAGGCGTCATACAAATTGCATTGGAACCATCTCATCGTCGGAACCCTTTTGCTTGCGCCTTGGACTAGCGCTGGACAGCGGCGACTGGTTAGCCGGTCTACCCGCCTGACGCGTCAACGACGGTGGAGGCGGAGGTGTGAAAACACTTTTCGGCGTTGGAAGAATTTTAGCAGCGCTGGAAAGGGGCGTCGCCGAACGGGATGCCGCCGGCGGCGGCTCACCGCCTTCGCCGGTTGGCGTGGACTGCTGGCCGAACGTTGGCCTTTCATTGGTCATCGTCTGCGGCTTGTTGAGCGTGTCGACGGAGTCGACAAGGACGGCCGCCTTCGGTATCTTATGCAACTCGCGGTAGCGAGTCCACAACGAGAAGATCAACTCATTGCAGAGCACGTTGCCCGTATGGGTTGATACCATGCGCAAAAGGAAGACGCCGTCGGGACGCAGGTAGTGATCGACGAAGTTGGACAAATGCTTCCAATCTTTTTTCGAATCCGGCGGTGCGTCCGACAAGTCCAGGGCGCGCTTGATGAAGGCGACGCGCAGGGAGGGAAGCAGTATGGTCAACATCCAGTACAGCAGGTTGATAAAGGTGAGAAGGGCGAGAATCAGAAACCAAAGCCACAGGAAGAGGAAAATTTTTTCAGTGAACATGTTGATCACCAGAACGCACTGCACCGTATGCCGGTGCAAATTGCCCAATACGCGAATGTCGAAGTCGCAAAGTGTCACACGGGGGAAGACACCGGAATTTTGCCATTCAATACCCTGAAACTTCGGGCAGTCAACACGCTGACGTAACAAGATTTTTCGGCAACGGTAGCGTTGGCGAAGCTTTCGCTCATTCAACAAATGGGCAGAGAGGAGACGACGAGAGCGGACTTCGCCTTTCGTCACCACTTAACGACGCCACGGCAGCCAAGTAGTTGGGCGCTAAGCGATTCTTATGAATAGGAAAAAGAAAAGTTACGCTGATTGCAATAAAAAGCAGTTGGGGAAATTTTGTTGCACTTTTCTCAACAACGAGCAGAAGGGTTAATGGTACGAGGCGGATGAAACGAAAAGCGTTCCCTTTGTTGGAAGACGTTGAAAGCTGACTGCTCGTTTTCCTCTACCTGCTATTGGAACTGACAACGAATGATTTCTTCTTCGCATTGACGCCGCTACCTGCAACTGCCACCAGCGACGCCATTTAGCACAGGGAAAGTTTTGCGAGAATGCAAAATGCTACGAGTACTACTAATACTAGGTTGGATAAAAAGTTTGTCCAATCCCATCTGAGCTTGCAGTGAAGTTCAAAAATCGAAACAAGATTACCAAAATCCAGCCATTTTTGCCCAACGAGAAAGAGGTAGACTAATTCTGTCAGAACGGAATTCTGCACCTCTATTCCATTAATAAAAATAGAGGCGACATCCTTACAGTCCGTCGACTTGTGGTTGGCGAAAACCTGCCCTCGAAGGAAGTTGTTAGGGAGCTTGAGAAGGTGATATTCCGTCTCGAAGAGGTCTGGCGAATATGCTGATCGAAAACTATTTACGCCGTGATTCAAAATGTCTATGGAAGAGAGCAAATGAACGCCCGCTGGCTGGAAGGATTCTCAAATAACGTCGGGAATAATTCAGGAACTCCGCTGCGACGAGATATGCCCACACAAGATGACACATCGAAAATAACTTTACTGGGTCGCCCACGAGTCCTTATATGCACCGAAAAGATTCGAAAAATGTATTTAGGCCAACAGCGCCCGCACTAAGATGACTTAGTCTGCGAATCTCGTATTTCTGGTTAACGCAGCCTCATCCGCGAGGAGGAGCGCTGAAATTTAAGAAAAGCAGTAAAGAATGGAGGAGTCGCGGTTCCTTGCGCGCCGTATACTTCGCAGCTACGCTATCATGGAAGCGCGAGCTGGAGTAACCGGACATGTGCAATACAAAAAGCAAACGGGAGCAGTTCGCAAGTCGAAGACAACGGTTCAACAGCGCACACACTGAAAGAACGGAATAAACGTAGGTTAAAAAATTCCACGGAAAAACAGCGCAACCTAAGTGCTGCAAGCATCGCGCTAACGGGAGTCGTTTTGGCTTTTCCGAAAACCGACGTAAAAGAACTTGAAGGGCGCTGAGTCCACCAGTTAATGGCGGTCGGTCGGATCAGCCGCGACAAGCTACAGCTGAAAGTATCCGCGTTGACACCTGAGTCTGGCATAATTCGATGCCGCCGTCAAAACATCCCAACGCGTTCTACTTATACCAGCAACCCGTCAACTTGGAGACCAACGGTTAAGCGATTATCGCTTCTACAACGCCGCAATGCAAGTTCAAATTCGGCTCAACGTTTAAGCAGCTCAGACGAGTTTTGCAAGCAAAGTTTCAACGAAAATCACGTACGCAGACTTACTGAGTTTTCAAAGGACAATTGGTCAATAATTTTGCGCAAGATGGGCAACGCATATCGGCATCATCTGCGTATTAAAAAAGAGAGCAGCAGGAAAGGCGGACGGCAAATGACGGAAGCAATGTGCCGACTTGCGTTGCAATCAAGCCCGCCGCCGGCGGTCAGGAGGGGATTTAGAATGGACATGGACTTTGCTTCAAATGGAAGGAAAGGCACAATTCAATGGTCGCAACGTTGCTCGTGTGGGACGCAACAGAGAGAACCATTGGGACCAGCGCATTCCGCCGGCGGTCTCGCGCAACGCAAAAGCGGCATTCCGCAAATCCAAGCGCCCAAGGTGTCCGCAGACGGTAAGCCGATCCCGCGGAATGCGCTCTACGTCCGCAGTCTGACCGATTGATGTTTTTTGGGTGAGAACCTTGGAATGCAAACAAATCCAACGACCGCAAGGCGACGGCAATATCCGGCAGCCGCAAAGGCAAGGGAGAGGCTGCCTCGGTGGAAAGGCGCACCGTCAATCCGAGGGTTCACGGCATTTTAACAATTGAACGTCGTCCTTCCGAGGCGACGTGAAGACATCCTCTCCCCTACTTGGCACAGCGCATTGTAGTTCGCCCATCTCAATCGAAGCCCGGCAAAAAGTACACGGGTAGTCAAAAGTCAATGGATACCTATATGATGTGCCTAAAATACACGTCATCCGAAGTTACGAAGCCAAAAATTCTATTAAGCAAACATGCCCAACCCATCATCAATAATGATGCAAGGTGTTGTTCACAGAAACGTCTTCTGGAAACCCCACTCACACCGACAAGAAACAGATACACATCACTGAATGGACTACCATTCGGCGACCAGGTGATCCTCTTCGTTATCATGGATGCCCTTTAAGTATGCAAGCAAGAAGTCATCTCAATTTTCGCGCCCAGCAAAGGCGGAAACAAAACTACTTGAAAAAGAAATCCGATCCTCAAATCGCCTTACACCGGTGACGCGGAATCAAAGGTGAGCTAAGGCAGAGAAGGCTGTTCAGGAGTGCTTTCGCCATAAAACAACCAAGCAAACAAACAGCCCTCCGTTTCGACCAGCTTCGTTAAGATCATTTCAGTGTGGAAAAGAACTCATTACAGGGATTGCCGATCCGCACAGGCGACGACCTCCGTCGGCGCGTACAGGCACGCGGAAAGCGAAACGCAGGCATGCGAGAACAGGCAAAAGGCGAAAGGCATATGTTGAATTAAAAGCAGCTTGCATGCAAAGGAAGGCAACACCGTTCTGAGCGCTTGCCAAGGCGAGAAGAAAACGACCACGCCATTTTTGCGTGAGTCCTTTGCCGGTCTAAAAAGGAATCCGTCTGCGCGCGACGGCAAATTCATTCAACAAACGTATGGTAGCAAATGCTTGACTTCTCCGAGCTCAAAAAGCGAAGGTTAAAACTACGGCAACAATTGAGGGACATTTCGTGAACGAACGAGCGCTTCAATTTGGCTTTAAAAAGTCGTTCCAGGAAAGAGAGTAAACAGAACGGAGTGGAGACGAGCTGTGTGTCACGTTGCACAATTGTCAACCTTAAGATCGTAGGAAAAGGCAATTCGCCTTTGAGCGAACACATCACCGAGCAGCAGCTAAGGGATTCTAATGGCCAGCTTAACGACGACGTTTGTACGGGCGTATACGAGCAACGCCGGTGCGGCGGAGGAGAGAAACGAAATGAGGCTCCCAAAATAGCCGCCAACCCCCCTCCCCCCGAAAAGACAGGTCATTACGGCTAGGAAGTGTGTGTGTGTGTGTGTGTGTGTGTGTGTCGTTGGTCGAAACGTCTTCCCGACGAACGACGCTGCAATCAAGTGCGTACATTTTATATGCGCTAAACGGGAGCCCTTGTTAATGTCCCCCACTGCACCCGTCCGTCACTTGGGACGACACCGGGCGAGCAAAAGTAGCTGCCGCTCACCTGTAGGAGGTTCATGATGACTCCAGCGCCAAGGAAGGCGGTGCTTTCGCTGGCCAAGAACCGATTCAACAAGAAGAACTGACCAAAAACGTTCAGAAAGTACAACGATTTTACAAAACAGTAGATGAGCGTAACGTAGGCGCCGTACAGCTTGCCAATGCGGACGAATGCCCACAGGTAGACGGACCGTTCCCTGCGACTGTACTCACGCTGATAGCGCAGCGCGTCGTCAATGTGCCTGGAGAGGACGTTGACCGTGTACAGACGATTTTGGGGCTCTATGTTCCTAGGGTCCGTGGCAAGCTCCAGCACGCCCAGTACGTTTATTCCTGCAAGCAGCAAAAGCCTGAAACACCGAGGTCCCCGGACGACGCGGACTAACCTGACTGGGCGTTCATGAATCGCCATACCGACGTGGGAACGTAAAACATCAGCGCTTCAATGGCCAGCACAAAGGGAACCCATTGGTAATAGCCAATCTGACGTTCCTCTCTATCTTCAATGTGCTGCGGGATGAGGTCGTCGAAGGGCACCCAATAGGTGTTCTGTATCCAGCAGTAATTTTCCGCATACTGTTCCATTGCTTTGGTAAACTGCGCCGGCACCCAGCACTCGATCGGATGGCCTGCGTACTGTTTAGCCGACACCAGGATGGCCATCATAATGATGACGCCAGTGGTGTAGTAATAGTTGAGACGATCAACGAAGTCGTCGTCGACGCGAGGTTCAATGCTCTTGAGCACGCTGGTTAAAAAGTGCATGCTGAGCACGGACTGTAGACGGTATCCAGCACCACGACCTCCCAGGTGGGGACCACCGAGCTCGTGGTGATGGGTCACCGGAGCCGGAACCACCGGGTTCCAGACGGAGCCGAGGCGATCGCCAGCTGCAAAACGTTTCTGATCAGCGAACGGACTACCGAGCCGTGCACCCCCGACGGAGACACACACGGATCAAAGCAGTCCCAACAACGGCGGAGGCGAGCGCTTTGCCGCGGAACCCTCCGCTAAACGCAACTGGCGCCCTCGCTCTCCGTCTCTCACCTTTATCCATCAGCCTTTGCAGCTCCAATGGCCCTTTGCCTCGAATTTCGCCACGACAAAAAAGTCATCGACGCACGGCTAACGACTGCGCAATTCAAGACTGCCTGCGCGCTTCTTCGCCGCGCCCAGCATGCCTGAAGTGGCCAAAGAATAAAGGAGGCGGACCGTTAAATGGAACGCATCGACTGCGCCCCTCATTCCAACCGCCGACCGCACCTTCGAGTGGCTGGCCGAGAGCCTAGCTTCCCGGCGTGACGAGCAAACGACGTGGGCACCACATCCCGGCCGCTAGGAACGGCTAGGCTAGACCAGAACGGCCCGAGGGACGGCAAGCAATTGTAGTCAACCTGGATGCGTCGGAATGCAGGTCCAACCCGATGGAGCTGGCCGGGGAACAACGGACAATGGAATTTCGTGGACGCACAACGTAGGCAATTTTCGGAAACGGAGGCGACGCTCCACAAACGATGACTCAACAAGGGGGCAAGCAATCCAACCAGACTGCCGCCGAAGAATGGTATCAAGAAGGAAAAGAACTAACTAAAACTTGTGAAGAAATCGACCGACGGGCGGACGGCTCGGAAGTTTAAAATTTCAATTCCAGCGACATCCCTTGCGTTGCGACAATGCGCAAAAGGCCCTCGAAGCTCTCCAGCTGTTGGTTTTCGTCTCCGGAAGGTAAGGTTCAACTGCTGGCCGTGCGTACGTGCACGGCTCGCCGACGAGCGAGGAAATGGGCCCAGGGCAGTCACCTTAACCAACCTGAAGCATCTTTCAGTATAGTACAGAAAAAATTGAATAACTGCCCGGCGATGACGCGTTTGACAAGGCAGAAAGTCCGCCGGAAGGGAAAGCGCGGATGTTAGCGGGAAACTTTGCTGCAGACGTTGGATGGGTCCGACCGAACGGACCAATGGAACATTTGGACGACGGCGGCGGCTGCGGGCTCGAGCGCGAACGTAAAAAATGAATATTGCTCAATTTCGAAGCATTAGGCGCTTGTCAAAGAATACGCTCAGGCGGCTGGGAGCGGCAAAGTGAGAATCCTTCGCGAGGGCGACATTGTGCTTTAACGGGAACGATTCCGCAGTGCATAGGCGCCAGCTCCTCGTTGCGGCTCTCGCAAAACTTGCTATAGCGACGGGCCATAGAGCTGTCAGCGACCCAATGAAAGAGGAACAACTTTCAACCGGAGCACACAAATCATGCGCATCTGCTTCCCACGTTGGACAGGTTATTGAAAAAGATGCGCGTTGAGCGTTCGCACGTTGGTCGCTTCCACAAAAGGAGATTTCCAAGTTGGACAAATTGCCAGGCCGTCAGCCAACGGTAGGGAGCAACGGCTTGGGCGACCAACCGAAACGGATCAAAGGGTCGTGGCCCGCGGGAATGACACTCCAACGTGAACAGGAAGAACAAGCGCAAAACGGTAAAGACGAATGGCACCCACCGTACATGACGTCAAGCGCTCAGGCCCTCGATGGCTTCTCGTAAACTTTTACGTAAGGAGCTGGTACCATCCGTCGGTCCAAACTTGCCAGTATATCAAAGGAGAACTATGCAAAAATAGTTGGGAAGAGAGGCGAGAGAAAGAGAGGAGGCAAGCAAACGCCGGCAGCACCAAGTGCACGAAGGCAACAAGCGTTTGCCATCGATTCCGACACATACATACACAACAACCTTCTCCTATTCACTGAATGGACGCCAGGCGAAGTAGACGGGCAAGAGCAAACGGGACGCATTTAGCGCAGTTCCATCTGGTCAACCTTTCCGTCGTCAGTGGAAAAACTTTAACGCCATATAGGTGTGTGTGTGCGTGTTTGAGAGAGAGAGAGAGAGAGAGTTCCAGACCCTTTTACCAAACGACAAACGGAAACCGCCCAACGGTAAATCTCAATTTCGAATCGCTTTAAATACGCCGGCTTCAAGATCGGCGATGATTGATGAATAAAGCGAGGCAACCAAAAGGTGTATACTCTGCTTCGTCATCGCGGCAAACGAATATTCGTCTACTCCGGCAGTCAGACGGTAGCACGTGAGACGAAGATCGACGACGAACAATAGCCACGCGTACAAAACGACGGGGGCACCCATGAAAGCCAGTCGCTTAGGGCACGTCCAGGTGGTGGGCGCGAATTTCACGGGCCAATCGAACTGTTTTGGGCCCAACACCAACAACGCGGCAAGGATGCTGCGGCGGTCATCGCGGCACAACGGCAGACGGAGAGAGAGAGAGACGGGAAAAAGCCGCCGACTTTTTGGTGAGCAAAGTTTTTCGAAAAAGTGAAGACAACTCGCGTCCTCTTGACTTGGGCCGACGAAGGAGGGCCCTCCTTCCGGCGAGCAGCTTTAGAGAGGCACGGTCGTTGACGGCAAAAATGAACCACCGAAACCTAGGCGGAGGCTTTTCAGTCCTTGACAGCCACGAACGCGTGGCGCAAAGAGGCCGGCGGCTCCATTCTGGAAAAGGGCGGGATAAAAGCGCCAGCCTAATGTTGACAGCTGTTTTGACCGCTCGTCGTTCTGGAAGATCACTCAGCAGCCAACACGAAAACGATACGAGCGTCAAGGGACCGCAAATTACTGTAGCCTCGGGCGGTCGACCTCTAAAAGCGTCTCATTTTTATCCGAACTGACGCAGCTACTTTTTGAACAGCTTGGCAACGGCCGAGAAGGCTGCTTGAAAAGTGGAAACAACAATGAAAGCCCAATTCTAAGGATGGGAGAAAAGCCCTGACGATGCGCATATTCAATTCACGTTAACGGCAACAAGCGGAATGCGCCAACAGGTGCGTGCCAACGCCTTGTTGCCAGCAGCACCTGTTAATCGAATTGAGGACTCACCTTATCGGCCCAGAAGTTATGGCGAACAGGAACCGACGCAACGGGGGAACGGGATAGCCATCGAGCGCATAGCAAAGACATCGCATGAAGTGGGTGCTCCGGGCAGTAGCCGAACTTTTAAATGCCTCCTCCGTGACTGAACTTTTTTTTCCACTCGCGAGTTGCAACTGCAAAATGCGCCACTTGGCGGACAGGGACGCCGCACCGAGCGAGAAATAAATTTCAAAAAGGCGACCCCAAGGTGGCACAAAAGCGTTGGACTTCCACATTGGCGTCCACGCCGTCGTGCTCACACTACAAAGACGCGTCATCGCCCCGACGGGACTTTAACCTCGGATGAGGAACCAAGGAGCGAACCGTCTGAGAAAGCTGGTCGCACGCCTTTTGTGTCAAGCTGAAAAGTGGGGGGGGGGGCGAGCGATCCCCAGCGAATGGGATGCAGCATCGTCGAATGCGGATATCTGCTTTCAACTTAGACTTCCGTTGGCAAATAAAAAGAAAAAACCAACGAGCAAAACCGATGGCCTAAGCAACAACGCAACAAGCGCTTTTTGGAACAGGGAAGGTGCGAACGCAGCCAAGAAGGGTAGATGGCACGTTGCGCAGCTGAACGCAAATAAATATTCAAGAATACTGGTTGGTCCTCGCCTCGATATGGTAATAACTTTGGCAAAGAGATCAGCCTGGACCGCCATACTAAGGCAATTGCGCATGCAGCTCGCTTAAGTTCTGCGCGGTTGGGAAACTTTGCCTGCCACAACTAATACGTTACGTAATTTGTATGACGACATCCGGAGTACGCGCAGCCTCTGAAGGCCGTCGACCAACGAGGCGTGGCAAGGTGTTCATAATCATAGAAAGAATAGCAGGCATGTAAACGGCAAAGAAACATAACTGATTATGATCTGCAGCCGAAACGTACCTCGCGCTTGGCACCAACGCCAGTTGATCGACTCCGCGAAAGGACCGTCAGGGAGAGCACACCTTCACGCTCCGAACCGATACCGCGGCTGTTCGGCCAAGTCTGGCGGCAAACTTGTGAGAATCGAAAGCCCGCAGTGCCTCGACGTCTTTTTTTCAGCGAGCATTGAGACGAACGACCGGGAAGAAGTCTGGCAAAGCACGGCCGACCGACAAAGACGTTCAACTTTCACGCCAGGCTGAGCGCGCCACGATTTTTCGCCACCTTTGCCTGCAATGGGCAACACCAAGCATTACTATCAATAATACAATACGACGGCGGATGTTGGTCCGGCAAACGGCGAAACGCACGCTTGGCAACGAAGGTGCCAACAAAGCGTTGCCCCAACTTGCCCTTTGGGCATCCTTGGCATCGCCACGCCAGCAGGGATCCTTGCCCGCTCTGCTGTCGCAGGAACAGCAACCGCTACGGGTATTGGCAATGGCTCCTCTGAAAGGCGGGAAGACAGAGCAGAAGGGAGAGACGCAAAGTCCCTAAATGCGCTTGCGAAGCTGCAGGCGGCTAAAGGCACGAATTCCGTGGGTCCTGCTGCATTTCTAATATCAATACATATTCTCCCGCAACTAATGGAGCTTTGCAAAGACGCCGGATGACTTGAAGTCGCGGACGTAAGTTCATCGTCTGCCGCGGAAGCAACGAATGCGATTATTCCATAAGACTGTAGGGTCGCACCGCTTACGTGGCTTGTAGGGTGCTTTTCGAATTCCCTTTAAAGTTGTATTTGGACAGACAGATCGACTCCGGCGAGGTCAAGCAATCCGATTACAATTGTGCAAACTTAGACACTGGGTTTATTTTAACGATTCTTGTTTTCATGATGGTTCTTCGTCAAGCACGGCTTGTACCCGTTTGTTCGTAATGTCTGAAATTAACCAAAACAAGTCCCTACGAGCGGATGGATGGGAAAGTTATTAGCAAATGTCAGAACAATATTTAACCTTCGGAGCTTTCGGAACGTTCTGGTTCCGTCGTCAGCGATATGCGGTTGTGATCACAACCTCATATCGCTGACGACGGAACCAGAACGTTCCAAAGCTCCGAACGTTAAATATTGTTATGACATTTGCTAATAACTTTCCCATCCATCCGCTCGTAGGGACTTGTTTTGGTTAATTTCAGACATTACGAACAAACGGGTAAAAGCCGTGCTTGACGAAGAACCATCATGTGCAAAACAACTGTGCTTAATCGCAATATTGCAATTAAAAATATAACGCTCATGAAGTCTGAATTCTCAAAAGGTTATCACTTTTGAGAATTCATTGCTGTTCGGATTCTTGGTCAGTTAAACGGACCCTCACGCTGACCGTGCCAGTTCTATCACTTCCTCGGAGTACAATTGCTTTTGCACACATTCGAGAAAAGCGCCATGGAATATTGCTGGAACGTAAGGAGTCGGAGCGCAAACCTATTTCGAAATGAAAAGTTACTTTGACGAGAAAAAGAAACACGAAAACGTGCGAAGAAAACAATGCACTCATTTTGGGCAAAATGTTGCATTGTCCGGCGGAGAGCGCAAAACAAAGGCGCTGCGCCTATTCAGGCGCGACGGAATGCTTTGCTGGAAGGCCGAATGGGTGAATTAAACTTCGGCGGTAAACACAATGACTGGCGCGGAAAATAAATGTCCGTCGAAAAGCAAAGTCTCTATGCACAGCAACGATGCATCATTAAAATTGATCTTCGGATGTGTGAAAAGAGTGCAGGCAGTCTTGCGTCAGCTAATGGCAATTATTAGTACGCAAAGCGTAGGAGCGCGTTCAAGAAAGAACAATGGACGAGTAAAGTACCCTTTTTGCGCAAGGCAATAACTAAACAAACAATTATTGCTCAACAAAGACGTATGGCACAACGGGTGAGCACACCGTGATGGAATGCAATGAAGACTTTCCTTTGATTCCTACGGAAGCGATCGTTCGGGAAGCAAACGTCCGCCGAAAGTGTCAAGGAGTTTAGCGACCGCTTTCCCAGTCGAACGGCCCTTTTCTTTTGCAGGCATTAAATCGTGGCTACCAACAGGGCCGACACTTTCTTCCATAATGCTCTGCGCTATTCATGAATCGAATGAGAACCACGAATTCTCGGCAAACGAAACCGCTTTGTACAGTCTTTTCCAACGAAAAGGCGGCACGCGTTTCGGAAGCGACGAACCCCTATGGGACACCAAAAGCAATGGGAGTTCACGTAGTTCCCACTGCTAAACATGGAATTAAAGGTTCGCTACGAAATGCCTCGCATTCAACGGTTATTTTTCCGTCGTTCAAGCACTTCGGAATTAAAAGCTGCCGTTGCATGTCGCAGCCGAGGAGCACCCAACGCGTCAGACGCTCTCAATCATCAATTATGCTGACATAAGCTATGGGAATGTGATTATCAAATCGGCAATTCGTAATTGGCGACAACTTCACCTGCAATAACAATGCGAACAGATGTTCACATCAAATACATTATTAATAGAAAGATAAAACATAATTTATCTTTCCACTGCTTCCACATATCAAAAATATACGAAACAGTAAGAACGTTAGAAGAATTACGCTGTTAAAGTGCTATATCCGCATCGTCGGCAGATTTACAAAGGAACAAACGAACAACCCAACCCCACAGATGATAAACTTGCTTGCACGTTTTGGATGCAAACCCATCGGATCATGTGCAGAGCTGCACGAGCACATGGTCCGGTCCCTTCGAACTGCGAAGAATACATAGGAGAAAAGATCGCCCACGAATAGACGCATTTTTCTGTTCATGCGTTAAGAAAAATGGGTGATATGCATTTGCAGAGCCAAGCGCTGCAATGGTCACTTTTGCACGAACGCTAGGGGGATTCGCACATGACAGGTGGCCTAAAGGGTTGACTCGTGGAATTTAGCCCAAAGTGCGTGCACATCTTCGCCCGTAGTCACGCATTTTCTTGGAGCATAGCTGGAAGTCGCGTACTAGAATACGAAGGCTCTAAAGGACAAACGCGATTGGTATTTTTATGAATTATTAAACGCCTTCGTAAAACAGCCGTCTATTTTTACTGACGAACAAGACAATCGTCCTGTCGTTTGCTAGTTGACATAAAACATCAAAGGAATTCAGTCGGAAACCCACTGCACTTGCCCAGGCTGATCCTGATGCAGATAAATGCATGTGCCATCGAATGTGGCAATATGGGAGAGTGAAAAATGCGTTTTTTGGCGTGCCTGCACAGGGCAAGCACAAATTCGCTCTGGCAAAACAAGCCACCCAAGGAATTCGCCTTATGCACAGGCTCAATCAGCAGAACGAAAGTTCGGGAGGAAAGCCTAAGCTGAAATGTCGCAAAGGTGCATTCCCAGTGTGGCAACTCCAACCGTCGGACCTTAGCAATTTCGCTTGTAAATGCAAATTACAGGTAAGCAATGGACTTCACCTTCCAAGACCGTTGAAAAAATTCGAAGTTGACGACTTATTGCAACGCTGAAGAAGTTTCCTTTGTCAAGTGCGCGAATAACGCAAGGATAAGAAGCTTTGAAAGGAAAAAGTGCACAGCTAAGTTTTGAATAGCAAGTTTGGCGCTTAGGTAGTCTGAAGAGGGAAGCTGCCTGGCCTAAGGACACTGCTCCTAAAAGGCAATGCCCATTGGGAGTCGATTAGCTGTTTTACAATCATATTCCAACGAACGGCGAAAAACGGAAACTGTCCGCCTCCCGAGAGTATTCCACGGAACACTTCATCGCTTGACTAAGCCGCATGCAAGAACGACCAGTTGAATGGCTTGCTTAAGTTTTTCACTGATGTTCAACGAAAGGAATCTGACGTTCCACGCGGGAATGACGACATACGAAAATTAATCAGCCAAATTTCCGATACAAATCATTCAAGTGGAACCCCTTATCAACAGTTTTGTTGCTTTACTGGGATACTATGTCTCAGGATGGAAGAAACGAATAAAGATCATTACGAAGTCAGTTTCATGAACTCAACTGCAAGCGGCTCAATGTGAAACGATAGGTATTTAGCCACTGGAATAACCAGCGTGTCCTTAACCTTCAGTCACTCAACGGCAGCATCTTCTCAGTACAGTGCTCCCTTAGTGATATTGCGTAAGTTTAAACGTTTCTACGAAGCTCACTTTTCAAGCTTCGCTCTGAACGAAGAAAGCTGTTTAAAGTCACCTACAGTAATTGCTTAGCCATCAAAACAGATTTGTTATACGAAAAATGGTCATGCTGAGGAACATGGCCGTTCAAAAGTAAGTTTTACGCAAATAAATCTAAAAGTGGTCGCAAATAAATGCTGAGTACTTTCCGTTATCACAAAAATATCGGAAATACTGAACAGGAACATTGTTGAGTTGAAATAAGGCCCAGAGCATATTTTAAAAAAGACGTGCATGCACACGATCGTTCATCACAAGACGTGATCGTTCATGCATACATACCTATATTTTAGGCTTACATTGTCCGAATAAGGCCTGTTATTGAAGTAAATGCGTGAAGGTCCATTTGAGCTCTCATCTCATGTTGGTTGGCTTGCAAATAAGGAGTGTGCCATTCTTGAAAGTATAGTTATTCCATGTTTAACCGTTCGACGAAACGACGGCCATCGCAATAGTTGAAAACGAAGAGGTGCTTGCTAGTGTGCCAGATTCCATCTTCCCGGATTTCCTAATATATTGTACAGCAATATATATATATTATAATAGTTGAAAACTGGATGCATCGTAACGGGTCGTTGAGATGACATTTGTGTGTTAGACACGGTTTTCCCGTTGGTATGGTTTCAGTGTATCTGCAATTAACCAAAGAACCTCACCAGTCAACGATGGGTTAGTTTATTGGTAAAAGTTGCGAGAACACTGTAACGTACGAATCGGAGCTTTCGGGACGCTCTAGTCCCGTTGTCAGCGAAAAGGAGCTAGAGCGTCCCGAAAGCTCCGATTCGTGCGTTACAGTGTTCTCGCAACTTTCACCAATAAACTAACCCATCGTTGACTGGTGAGGTTCTTTGGTTAATTGCAGATACACTGAAACAATACCAACGGGAAAACAGTGTCTAACACACAAAAAGCAATATATTAGGTCGTAACGTATGAAATGTCCGTTTCAACAGCACTCTTGCTTCTTTGAATGTCTGCAATTGAAACTGATGTTGTTTGGCAATGTGTTATATATCGTATGAAAGCTTGTTTCCTGCTCTTTCTCGTCGTACCGTTGGTGCTACCTATTTTCACGTCCTATACATGTTATACCGTATTCTTGCAGACATGAGTTTTAGGCGCTTTCGAGAAATTTTTCTTTATGAGTGGAAAAATGGCACGAGTGTTGCAGTTACTGCACAGAATATCAATATTGCATTTGGAGCTCTCTCAGTAAGCGAACGGACCGTTCGTAGGTGGTATCGAAAGTTTGAGAAGGGAGATGAGTCCCTGGAAAGTGAGCCGCGTGGGAGGCCGGAGACTCGGGTCGATACTGACACATTGAAGGAGCTGGTTGAAGCGGATCCAAGCCGAACTGTACGAGAACTAGCAGTAGACCTGAACGTTTCTCATACAACGGTACACAAACACGTACGTCAAATGGGTAAAGTGAAGAAGCTGGAAAAATGGGTTCCGCACGAACTCACTGACCAGCAGAAACTTATGCGCCAACAAATGGCCAGTTCACTGCTTATCCGAAATGAAATGGAACCGTTCTTGGACAGAATCGTAACGTGCGACGAAAAATGGATCTTGTACGATAATCGTAAGCGCTCTGGACAATGGCTGGACGCAGATGCATGCCCCAATCAAGTGGCAAGGCCGAATATCCAACAAAAGAAGATTATGGTCACTGTATGGTGGTCAATGGGCGGTATAATCCACTACAGTTTTATGAATCCCGGCGAAACCATGACAGGGGAGAAGTACTCCTCTGAATTGAAAATTATGCACGAAAAACTCAAAGAAATACGGCCAAGACTGCTCAACCGGAAGGGTCCAATACTGCTGCACGATAACGCCAGACCACATGTTTCAAAGATTGTGGCCCGGAAACTGGCAGAGCTGAGGTACGAAACCCTGAGTCATTCACCCTATTCACCCGACCTGTCCCCTACGGATTACCACCTGTTCAAGCACTTGGAGCTCTTCCTGCGCGGGAAAACGTTCCCTAATGAAGAGGCTGCAAAACAGACCTTTCGGGATTTCATCAACTCCAGAAGTCCAGGTTCCTACATTTCTGGCATACAGAAACTTGTATCACGTTGGCGAAGATGTGCTGATTGTGATGGTGCTTATTTTGACTAATAAAGTTAAACCTGGGCAAAGTTATGATCGTTTGAAATTTCAGTACAAAATCGGACATTTCATATATTACAACCTAATATAAAAGGAGAAAGGCTCCTTTTCGCTGACCACGGGACTAGAGCGTCCCGAAAGCTCCGATTCGTACGTTACAGTGCTCTCGCTACTTTTACCAATAAACTAACCCATCGTTGACTGGTGAGGTTCTTTGGTTAATTGCGGATACACTGAAACAATATCAACGGGTAAACCGTGTACAAATAGACATGCCATTCCAACGACCCGTAAGTATAAACACATTAGTCTACATACACTATATACACTCTTTTCGTTATATATGATAAATCAAAAAACAGTAACAACTGCGAGCAATTTTTCATGGTATATCCCCGTTCGTTAGAAGCCTTTATTCTTCCTTCAACAGGCATAGCTTTCGGACCGTACCTTCGGTCCGTCATCAGTGTCAATAAAAATTTTGCCGACTGTCCCGTCAGTGGACGGTTTAGCAAGCCACTCCGCTCGACCATCCGGACTGGCGACACCACCTATCAGGTCGAACCTTGACCCGTCAAGTGACTGTCGCCCGCCCAGTCAGTCATGCAGAGGTGCGAGCATCCCCACCGACTGAAATTTTTATTGGCACTGATAACGGACCGAAGGTACGGTCCGAAAGGTATGCCTGTTGAAGGAAGAATAAAGGCTTCTAACGAACGGGGATATACCGTGAAAAATTGTTCGCAGTCTTGCATGTACCCCGTTAAAAGAAAAAGCATGTTTATTATAAAACCAGTAACATCAAGCCGCACATTCCATCATGACACACAGAAGACCCATTACCAGACATCCCATTTTCAAAAACGGTAACACGAATATTGCTCAACATTTAATATCACCTCAAGGAGCGTCATTGTACGCCTTTGCATTCAAATCGGAGGAAGCAAAATTACCGTTTAATCGTTCGAAGAGGTTCTTCCAGTATTGCAAGGTTGGGAAAAGTGGTTTTCTTCGCAAGTGCAACTTCGGGACAGCATTCACTTTGCAAGGATATTGCCGTGCTCGTGAGTTGTAACGTGCTTCAGCCATTTCATCCAGCTCCTTCATAATGCGTAAGGCATTGTGTTCTCGGAAGAAGTTCACCGGAAGCATCTTGCATGATGAATGCTTCACCCATTCGCCTATCACTTTGCCACAATTATCCATGAACGACGAATAAGACAGAATAAGTAACGCGGCAAAGCTTTTGAACACACCTTTTCCTACTTTTCAAAACCGAGGAATTCGAATTCTTCAACGAAAAGAATAATTATGACATCCAAGTAAGGTTAACCCAATGAACAAAACTCAATGCTCAAGCGAAACGAGGAATGCAATTAGGAGTTATGCTAGCTCAGAAATGAAAGTGGACATCAATTCCTGAATTCACATGTTACCTAAAAATCTTAACATTTTCCCCACTTGGCCTACACGTTTCCCTACAGCTCTTGGATAAGAGCTTCCTTAACGCACCGAAACTGGACCAATGGAACCATTTCTAATGGCTCCCAAAAAATAACACGTTGCCAGTCAAAGCGAACAATCGTTAACGGTGAAACATATGGCTCCTATCCATTTAGAATCCGTCATACCTATCAAACCATCTCGCTAACGGAAGCATGCAGGCACATTAGCTTGTAAATCGACGTGAGGTGAACGAACAATTTTATTGCCCTTGCTACGGACACAATTAAAGTTGGCAACCTGCACAACGGTGAATTAAAAACGCTGTCGCGACACGCGATTCCTCAATGCTCTTCCAAAAATGTTTTCGTACTATCACGCTACAAGTTTACGTAACTTGAAAATCAAAAATTGCGGCTCCTTTGTTCCGCTGGGAAACTTGTCCGCGTGCAAGATAGGCGATTGCAATTTAAATCTAATAACCTTGTGTTGACCGTTTCAAGGATTTTGTCCGCGGTCGCAATTATGAAACTGGCTTTTCGCTCTCAATTGACTTTACAGACACGAACATTGCCACAATGAACCAGCGCCTGTAAATGTAAAAAAGCGCCTTGTCAGACGGATGCGTAATAACTTATAAAAGACAACACGAGGAGTATGTTCGTAATTGAATACGAGGAGTATGTTCATTATTTACTTGCCATGAGCTGTCGTGCGCCGCTTTTGACGTAAAGATATGTGTGCTTCTTGCGAAGAAAACTGGGCAGGATAGCTTGGAAAAACCGCTTTAGAAGAGTATGCATTCTCTGGCATTATAGTTAGCGGTTGCCCATGTTGGGTCATGTGATCCCAGCGCCCCCCCCCCCACCCCCAGGTGTCACCTTGCCAAGTGTCGTCGGTGCGCCCCTAGATGGCGTTTCATTGGTCACAATGACATCATGCTACGTCATGCTAGTTCTCTTCGTTGCTACTATCGAAAAGCACACACACACACACACCTACAAGTCCTTTGGCCAACCATCAGGTTGCTGCTCCATGTTTTCTCATGCCACCGTGTACAATCCAGCCACTTATCCCACTTTATGGGGGATCCTATCTGATCGCAACGCTTGTTCCCACGTTTTGTGCCTCATCTCGCAACTTGACGGTTCGTCTTCCAAACTTGCTTCAGGCGTGATCCTTTCCAAACTTAAAGGCCCAACACCGAAAACCTCGCGAACGCTACCCTTCTTCCAACATTTTCCTTACACAAAGGCCCTATATGTGTCGAGAGTAGCAACGAAGGGAACTAGCATGACGTATCATAATGTCATTGTGACCAATGAAACGTCACCTAGAGGGCCATCGACGAAACTTGGAATAGTAACACCTAGGGGCGTCGGGGTAACATGATAGTCCATGTTTTCTGATACTGACTCATTGTAAGTGCATCCATTCATAGTAAACAGTGAATCCTGCGCACCTGTTACGTTTTTCGATTTCGTGATTCTCTAGTTTCAGTTCACCAATGAATTCTGATGCAGAAGTACAATCTTTACAAGAAAATACTGCGACAAAAGCTCGAGGAACACCTGCCAATGATTTCTTACCCTTAAGAAAGCATTTGTTGGTAAAACAGCATGCCGCTTATATGGTCTAGATTTGACCTAAATATGTTGTAGCAGAATTTACCAGAGTAGCTTGTGGCAACTCATTCCGTGAAATAGCTTTAATGCGTGGTCCACGACACGAATACAGTTTCAGTATATGAAAAGTACGTTCGACAACCCGAAGCAACTGTTTGTAGACAGTGAAGAGCCCAGAAAGATAAAAAGATAAACGAATGTCGTCTGTTACGCTGTGATCAGATAAAATAGTCCCATTGCATAGTGCTGGTGTTTTTCGTGGATCAGCAGCTGTTATCACTCGATCTGTGCGCGATCTTTAGACTGAGGCGGAAGCTGGCTGATGTTAATGCTAGATGCTGGAACGTTCTTTCCAACAAGCGAGCGATGAATATGAGGAATAACGCCTACAAAACATGCATAGCGGAAAACAGGTTCACACCTCAAGCGATCACCTCCTCCAGCAATGGTAGCTTTAATCAACGTGTCCAATTCTTCGTCGCCACGAATAGCCAAGTGCAAATGTCTGGGAGTGATGCGTTTCACCTTCAAATCTTTGGAGGCATTACCCGCCAACTCCAGCACCTAAACGCATAGGGAAAAGTCAGCAGCGCGTTAGCTGAATGCGTAGCCGAAATTTCATACTTCCGCAGTCAAGTATTCCAAAATGGCGGCAGTGTACACGGCTGCCGTTGCGCCAACGCGACCATGGCTTGTAGTTCGGTCCTTCAGAAAACGGTGGATGCGCCCGACGGGGAACTGCAGCCCAGCGCGAGCGCTGCGGCTAATAACCTTCTGCTTCATTTTTCCGGTGTCCTTTCCAGCTTTTCCAGCGGGCTAAAGTATACATTACAAAAGAAGCAAGCGACAACGGTCACCACCACCGACCATGGTTACGAGAGCGCGATGAATGCGGCAGCAAAACAAATACAGTGCGCCATTATTCCCAGAACTGCTGTAAGCAGACTACCTACCTGCACATCGTTTATGAGTTGTCATTTTAAAGAGCTTTAAAGATTATGAGCGCAATCGACCAATTTTCTTGCTATTAAAACACCAGATTTGTTAAATAGCGTATGGAAAACATTATCAAATATTAGAAACCTAACGGGGCGGAGTTTAGGAAAGCTTTACTAACTAAGGAAAAGGCGTTTTCTTAATGCAAAAACAAGGTATCCCTGTTGGTAAATTTTTTTAAATTTGAAAACACTGATTTTTGGGCGATGCCTGACCCGTCATCAGTGCGATTATGTCCACCGCACGGAATGCTCATCGGGTCAGCAAGCGTCTCCGCTCAGCCGACCAAGGCAGTGGTTACACCCGTTGGGTCATTCGCTTAACCGCATAGGAGTTTGCCATCCATCCCAGTCAGCCGTGCAGTAGCGCGAGCGTCACCTCCAACCGCCCCGGGTGGCGACAAACGACAAAATGACAGCAGTAACATGCTTCCGTGGAACCTATCGGCTTCTGGCGGTTTAAAAACCGAATGGGTTTAAAGCTTGTTCGTGATCTTGACCGTCTTCTTTTTTCGCTCTTTTCTAATATCCTTCGGACGGCCGCTGTTGTTCCTTTGAGGGTCCGTGTTGCCCAAAGAATGAAAAATGAAGGAAGCACTTTCCAGCAACCAACTAATACGAAATGAGTCCGAAAGCTGTGCGTTTTCAAATAAAAAAAGACTTACCACGTGGATACCGTGTTTTTACATTAAGAAAATTCCATAGACAAGCCCAGCCCTTTCCAAAGAAGAATGAAAAATGAAGAAAACATTTTTCATCAAGTAACTGATACGGGAAGAGGCGTAAGCTCCCCGCCTGCAAGCACTTCTTGCAGCTCAAGGAACGGCATAGAAATAACGATATAGCTTTTCTCAAGCACAACGAAACGAGCGGCCCCTTTAATGAAGACTCGGATATAGCTAATAAGCGTTCTTCATTTGGCAAAATCGGGCTGACACAGCCGTCGTAAACTTTCAGTCTCATAAAATCGAAAATAAGAATAGCCAGATGTCGTCATCCCAGCAGCATTGCAATTACAAGTGCAATAGCATATGAATCTTCTAAAGCCCCAGATCTATTGATTTTCGATAAGCATACGATAGCTTTACGTTTCGGTATCACCAATCTTGTATTTATGTGTAGCACCAGCCCTAGCGCGCACACCGCTGCCAGACATCTTTATTCAACGCAAGCAACACAACGAACGCATCGTTTCCACCACCTCTTGGCTCCTAGCGCTTCTATCATACCCCTATATCAGATAAGCATGTACCGTCACACATACATACACGTGTAATACATATTCGTCACATTTGTATTTTCAGTTCTCAATTTCATTCGCAGGTCAGCTTAATCTATTTATGCCCCTCTGTTTCCTGGGAAGGATGTGGATTGCAGCGTAAGGGTGTATCGGTTTCTACGCAGTAGGTTTATTCGAAACGCAAGGCAAACAGTGCAAAAAATCGATAGGGGTTTAACGACACCTTGGCAACCAGGATACTCATAACTTGTAGAAACGCTTAAATATTGAGATACATGGATATACGTTGCAGTCATATAATGCAAAATGCGATAGACACATGGTAAGACCGCCTTATTCGCCCTGTTGATGTTTGTCCTGGATGGATTGCGGTGTTATGGTAACAGTGCCTGGCTGGATGGTCTTGCCCATCAAAGAACGATGAATATGAGGAATAACGCCTGAAACGAACATTACAGGAATGGCATACGAAATTAACGTACCTCCGCCCGCAATTGTGGCCTTGATGAACGTATCCAACTCCTCGTCCCCACGAATGGCCAAGTGCAAGTGGCGCGGTGTTATGCGTTTCACTTTCAAGTCTTTCGACGCATTGCCAGCCAGCTCCAAAACCTAAATTAAAAAAGGTGGCAAAATTGTTCCCGTGCATACACTGATGACTCAACAACTCCGTGAATACACTGATGACTCAACAACTCAAAACAGCAACTACCGGGCAATTGTTAGGCGTAAGGAACAAACCTCGGCCGTCAAATATTCCAAAATGGCAGCAGCGTAGACTGCCGCCGTTGCTCCAACTCGACCGTGGCTGGTCGTGCGATCCTTCAGAAAGCGGTGTATACGACCGACGGGAAACTGCAATCCGGCACGCGTGCTACGGCTAACGGTCTTCGGTCGCGCCTTTCCGGACTCTTTTCCAGCTTTACCAGGTGCCTGGAACAGAAATACTTGCGAAGCCAACTTGCGTATAGGTCATACCATTGTGACAGTGCAATGCAACCACTTCCAAGAGAATGAATGGAGCTACTGTTAGCAGCGCGATGCAGGCATAGGTTGACTGAACCTGAATACTACGTTTTTATTACAGTAGAGAAAATGCGCCTGGTGTGGGCTATAAACGCGAAGAATTACGGTTTGGCGGCCGTAAAAAGCTTTCATAAATCGAAGGAAATTTTTAAAAGTAATTCTTAGCGATTAATATTGCTTCTAAACTAGTCTTCATTCGGGTGCTAAAGATTTTAAAACCGCCCTTCTTCTACGGTTTCGGCCGCCGTGCCACGCTAATTGAGAACTACGGCATCCACTCATAGTTCCCTTTTAATTTCTTTCTCTTCTATTCGCCTGAGCGACCGTCTTGTTGAAACTTTCCCACCAAACATCCAGCGATCATTGTGCTGGAGGGCCGCTGTTCGATCCTCTACGCCCGCCAAACAGTTGTCCCATCCCATTCCGATATCACAGCCACTCAGAACTTCTCCTCTGGAACAGCTGCAGCACAAAGCATCGACCGGACAGATCGAATTATTATTTTGAATTATGTCAATTTTTGGTAATCTCTATATGCATAATGAGGAATGAACAGTGAGCCATAGCATAGAAGAACTTCAATTATGGCAAGGCGCCTGCCGTTTGACAAAGCTGGATCATCAGTGTCGCCGAGATAAAATGACAGCTCAGCATGAGAACTACTCCAACAGCCATTGTTCAACCCACCGGGATTGTGTAGGCGGAAATTTGGCTTCTTTCCAATGTCGTTTTCTTTCACGTGTTTCACGTTCATTGTGGAGAAACAGAATTTTTTATGATGGTTATATTAGCCGTTTGATGGAGAATCGATACTGCATAGAATTAATAATAAGGCAGGCAAAAACTCGTTTTCAGGCAGCGTCAACTGCATGCATTTTGGAGCACCTACGCCAATGTGCATCGTTGTTTTTCAGTCGTCTGCATAGAAACGCCTTACACCCGTCGAAGCAGATTTACGTGTGGCAAAAGGCTCGCTGAATGAAGGTATCGTACAGCCGTTTTCCCACTTTGGCATTCGAGGAAAATTCTAACGAAGACCAATGGAATGCTACGGTGTAAACTTGAATGGACAAAACGAGGATGCAAATGAGTTTGAGCCCAATTTCATTTTCATTACAATTTCATTTTCATTACACTGCACAGCTGTGGGAATGCTCATACGATCCCGTTAATTCCCTTATGGATTAACGTTCCACACTTTTGATCTTTCTCTTCGAAACGTTTCTTTTTTATTCCAAGCTTTAAGGCCTGATTTGAGTGATTGTTTGCTGCTGACGAGGACCGCCGTTGCTTACTCCGTTTTCTCCAGTCAGACAAAGTTGCTTCATGATGCAGGTCGCAATATTTTATGGAACTCGTAGAGCAGAGACATTAAGAAATCATTCCCATGACGTCTTAAACGGTGAAGTGCAATCAACTAGACCAGGCTGGGGTACAGCGGAGTGCACTTAGGATAATGAATTTACATACAGTAGCGCAGACGTCAAAACAGCACATCTTCTGGACATCATTTGCCTGATGAACCTTACTCCAGGTGACGGGATACATCTTGTACATTCCTATCGTTGCCAACTTCTTTCGCTTACTTTTCAAAGCAAGCCCAAGCCTTGGCTCACAACTTCCGCCCGTACGCGCAAACAAAAGTGAATGAGCAAAAACAAACACGTCATAAAAGAAGTACAAGCAGCGGATGCGTATCAATCCTATCACTGGTAAAATATTTGAAAAATGCTTACCTTGCGGATAAGGGTTCACGCCTCGCTTTTTTCCAAATCGCCACCAATTTCTCTGCTCACCGCCGATTGAAATGATCGCTCCACCATCCATCTCCATTGACATCTTTGCTTGCAAGTAATAACAGATAGCCATTTTTTGTCACTTCCTATACGTTTACGCGTAAACCCAATAGGGTAGCGGCGGATTGATTTTACGATCAGTTTCAGCTTTCAAAGTCTACCTTGATGATAACTTCTGCTTCTCCGAAATTCGCGACCCGTTCAAATCGACAGCGTCGTCTCGCCTGATTGTGCTCATGTCATTACGGGGATTTGCCAGCAACAAGCGCGCGCTCGTGCATACGTGCTTCCTGTATCACGACGCACCGACCGCCGATTTTGCCTATCCGTACAGCTTGAAGGTGCAACCGCCAAAGAGCTTGCTTTGGCTTCGATCTCCGATTGTTGAAGGGATGTTACGTCAGCTTTCCTCAATATCCCCTTTAGCACCGGTATGACGCGGTGATCATCCCAAAAATTATAATACGACGAAGCGGATATGCGCAGTGACAATCCCTTGCACTGCAAAGCGTAATTCAAATTTTCGTATGCCAACATAACACCTTTTCTTCTTCCCTGATCTGTTGATCTTTTCCACTTGTCAACGTTTGCCGCCGTGCAGCGGGGCATCGCCAAGTTTATTAAACGGTTGCAATTTTTGTTTTGAAATGCCTCCGCGCGCTCGATTGTGCTGGCTACAGCAAGGCTGACCACCGAGCTCAGCTTTTACCTCTCTTCGCCAATGATCCTTGCAGACTGCCAAATGAATTACCATTTTCCCTTAAGCCGTTCCTTCCGTTTTATTAAACGGCTCTCAATTCGCGTAAACCGTGTTTTTGTTCACCCAAGTTCAAAGGTGCGCTGCGTCGAAGATCTTTGCCAGTACCATTGCCAAGCGACTAGCTCAATCACAATCACTTAAATCGTTATTGCGTCACAAAACGCAACATATTAAAACGGGCCAGTACTCGAATAAAGGCCAACCGGATGTCCCATCGATCTGGTCCGGTGGGGTTTCATTTCATTCAGCTGGGAAGACGAAAGTTCTTTGCAAGCTGTCCTAAAGGCAAGTTGTACACCCGTCTATGGAAGGCGCTTTCTGTTCGTCCATTCAATGGAACAGTCAATGGAATGGATGAACAGAAAGAGCTGAGTCGTGCCTGGCAGACCATTCAGGCCGGCGGCCTCGAGCTACACGACGGGCATCAATCTAACTGTGCCTTCCGACTTGCTCCTCTCCTTGCCGTGCACCATTCTTTTTTGGGGGCACACGCGAGCATCCGTCGATCGAGCGGCATATTTTCGCAGCTACAAAATCAGCGCATCCGCATGACTAACGAGCCTAGACGTATATCACTTTTTGATACATCTAAAAACTTCTCCTCACGGAACGACTGCTCAAGAAGTCTTTCCGCGGACTGAAGTAAGCGGACGCATTTGCATTGCGCCGGGAGCGACGGGACACCTAAAAACAAGGAGGGATTTAGCCGTACGGATTGGGAAAGTCGGCGCGCCTGGACAGCATGCAAAAGTTCTTTGGCAACGTTTGCCCAACCATTAAGTACTTACGGTTACACCTTGCTTTCGTGAATGAAAACGACGTATGGTCGATCACTTGGCGCGCCAGGCTGCCCGTCAGCGCACACGCATGTGCCAATTGCGGAAGAGTACCTTAACGCGCCTCACTGCGCGGTAGTAATAAACGGAGATGCCACAGCGCAGCTGTTAGGGATCGTTGAATGCGGATTTCTGTTTTGGTCAAATTGTTACTTCCAAAGCAACGTATGGAAAATTTGGTGACCCTCATTAGAAGCGTACGGAGGCACTTCCGCTCTGGGCGTCGGCTAATTTGGTCAAAAGCTGAGCAGGGCGCACTTGGACATACAGGCGCTCCTCGGAGGTCCGCCGAATTGCCCAGCTGGTTGTAACCCGCCTTGATGGGTGCGGCCTTGGGCCACAGCGCGAGGTTTACCGTTCGCCGCCAAGGCGTTCGACCTGAGTTGCCGCTTGGACGTGCAATTGATTTCGCTGTAGTCGTATTAGTCGTAGTGATAGTAGCAGTGGTCGTTTCCGCGATGCGCGCCGAAATCCGATCGTCCTCCCCAGGCGAAGACCACGTTCAGGGCGAATAATTTTGATGGACGGCCGGGCTCACCGGCCGAACCAAATGAATCCGGTCGGGGGCCCAAAGTTGCGCGCGCTGTTTTGCGCCCCAACATCTCGGAACGCCGTCGACCCAACGGAAGGCGAAAAAGCGGCGCTTTAATTCTTAGTGACACTTTCCGACGCATCAATAATGGCTGCCTTTTAGAACCAACTTTTGCCAGGAGGTGCACACTGCTACGAACGGTCGGCTCGCAGTTGCCGTTGATTGTCGCTTCGCCACGAATCGGTGAGTTCGCTCCATTAATCCGTGCCCACTTTCCGCCGGGTCCTTTATGCAAATCAATTGGTCCCTTCGCGCGGAAAACCCGGCCAATTGATTTGCCCATGATAAATGGAGAGGTTATCTGTTTATTACTTCGAATGCGCAATTTATATTTTCGCCGCTCTTTTGCCCATCCACCCGCCGAGCCAAACGATCGCTCGGGAGACGGGCCGCGGAGGCGTGCCCAGCATCCTGAACAAATCATCCGGCTCCTACTTTGCACTGCGCCGGCGGAGGGCAGTTGTGCGAATCCTTTGGACGCGCTCGACTGAACCCACGTACGGTTGGATAAAAAGGAATGCCAAAGACACAGATGCAAGCAACTTACTTGTTCGCGAAATGTGGCGCTCAGTTCGAGAGAGGCGGTGCACAAGCTGTCCTTGCTTGCTGACGGGTATCTTGCAACCAGGTACGCTTGCAACTTGCCCAAGGTTGCCTGGGTGATCATGCCACGGCTAGCATGCAAGCCTACGAACCCAGTTTGATAAGTAGGTATTTGCCTGGAAATTCCAGTTACCAATCGAACGCCAGCTGCCGCTCCATAAGGCGCACCCTCGTACGTCTTTCTTCGAAGGCCCAAGGTCTGATGTGGCGTCATTGATTCTAAAAAACGGACTGAACACAGTGGGAGCCCTTTCGCGCAACGTGCGCTGCTGGGAACTAATTGGCGAAGCTAGGGAGTGCCAGGAATAAAAGACTGATGGTCACTTGAGTTGACGTTTGACGGACGTAGTCGGGTCCGGTCGATGGCCAAGCAAGGTGGTAGTGAACTTAAAGGTCGGCGGGAAATGTTGACAGACGTCGAATCCCGAGAGGGCAATTTCAAATCGGTCTCTTCCCTTGCGAATGCCTTTGCAGGAATGCAATTAGCTGTTGCCGAGGACCGTTCGGTCAACAGGGTCAATTGACGAAAAAACGGATTCTTCTTTGGGCGACCGACCGAGCCAAGCGTCCTCTTCTCCCGGTTCGCTGCTACCCGTATGTAAGCATATATACAGACGGCCTTTGGGTACGCAGCAAGATCAGTGTTCGCGTTGGCGGCTCCTCCAGGGAACCCTAGCGAAATCCATTGCGATAGGCTAATTGTCGCTGATCAACCGAGAGATTCCCTCACCCGGACGAGCGATACTCAATTAGGAAGTTCAACTACATCAGCGTCCGCTAAACGAGTACAAATTAAGTTAGTTGCACGCAAAAGCGACAACTCGTTTTCCTACTAAGCAAACAGGTCCATGGACGCTTTTGACGGCTCAAACGGGAACCTTAGCCGCCAAAGAACGGCGCGACCATTTTCGCCAATGAGAGGTCGCCATGAATTGCCATATGGCGAACAACGCAGGGACCACTTGTTCGGAGCAAAGTTCGCAGGCATTTCAGTGACGATTTTGCGTGCCAATTGGGCATGCCTAGCTTGTACACCGGAAGTAGCGTAGCGATAGTGAGAACAAGCGGTAGCCCGACGGGTCGCCTTGTAATGTTGGGACTTCTGCTTAGCATACGTTGCGTTAAGGAATTCGAGCACGCTCTTGCACGCTAATGTCGTTTGGACAACGAGGCGAGCTCAACCGCGGAAGACATTCCGCTTCACAGCGAAGGTATACCAGTAGCATACGGTTTTGCCGAGCCTCATTCATTTTACCGCATAGGTAGTGAGCCGTCGCCTCCATGGACGTGCGTATGGCCAACACTAGCAATGCTACAATGGAGAATGACTTGCACGAGTTAGGGACGGCCGAGTTGGTCATATGGTTCGTACTGTACGCGCTGATCGCCTTTCTGTCCATCACCGGCAACGCGTTGGTCATTTACGTTTTCTTTGCCTCCAGTCGCCTGCAGACGATCACCAACCTCTTAATAGTGAATTTAGCGGTGGCAGACCTAATGACCGGCATGCTGGCCATTCCATTCAAGTTTCAAGCGGCACTTCTGCAAAGGTGGTTCCTGCCATCGGCCATGTGCAGCGTCGTTCCCTTCATTGAGACCGTTTCGCTGTCCGTGTCCGTCTTCACGCTCATTTTATCGTCGGTCGACCGCTTTCGGGCGGTAGTGACCGCCGGTCGGAGCATCATGCAAAGGCGGACCGCCCGTCTTTGGCTTCTGCTCATATGGGCAGTCAGCATCGCCTGCAGCGTACCGTACGGCTTTGACCACATGGTCTACGAGTTCGACGAACCAACGACCAACAGCACCGTGCCTATGTGCCTGCCGAAGCACAGCGAGGAAACCTGGTGGAAAGCGTACAATGTTTACCTGACGATCATACAGTACTTTGTACCGTTGGTCATCATCGACGTCATATACTGCATAATCGCCTATAACGTCTGGCTAACGCCGCCCATTCAAAGTCAGTATGATCGCAAGTTCGAACGGAGCAAGCGGACGGTACGTTCTTTGTCATCCATCCATTGTTCGCCGTTTTTATGCGAGGGCGGCTGCCTCCGCGTTGACGGGAGGTAGATGCAACAAACCTTAAGGCGTAATCACCTGTAGCGAATGCTGCATTATCACATACGACACAGACGTAAAGAGTAGCGCTAGTGATCGTCCTCCTGTTCCTCTCAAAGCGTTTAATATTAGCCGAACGTCCAATCGGTTTCCCCTTCAATGAATGGAGTAAAAAAGGTAAGGTCACAACGGGATGGGATGGTCTGCTGTAAGGCTTTTCAGCTGCTTTCAACGAAAGGAGTGCAATTTCAAGTGCAATTCGAATTCATTCACTGCGCCGTTGCGGCTTTCGTCAAGTTTTATCAGCAACGATCACGTGGCGCAGGATGCGTTTGGGAATCGAGACGTACTCAGGGATCGCTGCTCAGGGACAAGTCGCCACCGGTTCCTGACGTAGTGTTGACTTGGGACGTCAGACGACCGGCCCGATAAGGGGAAAGGCGCGAGAAAAAGCATGTTATCTGAAATCGATGCGTCAACTGAGAATGTCTAGCGGGATGACCATGGTGGATAAGCGAACGTGTGAAATGGACCAGCATCAGCTGGCCAGATTTCTATGCCTCATCAACGCATAAGCAACTGGGAGAAGAGGCGGCCGGCAGCACATTGAACCCAATATGGCATACGCGGGATGGCATGTCGGCATTGGTGGACGGTTCTCAGACGACTTTATTCCGCATACGACCAGTTGCGAGCAGTATATAATTTAATTTGGATATCCTGATTAGCCATTAATTAAGCGCTATTAGTGACCGAAGTTGCATCGATTGGAGAACCGCTTGTGGCATTTGGGCGATTCGGCGACGGCTAACAATCCTAAGTAAGCCTACCGTACGATAGGTCCAATTGAGAGAATCACTTTGGCGAGAAGAGCGGAAGAGATTCTATTTCGCTGATGAAAATGAACGTATTTTCAGGTTATTAAGATGCTGGTAATGATCGTGGTGGCTTTCACCTTCTGCTGGCTGCCTTACGAAATCTACCTGGTGCTGAACGAAGTGTGGCCGCAGGTCAACGAGTTCGTCATTGCCACCGTTTTGCTTGACAATAGCCGTCAGTGAGGTTCGCGCGATTTTCAGGTACTACTACATCAATGTGATCTTCTTCTGCGCCCATTGGCTGGCAATGAGCAACTCATGCTTGAACCCGATCATATACGGCGTTTACAACGTAAACGAGCGCTCAGCCGTCCGCGCGGTTTTTCCCAAGCGACCAGTTTTGCATTTAGAAAAAGTTCCAGCGGGAATATCTGCGCGCCTTCTACAAGTGCTTCGGCAAAGGCAAGACGCTCAAGGGGGAATGGGAAATGGACAGTCAGCTGAGCGAGCGTCGGGCTCAATGGGACCGCGCCAGTCGCTGCCACTTCTACATATTCAATGAGCTGGGCAAAGTGGACGGGTGAATGCAGTTTACAGAACAGAGAAGAACAACGTCCTACCGGCGTCGATGGTCTAGCAGCCGGGGCGGCTCAACCACCAGCGAAAAACAAACCGTCATCCATTGGACGGTTGGCGGCGCGCCTAATGAGTGGAAAGCCAAATGGCCACAACGGATCGTCGGGCAAAGAGCCCCAAATCGAAAGCCCTCCACTTGTGGCACACTCAACGTGAAATGCTAGCAACTTCGCAAAAACTTGCCTTTCACGCTTTTCCTCAATTAAACGTCACAGCCATTCACGGTTGCTCATTAACCGTTGGCGGGACGATCCCTTCGCAGTGAAAGGTATCCCATCCGCAGAAAAGCTCGCCGGGAAATTTGAGTTTGCTGGTTCAGTAGTTTCGCCGCGAACAGAGCAGTTCTGCACGATGGGTGCAAGCGATTCTTCAATTTCAAAGAGAAATTCCCTTATTTTAAAGCCTGGAGAATGAGAACTGCGTTAAGAGGCAACTTATACGTTCAAATGACATTCAGCTGACGGCACCCTGCCGGATGGCGTTTGTATCATGTCGTAACAAGCATACAACATTTAGGCGCAAACGGTGGCTGCGTCTTGCGACTGGTTTACTTGCATCGTTATCATATTTGCTCGTACACTGGTACCAATAGATTCGTCCCAAGAAAGCTGCGCGCTAGGAAGATCTGGGAAATATAATTTTTGCAGACGATTGCGCTGGGATCATTAACGACGAAACTTTACCATTCTGCGAATGGGAGCAAAGCAGAGCAATGGACTAAACCGTGTCAAATGGAATTCGAAGATTATGAGTTTGTTCCCGTATAGAACCATACAATTTGAACGGGAGCAAAGCATTGGAAGATGAAGTTTGAAAGGGAATAGGAATGGGTGCACATTAGCAGCCAAAGTCTTGAAACGCACCCGCGGAAGATTGCCTCAAAATTGGCCGGCCGGCTGGGAACACTTGCGACCATATATCATGCATAATGTTCGGCAGGCGTAAAGCAAGCCGCTATTTGTCACCATGACCGCGAGGTGGTTCCCAAACATACTGAAAGTGCTGACTGATGGCTTGTCACTTTCCATAACCTTCAGAGCCGTCACTTTGACGGAACCGACGTGAGACAACGAGACGACTCCTCCGTAGACCTTGAGCCAGCGGCCTGCCGACTTAACGACGGAAATAAGCAGTTAAGGAATCTACCCATCACTGCCCATCGACCGTGTTTGATACGATGAATAAGCAGCAAATAAATTATACCGGCAGTAAGAGGACGCAGGGGCGCCAACCGAGTGTCAGTTGGACTTGTAGTTTGGCAATTGCTCTGTAAGGTAGTTTAAATTTGCTAAAATTCGTAGGCAAGACGCAACGGTATTGCGACAAGCATTGAAGTGACAAGCTCTTATTGACAAAAAGCGTTACATGAGACAAACTAACGAAGCATCTCAAAGGTACTGTGAATATACGACCAATTGGTGGACGGTGGGACACTGGTACGTGTACAATCGCAATGGAAACCGACTCCTTCGTCATTTGAGATGGGAGATCGCCTTGAGGATCAATAGCTCAACAGTTACTAGAAGAACTTGATCGACTTCACACGTTCGAAGCGATCGGGAGCCTACTTCTCTCGCAGTTCCAATCAGTCGGGCAGCCGCAGTTTCATATGTAAAATGAAAACCCACTTATGAGGCAGCGCGTGTCAAAGTCGGCACGTTTCCAATGACCATTAGTTAGGCGAATAAAATTTTCCTCCTCCAATCGAACCTCATTACTATTTTGGAGACCCGTTCTGAAAACGACATTAAAAACTTGAAATTTCCAAAAGAGCGCCCGACCAAATTAGTTCTGGCGACAAACCGATTGCCAGCCATCCGGCCAAGTATTAAAAATTCATATTAAGCTAACAAGATGGCACTTTACCGAATGTGCGGTTCTTCGAAATGGCATGATAATGCATCATTACTTATTGAAACGACTTGATTCCCGTCGATGCTACCGAGCAAGTCGGCAATCGCGAGACGTAAGCCTAGCGGATGAATGAATGAAGAGTTCATTTGCTGATTTGTCGACACAAAAGTTATTGCACGTCCATTTTCACTTCCGCAAATGCCGACAACGCAACCAGCGAATTCCAAAAACGGTGAACGTTTCTTTCGATGCGCTGGCATAGTTTACTACTGATAATAGTGAACTGGGTAGCCGTCTGCTGGTTAATCTTTTCTTCGTGACCACCAGCTTATTGAATATTACCAATCGAAATCTGGCTCTTCTGAGAAGTGCTAAACATGACGCTAATTTATTTTATTTGTTAGTGTCATTAATATTATTATTCTAATTCCTTCTGACACGTTTATTACTATTATTAGTATAGTTGTTATTATAGCAATAGCAGTAAGACAATTGAGCTTGTTATACAACTTGAAATTAAGCACACAATGTGTGAATATTAACTGTGCATGGGAATACAAACGCTGCAGACGGTAAAAGTGGTCAACATCCTGTCCTTATCTATTTTCGCAATTACGGGGTTGTCAAACCATTAGAGTTCCCAACGTCTAACAGCATAAGCGGTTGAAACTGACGTCGCGCTCTGATAAACATAAAGCTATTCGTTTGGAATGTACATATATATATATATATCACTTGAATAAGGCTACGCGGCGAACAACGAAAATAAGTATTAAGAAATAAGGAAAGAAGCTTCCAACGTGCAGCAGCTGCTGCGTCAATGGTGATATTGAATTACGTGAAGATCCACTTTTCTGAGATAGAAACGTGCAGATCATTTTCCTTGAACTATTTGCGGAACGTTACGTCAGTTGCGGTTTCAAACACACGGATGCACTTTCAAGTAGATGTCAAGGCTCGCAGTGGGCAGTGTTCCTAACTTAAGAAAACGTGGACGATCAAGTATGAAGACATTCCTAAGCCCGCATGAGCATAATGCCGAACTTTATATGCAGGTTCTACCTTCAAGAAACTCATTACTGAACAGACACGATCAAAATGCTCTGCACTACAACTACTATCGTAGAAGTGTTCCTTTAGTTCTAATTTCACATTCCTCCTTTGTACCAGAATATTTCTCCGCAAGTGGTCATACTGACAGAAGTATGGCCAAAGAAGGGGCAAATACAAAGCATTGTCTTTTTATAAGTGGCAAGTTCATTATAAACAATAAAAGCGTTAAACGTAGACGGAGATTACCACGTCATGTTCCGTCCTTGCGTTACGTCCTTTGTACATTATCGCGTCCATTAATTCTTGCAAGTATTAATAGTAACCTGGGTGATCGACCAAAATTATTAGAATTGCGACTACAAAGTTATTAAACGCTAATGACAATTACAGAAATGGGTATCCAACCAGATTACGAGCAAACGATTAGTTCTAGAGAAAGGCAAACTTGGAGTACTACTAGTACGTTTCAATATTTGAAAGTGGCGACTCGGGAAGTACGCTGATTTCCATATAAAATATTATGCTCGTACAAAGGGGAAATACTTCTCCATTTGAAGAAAGACGCCCGAAAAGATGAGTCTTTCAATGTATAACAAACGAAGACCGTTTCAGCTGATCATTGGTTTCGCGGGTATTCCACAGAGCTCACATACGGAGCAGAAAGGCCCAACAGCAGAGCATGCAAATGTACGTAAGCTGACATAAATGAAATTCCGCTACCGAGACCAAAGTTCAATGGAAACTTTGAGCAGCGAACGAACTAGCTGATTGCTCGCCAAAATTTTATTAGGACACGGGAAATTGCCTTAATGCCTGCCGTAATCTTGCAAGGGGAAATAGAGACGACAAAAAAGGCAAAACAATAACTAATACGGACGAAAAGGAAGAATTCACGGGAAAACTGCCCGGAACGTCATTCATCAGAAAGGGAAACTGAACTGCGGTCGATGGGGAAGTAATATACCGCTGCCAAACTTTATTTCCATTCGTACCGATGGTGGCAAATTACGAATAAAGGAGGTCAAACGTCCAAGGCGTTAAGGGCGCTGTATCTAATGAGACACCGCTAACTGCTTCCGCAGATGCTTTGCCCATGGGCATTACGTGTTGCTTCCGTTTCAAGTCAGTCGCCTTCCCAAAAGAGTGCACTATTCTCGCAAACTGCTCATTAGGTAGTTATTATCAATGGAAATAAATCGATGGCGGCACCATGCACTTCTGCATTATTTGCTTAAGTATTTTGAAGTGGCAGCCATTGCGCAGCGAAATTTTGAGCTGGCAAAGAAATGGCCAAGTTTTAAAAAAATCCAAAGTGGTTATGATTGCTCTTCCATCGCGCCTTGTGAAGCAGATAAAGTAAAACATTGATCAGGCGATTACTTCCCCAAAACCATGTATAGTCTCTCCTCGTATAACGCCAATTCAAGCATGTGCGATTGACAAATCTAGGAACAACCGTCTATAATGCGACACCTTATATCAATCGTACACACGTCAAGTCGCGTAACATTTGCATGTGTGCAATGCATCTGCGAGGACAGATCGTCCAAGCCAAGACACTGAACAATTAATTAGGTTTCCTGTAACAGTGTAATTCAGCATGTTGTAATTGTGCAACGGCAGACCGTTGCATTAAACTTGATCAAAAATTCATAGCTTCTCGGCTACATCGGGCTCATCGTCAGTGGAAAACATGTACAATAACCATCTTCCGACGTGACAAACTTGCAAACCCGTACACGCGTGTGCATTCGTCAGAGAAAAAACAGTGACTACACGTTTTGTCCGCTGGAGACGGGCCAGGTGTAGTCCGGAAGCGACACATTTTTTATAAGGTTCATGAAACGACGTGTAATCATATAATTGCAATAAATCAAAAGGTCAGTTTGTCGCTGCTATGGTCGATTGGAGACGTTTTGCATAACTAATAGGGTGGAACGGATACTTGAGGGGTCCGGATTAGGCCGAAAGCTGATGCCACTGACTCAGTTCATCAAGCGGTGGAGCTTTCGACTTTAACAACTGACTGAGCAGGCAGTTGACACCATTCGCTAATAAGTGGTGGGAAAATACTGAGCGCCTTGAATTGACATTTTTTACTTCAATAAAAACGTGATCAGGAGCGGATGAAATCCCGCGAAATGCTGCAACACAGGAAAAAAATTATATATATATATATATATATATATATATATATATATATATATATATATATATATATATATATATATATATATATATACTGTACGTTGAGCCGTCACTGGGGACGGACGACAAGGCAGTTGCTCTACCGCCTGGCCGAACTTCGAGGGAATCCGCCCCGAGGGACCAAGTTTGATCCGACGGGCCTCCCACCGATGTTTAGCTGGTGCAGGAGCTTCTCCGTAAGACCCGACCTGGTGGTTGGCCAACGGTGAACCGTGCGCTGACGACCAGCCAAGGTTGGGCTCGAAAGCTACGCCAAGCTCTTTCTTTTTCATTTTCATGAAATAAAGCTTTACAATCATTTTTCGTGAAAATTGAATACTTGAACGGGAAGAAATGCCGTGATTTCTCTTCGATACCTTTGAAACCCGTTACCAGACTCATATTTGAAAAATCGGAAGACAGGATGTCTTTTAACGGGAGCATGGATCTTCACGTTGTACTTCTTTACGGATTTTGTCCCGTTTGCTTTCTGTACGTGATGGATCTATAAGTAAACTGACACGGTCTCCCTACCAACGGATGATTGAGAGTAGTTATAGGAAGAGCACGGTCAGAACACAACGTACGGTTTCTCGGATATTTCGGAATGCTCGAGTTCCGTCTTCAGCGAGCAAGAGAAAGTTTTATTATGTTGTCGGTTTAAGTACGGGTTAGAGACAACGGGGGAAGGAAGTACAGGTCGGCTCGGTAAGGTGCAACACCTGCTTTTTATTGACAATAGCATTCCAAACCGACAAACAATAAAACCAGGTGTTGCACCTTACCGAGCTGACCTGTACTTTCTTCCCCTTTGTGTCTGACCCGTACTTAAACCGACAACGGAGTAAAAACTTTCTCTTGCTCGCTGAAGACGGAACTCGAGCGTTCCAAAATATCCGAGAAACCGTACGTTGTGTTCTGACCGTGCTCTTCCTATAACTACTCTCATCCATCCGCTGGTAGGGAGACCGTGTCAGTTTACTTACAGATCCATCACGTACAGAAAGCAACGGGACAAAATCGTACATTTACGTAAACAATCCAAAAATCTGCAGAGCTTTCGAGGCGTCCCTGAAACCATCTTTCTTGGATTGTTTACATTAATAAAAGCTGTGCACGATGAATGGGAATATTTCCTTGATGAACTACAAAATTAAAACGACCCCCTACGAAATGGTTCTTGGTAAAGCATATACGTAAGTACGCATGCCTTAATTTTACGTGAAGTAGGAATAGCACGATTAGCCATCTAAAGAGATGCTAAAGAAAGGCAGAAAGCTGACTTACCCACGAACGACCGACCTCAACAGGTGCCAACAATACTGCGCCAACAATGTCAGGTATAATGAATGGAGCACCGAACGGAAGCGCCGTTAATCTAAGCCAGAAACGCAGAAGTTGAGAAGAAGAATATATAAGAATGTTGGGCTTACTATCAACATTTGGATAGCATTTGGCCAACTGATGGTCTGTTCGAAAGGCATACCAAAAGTTATGCCTAATTCATTGGACGCACTCAGCTTTTATCGAGTGAAAGAACCCAGAATATTACCTCAAGGAGCAGCGAGGGAGGAAAGGAATAAGAAGTCCGTGCGTGACATATTATTAATGTCAGGAATACGGACACTTTACGCGCTGACATTATATGGCAATCCATCTTCACTTGATTATTCTGCTTCTCATAAAAAGCAATTGAATAAAAACTTCACAATGACGGCAATAGTGAAGTTAAGCTAACTTTAAAAAACTCTGCTCACTGTGCGATAGGTCTTTGGAGGCAGGCAGTAGGAAATGGCATCGTTTCGTTGAACCACTGTTGAGCAGCTTTTATGGTTCGCGTGGACAGAATTCCATCCAAATGGGGATATTTTGTCGATATCTATTAATGCATGCCGCTTACAAAGGAAAAGCCTTTCAGCACGTACCATAGGCAAAGCAAAACGTCCTTTGAAAAGAATGTATGCTCACAACGTCTAAGGACAGCCCGTTCTTCCAGCAAAACACAATTGGTCCACATCTACCGGAATATTAGCAACCATGTTAACTGCTTTTCGTAGGTGCATTTGATTTGACCCTGCTTATACTCCAACGGCAAATATTCCTTCGCTTCGGGGTGCCGCTGGAAGTTACAAACCGTCGATTCGAAATAAGAAAGTAACAGCTCAGTTGCGAATGGCGTGTAGCACAACGCCTATTGCGCGCCGAAACAGCTGAAATGGAAACCCTTTAATATAAGTGAATGTAAGGGAACGAGAAAACCACTAAAGGACAAAGACGTCAAATTTGTCACAGGACTTGCCAGCAAGAGCGTACACTCCTTCTCCTTTTTTAACATGTGAAAAGGCTCATCAAAGGCTGAGCGAAACTGTGACTTCAACTGAAAATCTACCTATTAAAGAACAGCTTCCGGCGTTTTGGGAAAAAAGACCGATCGCAAACATGAGGTGGGAGCGCGACAGCAGCGAGGTGATTGTTGAAACAAACTTCGTTAAAATAAGCAGATCTAAGAAAAACGTCATTAAAAGCGGCTGCTGATCTCAAACGAAAACAACATGTCCGGCGGATCGCTTTGTCGTCCGTCACTGAGGCAGTTTAGGGGTACACGTGTCGCTATGGATAAGAGAAAGAAGAATACTGTACAGAGCAAATGCGCAGCAAGTACACTGCCAATGGAACGGCACGATGAAAAGGTAAATAAGGCGCCCTAAGAAAAGGTACAAAGCAAAGGAATGCCTTCGTTCGGCAACGGCGTCGTTCGCATGGTTGCCTTAGCAGTTCAATAAGGAATGCCATTTGTACCGAACATCAAAGAAAACATCGCCTACAATGACCATCAAAAGCTACGTTTGGCTGAGTGTCGGTTTCACTGGGGAGTCCTCAAGGTCTGGGCGATCGTTGGGTTGAAGATTTTCGATACAGTACGCCGGCTCAACGGCATCTCTGAAATTCAAACGGCCAAAGTTGAATGCAACCTTCTTAGCACTTACGATGAGTCTTCCGAATCTTCAGGCAATTGCACTTCAACGGTGTTCTCGTCGTCCGCGTCCTTGCAGCCAATGTAGTTTTCTGCAAAGAAAACGTTGGCATAATATACAGGCGGAGTCGAATGAAAGCGCACTCACGGAAAAGTTTGGGTAGCAAATTTTCAAGACGTCTTCTCTTAGCCAACTTTTGCCCTTCGTCCACTTTCGCCACGGTTGGCGAAGTTTGGAAGGACAAGTTTGCGCAGGCGCTGAGCGTGCTTTCCTCAGGCGGCAGTAAATCGTTGGACGAAGCACTCTGTTCGACCATTTGGGCACCAAAGCGTAGCTTGCATTGCTCCGTGTGGATGCGCAGGCCAACCCTTTGGGCGTACGGTTTACCGCACAACGTGCACACGAACGGCTTTTCGCCGGTGTGCACCCTTTCGTGGACCAACCGGTTGCCTTGGCTAGTGAACGCCTTGTCGCAGTATTGGCACTTGTACGGCCGTTCGCCGGTGTGCAGTCGAATGTGGACGTACAGACTGCTTGAATAGCCGAATCGCTTGTCGCAGAACTTGCACGCAAATTCGGCCGGTTTACCGCCCGGTTTGTGCGCACTTTCGTGCGACACAAGCTGAGACCGTTGGGCGAACCGCCGTCCGCACGTTTTGCACTGGTACGGCCTTTCGCCGGTGTGTATCCGCTCGTGACATTGCAAATTGCCTCGGCTGGTGAACGCCTTCTCGCAGTATTGGCACTTGTAGGGTCGCTCGCCCGTGTGCGTTCTCATGTGAACTTGCAAGCTGCCAACGTAGCCGAACACCTTGCCACACACCATGCACGGATGTTCCTTACTTTCCTTCTTGTGAACCTGCAACAAATGAGATGTCCGGGCCCGAACTGGCTGTGTACGGAAAAACATTGGAAGTGCTGCACAACGACCAAGCTGACTGCGCTTCATACGTAGAATTCTACACAATTAAATGACGATCATCCTTGCAAACTGCAGACCATTTCTTAATCACGTTTTATTAAGTATCCGGAATTTTCGGGACTCCTCGTGCCTCGTTAATAAGGGATCATGCAGAAACGCTGCACAGCTTCAATAGTCATCCTTAATTTCATTATTAAAAAACGCCTAATATTCAAGGTTGTAATTAGGCAATTGACGTAGTTAGCCAATGGAGGAGTTACCCGTCGCCTGTGCGGCCAGTTGGGAACCCCCACGTTGGACCCGTAAGGTGAACACGAAAAAAGGAAAAAAAGCGAACCCAGTCCATTTCACCAACCTGTCGAATATGCAGCTTAACGTAGTTTTTCAAAGTGAACTTCTTTGGGCACATAGGGCACTGGAATTGCCTGTCGCCGTGCGTCTTCTTGTGAGTATACAAAGCGCTGGGAGACGACAACATCTTGTCGCAAGTGGGGCACTGATAATTGCGCACACCCAAGTGGGTCTTTTCGTGCACCGATTTCGTACCGTACTGAGAAAAGGAGCGGTCGCAGTGGCGACACTTGTAGGGACGTTCCCCCGTGTGGGTCCTCTCGTGCACGTGACACGTCGCCTTCTGGGCGAATCGCTTCTCGCAGTAGCGACACTGGAATGGCTTTTCGCCGGTGTGAGAACGCATGTGGGCAACCAGGGCACTCATGTAAGGGAATGACTTGCCGCAGCAGCAGGTGTGCTCTCGTTTCGGCATGACAACCGTCTCCTTCTTAAGTAACTGCTGAAGAACGGCGGCGCCTGATTGGTCAAAAGGTGTGCCGTTTGGGTCTGCCGCCAATGACCAATCTACGGACTGAGGTGAAGTGACCAAAGTGCCTGAGACCATCTCCCGAGCGGCTGCCATGGCTATACGCATCGATTGCTCCTGCTTAAAATGGACATGCTGGTGTTGCCGAAGACTGGTCGCGTGAGCGAAGTTCTTCGGACAAAGTTGGCACTGGTATGGTCTTTCGCCTGTGTGCGTTCGCCGATGGGAATGCAGAGCGGATGGTTGAATGAAGCGCTTGTCGCAGATGTCGCACTTGTACCTACGTTCGCCGGTGTGCGACCGCTCGTGCATTATCAATGAAGTCTGCTGCGAAAAGCTCTTTGTACAGTACTTGCAAATAAATGGTCTCTCTCCGGTGTGCACCCGTTCATGCGCTACCAAGGGATACCTGAAGGCGAACACCTTATTGCAAAAGCGACATTCCCAACGCTTTCCCCCGTCGTTGCCCGATCTGCTGGCTCCACGACCTCGGCCGCGGCCGCGAGACGAAGGAGAGTGCATCGCCTCCTGAGTGCCACCGTTCAGCGATTCCGCCGTGGACGTCTCTGAGTCTCCGTTGGATGTGGTTTGCTCCGCGGCCACCATATGCCTTTTCCTGTGCGAATACAGCGACGTACGGTGGGCAAAGTGTTTGCCGCACTGGTCGCACGAGAAAGCCTTCTCTTCCGTATGTGAAATCATGTGCGTACGCAGATTGCTAATGGTGGCGAACTTCTTGTCGCAAACGGCGCAACAGTGCGGTTTCACACCAGTGTGCTGTCTTTCGTGGCTTTTCATGTTTCCCTAAATGCAGTAGACAATTACTTAGGTACTCACGTTCAGGTGACGTTTGCTGGCCACCGGGCACCCTTTCATTGGTGGCCTCTCATGCAAAGCTGGCCTCTCATGCAACGAGAGAATCGACGGCTCAACATGTTATATGGTCAGTAGCTCGACAGTTCTTCAACGTACACGGTTTGCGACCTTGTTGGCGCCAATGCTAGCCAAGAATTAACCAAAGCAGCATTGCTACCAACAGCGCATTCACTGCAACGAACAGAGGCGACCCTTGGGTGAGCTTTATCTTTGCGGGGCTTCGGAAACGTGTTCCGTCTACGGCGCGAATAAAATTAAGCGACTCGATCCATTCGCGCCGAAGACATTAAGGTTCCGAAATCGAGACATTTGTTCCTTGCAATGGAAACCTGTCAGGCAGCTACGAAGGACCCGACGTTCTCAAATGGCACATGTATTTATTCGTCTCCGGCTTCTGCATAGCTTAATCAACATTGCAAATGAAGTTCTTTCGTTAGCTCTTGGTTAGCATTGGCGCGAACAGGGTTGGTCACAAACCGCATACTTTGATGACACGAGAAGGCTCCCTGCTAAAAATGCCATCTTCGTTGCAGCAACTGGACGAACTTTCATCGCGCAACATTTGGTTGATCAACGAATATTTTACCTGTCCTGGTAATCCAAAGGCAACCTGCATATCCATCTGCCCGTACGTTTGAGTACGGACGAATGGTGATCACCTTTGCTACCCTTTGGTGACCGTTCAAATCCCAAGAAGCAACTATTGCTAAGGAAAGGAAAGGAAAGACCCCCCTAGTCAATGATGCAACGCGGGTTGCTTTGACTTTTACGTTGCTGATTTCTAAAAAAATAATTTAGCCAGCATGCGGACACCGTGTCAGTTGCCATCCGCATCACCACTGCAAAGCGTAAAGCATTGTACGCGCCGTTCTGGAGAAAGCGAGCAAAGCTCCGCGGAAACAAGGTATATTTCCACTCATTTGCATACCGATACGCGAATATCCCTTAAATTTACTTTTAAGTCAACATCTGCCGCGGGATCGGGACAAAAGCGGCCATCGCAGTGACACCATGCTTTAGCGGCTGCGTGTGAACATCCGCTGCGCGCTAGGCCAAGATTTGTGCCGGCTGACTGTGGGCAAATGAACGCGTAACGTACATCATCGGTCGTCCAGGGTACCATGATCGCAACTGTACGATTCCTAAACCGTCCAATTGGGTTCACTTTAGCGCCGCGTTGAATCGACTGGGCTAAAAAGGTTTTGGCGGGTCCGTTTCGAACTCATTATATTAATAATGGCGAAAACAAAGGATGAACATTTTCCGGCGCGATGACTTGACACCAGCTGCAGTAATCCGTCACGGACAGATTTGGATCAAGTCTTCGCGCAGGATTCTTTGACCAATGCGGCGATGCACGTTCGAAACTCGTCCAACGTATCCTGACTTTCATTAGTCAATGTACCGCCCAAATGGCGCGTCGGCAGCAAGTTTGCAGGTTAAGTTAACTGATCAAAGTTGACAGGAAAGATGACGTCAACGTCCGGAATCACCAAGACAAGTGTCGCACAGTTGGGCTCATTAATTGTCAAAACAATGGCGCATTTGTCGTTGCATGACAAATCCGTCGTAACCGATTTCGAACGTTCGCGAAAAACAGCTTCCCTCGCAAAGCCAACCAATTCGACCAACAAAGCGGAACGGAAAACTGGTGGACGACAACGCCCGCTAAGCCCATTCACTTAAAAGGAAGGAACGGCGTTGGCCCTTCCGGACTTAGGGTGTCCTCATTGGGAAGTGTCCCGCATGCAAATTTTTCCCAATGCTCCAACTCGTCCGGCAGCATTGACTTGCCGAGAAGGGGGAATTGCAAAAGGGAGACTGAACTTTTTAAAGCGCAAAAGCGCTTAACTAAAACGACACACGCATGTGGAAATCAAAGGACAAATCGCGAACGTAAGCGCGTGATCGAACGAGGGCAATTGAATGATCGCAAGCAAAAAAAAGTGAACGATAAAACTTGATTGCCGCTATCAATCGAACGCCATTTGTCAATTCATTCATTCGCTCGATGGCCGAACAGAACCGCAAAGTGGATGTGATTCAATTGCGCTCTTCATGAATATTACGAAGAAAGAGTTTATGATGTAAACGCCGCGGGCGCATTGAGGTCTAAGTCAGTTGGAGCAATGGGAAGACAAAGGCCGCGACGAAACAACGAAGCACGAATGGATAAACCGGTTTCACCTTCGCTGGGCCTCGCAGTCGACTGCCTTCCGCGAGGGCGCGCTCCCGTCCATGGGTTCGACGGATCTTTCGCGGCAGCCGTGAAAAGCGAATTTGCCGCCTTATTCCATTGCGTAGGGAGGCTGGCTGGCTACCTTCCATATTTAAAACATTTTGCGCAAAAACGTACATGTTGTACACAGCAGCGGTGGCGCGCTAATCGCCGGTTTACGGAAACCAGATAGGGAGGTCAACATTTCAGAATAAATGTACAAGTAAACAGCGCCTGCCTCGCTGGACGACGCTCCAATTACAGCGGTGCGCAACTATTCGGAAAAGGCATTCGCTCATGTTGACTCTACAAGCCATCAGTACAACCTAAAGCGCCTACGAAGGTTGCTTTGAAAGACGGAGATGCAAAGTTGGGTCACAGATGCCGTACGGTTGCAACAACGAGTGGGGACGCGGCACCGTCCAAATTCTTTCGAGGCGCATTAGGGAGCCCGACCTTTTCTAAGCTAAGTACGCAATAGTAGTACCTGGCATTCTATAGCCGCTTGGTCAACGGCGGAGCGGGATCACAAGGGCGTCGTAACCTTCCGACACACTCAAGCTGCATAGTGCGCAGCAAAGCAGCAGTCCTCGCCGGACGCAGCAGCCTCCAGTCGTCGTAGGATCATTGGAACTACGAGAAACAGGTTGGTATGAACAACATATACACATTGTTTGGACGTCGAGCGCATATAAGCAACATAACGATACGACAGAGGCAACTGACAACGAGTCGCGATGTTTGACAGCGAACTGAAGGCAGCGTTGCTTTCAGTGTAAACATATGCTCGCCGGGCGCCCCAACTATACATAGACCATACGTTGGAACAGAGCAAGCAAACACTGGCAGCCTTTACATTTCGTTTCGATCGGCAAGCGCGTTTTCTTGAAAACGCACTTCTGTTCACGGCAGTAAGCAACAATGCTTGAACGCAACGCAATGCCACCCTTCGACAAAAGCAGCTCGGCAGCAAGGAGAGCGCCCTTCCGGTCCCGCGGCCGACCGGCCAAAACCAACAATTCCGCTCGTACCCATATTTGTCGAAGGGCAAAAACGGAGAAATAGCTCACTTCTTTGTTGAAGAACACGGCAAAGCAACTCACGGCTGAATAAACATGTATGAACTACGGAGCTATCGAAAACGTCTATTGTTTTCATCTTCAGCGTACCCAAAATGACTTCTTGTGGTTGTTACAACATGCGTATTATTTGATTTTAAACCCTACACACTGATAAGTTTTTTAAGCTGGGTTTTTCTTTTAAAGTGTTTCTATTAATAGTTCGGGGTCATACATGGGCAACAACTTGTCCGACTTGTCACCAAATGTCACTGATTACATATCCGTCTTCCCTGTTAATACACGAGCTATGGCGAATGCAAAGCGCTTCTTCAACTTTCCATAAAAAGTAGCTGTTCCCTTTTCGTAGGCTCAATATTCTTAAACTTTCATCGGGTTCCGGACAACGTTTAAGAATACTGAGCCTACGAAAAGAGAACAACTATTTTTACGACAACGTTGTACGACAACGTAGATCGCTGACGACGGAACGAGATCGTTCCGAAAGCTTACTATAGTGTTCTGGTTTTTTCCTAATAACTGCCCATCCATCCGCTGGTAGGGCGTTGTTCAAGTCAATTTCAGGCACTACGAATACACAGAAACGGGTACAAGCGGTGAATACATCTATCATGCCAAGACCCGTTACAAGACACCCCTTCTTTAATAACAACTATTTTTAAGGAAAGTTGAAGCGCTTTACATCTGCCATAGCTCGTGTACTAACGTGGAAGACGGATATGTAATCAGTGACATTTGGTGACAAGTCGGACAAGTTGTTGCCCACGTATGACCCCGAACTAGAAACACTTTACAGCGGATTTACAGAAGAAAAACCTACTTGAAAAACTTATCAGTGCGTACGGTTTAAAATCAAATAATACACATATTGTAACAACGACAAGAAATCATTTTTGGGTACGCTGAAGATGAAAACAAGAGACGTTTTCGAAAGCTTCGTAGTCCGTACATGTTTATTCAGCCACGGGTTGGTTTGCCGTGTTCTTCAATAAAGGCATGAGATCTTACCCCGTGTTCAGAAAGCTTTTGCTTAAATTGAATAGCTCACTTCGCTGATAAGTCGAATAAGTATGCGGAACAATGGAACGCCTAGCGGAAGAGACCCACAGTCTTCGCGCTCAGTGGACGCCCATAGCGCCCCGAAGTTTACGCCAGCACTAACCGGCGGAATGAATATTGGAAGTACGGATAGAACTTGAGGATTGACAGACGTCTTCGGCTCATCTCCCTTGGGATCATTCATTCAGCAGCCTTGATTGCCGTTAAGCGACTTTTCGCTTCCTGAATTTCATTGTTGCTAAAATTTGCTTTTTTCTTATGCAATGCAGGTCGTCCGTGGAGAAGGACAACAGTCCTTATGTAAATTCTCAACGAAAGAGCAAACAGTTGGGCGTCGACCCTATTGCGACGACAGGTCGACGCTTCGCTCGTCATATGATGCCTGCAGGCAATGGACGTAAAGCGATTACGCCGTGCGCGTACGCTAATGGAACGGAGGTCAATGGAAAGGGTGCCATTGTCTACGAAGTCACGTCGGCGATAAATGGTGGAACAGATGGCTCGAGCACATTGACAATCGCCTCGGCGGGCACCGGTCCCACGGGCAGCTTAGCTCGCCAGTACGGATGCGAGGGCGCACGCGCCGGCAAGGTCGACCCAACACTTAGGCGTCCACGTAAGGAGCCACATACTTGCGCCTACGAGCCGAGAGACAACAAAGCGAACCAAATGGAGCAAAATGTCGGCCAGAAAAGGCGACCATTCGAACAGATGCGACAGCGAAGGAAAGAAGTGAACTACTTTTTCGAAAGTCGACCAAAGCAACAACAACAACAGCAACGACCGCTCTGCGAAACATACACATACCAAAGAGCAGCGCAACACAGCAACGGATTGCAAATTAAGCAAAAGGAGACAATGGCTATGCAGCAACGAGCACTCACAGGGATGAATCAACGCCGTCAGCGCAAACAGTGCAAAAGCATCATTAAACATCGGGCGAACAGGATGCATAATTTGCCAATGCTACACAAGAACGGCCGATCGATCGCACAACGACTTCGAGGAACGGGTTGCACTTTCAATGAACACTTTGCTTTACCCCTATATAAACCGTACGAACGTTGCCAACTGATAATGCGTTTCCAGGCAGCATACGGGCGAGAGAGATTGCCACAGTGAACAAAAACAAACAGCAAATCGAAGACACACCAACTTTCCAACAGCTCGTCGTCGATCGATCGGAAGTGACGGCATAGCGGATACCCGTTCGGTATGGAAGCCCCTCTACTCTAACGACCGACTTACAACAGCCGTGCACTTTAATCCGTCAATGGGAGTCTCTCTATTCATGCTTGGTTATCCTGTGGCGGCAAAGAGAGGGAAAATGCCGCCCCCTTGGCGACGATCGACACGCACGCGCGTAGCACGCTACGTTTTATGAATATATTAAAACACACACGCACATATACATATATATATATATATATATACCTGCGACGTATATATGTCTCTATTGATTTGTGTTGTATTTTCGCGAATTTTCCCCTTTGCTTTTGTACGTTGATAGATGTATAAGTAAACTGACACGGTCTCCCTACCAACGGATGGATGAGAGTAGTTGTAAGAGGACACGGTTAGAAAACGAAGTACAGGTTTTCTCTCGAATATTTCCGAACCCTCGAGTTCCGTCTTCAGCGAGCAAGAGTCCAACCTCTCTCTCTCTCTCTAGCTTTTGCTCGCTGAAGACTGAACTCGAGCGTTCCGAAATATTCGAGAGAAAACTTGTACGTCGTTTTCCAACCGTGTCCTCTTATAACTACTCTCATCCATCCGTTGGTATGGAGACCGTGTCAGCCTAACTTATACATCTATCAACGTACAAAAGCAACGGGAAAATCCGTGAAAGAATACAACACCACGAACATCTATGCTCCCGTTAAAAGACACACAGTCTTTACACACACACACACACACACATATATATATATATATATATATATATATATATATATATATACCTTAAAAAGGGTCATCAGAGCGAATCGCTTGCGTAAAAGGAGGCAAATACTTACCGGCGAGGCAAAGGCTTTGTCGCAGTACTGGCACTGATAGGGTTTGACGCCGGTGTGTCGGCGCTCGTGGATGGCAAGGCCGCTGCGCTGGGCAAAGCATTTTGTACAGTAGGCGCACTGGAACGGCTTCTCGCCGGTGTGCTTCCGCTCGTGGGCCCTGAGCAGCGACAGGAACGGGTAGGACCTGTCGCAGTAGTCGCAAGCGTGTGCCTGCTTGGGCGGTTCCGTTGGCCGGCCGCCAACGACGTCGCTTGTGCTGGCCGCCACCTTCGACCTGGTCGACTCGTCTGCAAGTAGCGTCGGCGATTGGTGATCCGACATTTCGCTTATAAACAAACAGAACAACAAACAAACAGAGAGAACAAAATACGGTGCACAAGGAAGATTAATCGCCTATCGTGATGCGCAGGTTCGTTGGGCACGGTAGAAGGCCGGTCGGCCGGCCGACCGCTGCTTTGCCGACAAGGAAACGGTTCCCGCGGGCGGGCCGCGAGTTTTCGGCAAGAGAAAATGCCCGGGGAAGCGAGCTTGGCCGCCGTGGGAGCGCGTGGCCGAAAGCTGGGGGATGTCCGTACGCGGAAGAGATCTGCTTCGGTCGGATGGATAGCGAGACCGAGCCGATGACGCTAATAATGGAAAAAGGCAGCACCGCGGAGAGGCATCCCGTTTAAGGATTAAGGCCGTTGAGGAATGAGCAAGCAAAGTTGCGCCGGTTGTTCCTGTTTGTCCACTTACCCGACTACGGACGGCGCTTTAATGCAGTGCAGATGAGACGAGATTGGCAACGGCGGCTTAGCGTCGATACAAGAAGCGCTGCCTGCGTTGCTGACGCTGTTTCCGTCTCTGCTTGATGCGTCTCTGCGACAACGACGACAGTGACGACTAAAACGAGACGTGTAGTTTCACAGCAACCTAAATAATCGAAAGCATTATAACCACGCTGCGAGCGAATGACAGGTTTTCGGCGATTCATGCACAGCAAGAATAAAAGCAGCCGTTTGCTAGGTTATTATTGATGTTACGTACGTTATGATAGGCAGCCGATAGTTTGATTGAAGGCGACACAACGCTGCAATGCTGTTCCGTACCTGGCGAATACGTGGCCAAGCGGCTGTGCAACAGGGCGCCTCTGGACCCAGGTGCCTATACCCTCACGGTTGGTCAAGTTGCGGTCCCATGGTAAAGTGTACACCTGAAGCATCCGAGGGACAAACGCAGTATGGTCTAGCGACAGAACGAAGCAAACTGCGAGTCGATACTTGAGGCGACATGTCCTTTGCAAGGCACCCTCCGCGAATGATGGCCCAAATAAAGCGCGTGTTATCACCTTTGGTCTGCTGTTCCATAGCAACGACCACTTTTGTTCTCCACGGGTTCGCCTCCTCTCCCCCGAAAGCTTAGCGACAAAGCAGCGGATTGCGGAAAAGTGTGGAAGGCTATTCCCGCTTTGGTTGTCAATTGTCTTATCGTCATGGCTACATTGGCGAGCTTGGCAACGGCCGGAACGATACCCTTGAAGGGACGGCGAAGTGCCAATGGGTGCCAGTGGAGAAGAGATTAAGCTTGAGCGCTGGCGCAAGGGGAGCACCTCGCCGGCGCGTCGCGCTCCGCTTGACGCCTTATCCATTACGTCAGCCGGAATGAGGAAACATGCTTTTTCGCAACTTCGCCTGACCGAAGTTGTTTGCCATTTTAGTTCAATTTTCTCAGAAAGCCTTCTTCGGCTACTGAATGGGATTTTCGCCATTTCGCGAAGAACGACGGGCGAATCAATCGGCTTACACTCCAACCTGCGTAGGCATGCATACGGGCTCCGCATAACTTTTCGGTTACTAAGGGCTGGGCGCAACCTGTACGGCGCGAGCGATCAATTTTCGCGGAGCATACCCCCCCCCCCACCCCATTCACTGTGGTTTGCCATGGTTGATACGTTCAAGTAGTTTCGTGCATTTCCGTCCGCATTTGCTACCACTCTGCGGTAGCGCGTGGTGATTCGACAATAGCAAGGCTGACAAGTTGCGAGCCGACCTGTTTCGGCTGAGAAGGATGCCACCGGGGTCGAAGGACCATTTGTTTAGTCAACTGCCCCGCTCGCGATTCCAATTCGGTCACTTCGAACGGTTGGTGCGGTCTTCCCTGGGTCAGTGGCCACCCTGGGCTGATCCGCGTCTTTAGGAACAATTTAAAGCCTTCCAGTGGATCGAATCGACTTGAACAGGGTGAGATTGTTGGTTGTGGGTGCGCCGAAGGCGCCCGGCTGTCGGCCGCCGTATTTCGACGGCTGGCAAATTTTGCTTAGCAATTTTGACACACCAACGCGCACAAACAGTGAATGCACATTTGTCCAACGAACTGCACTTGGTAGTCGACGTGACGATCATCGACGAACAAACGCCGATGCAGAAGATCGAATTTGTCAAGCTAGCAGCTCTAGGATTTACATTAGGCATGGCTGTCGGTGCTAACCGTTAGAAGAATGCCGCCGAATGGCGAAGCGATGTCATTTGGCCGTTAAGACTGTTAAAATCTGATGGAATTTTTTTTGAATAGTCAGCTTTGCCCAAAGAAGACCTTGGCGAACAGTCCCTAAGGGAACCAATCCCACCAAATACGTGCGAGGAAAGTGCATGCGAACCTTCCACAAAACCATACTACCGCGCCATTGGGTTTGTTTACTATTTATCCTCAAGTCTAAAATAGTATGTATATTGCTAAAAGGCATATTGTCTATAGTAGTGCTGCTCACATGTCAACAATTGTAGTACTCAAATAATGAACAACAAAATTTGAATACTGATGAAAAATAATTTGCAAATTCAAATGACTGAAGTTAATGCGTAAATGGATTTGGCAAACTCTGCGAGAAAACCTGCAACGAGTATTTTAGTACACGCGCTGAAGCAAATCTCCCGAAAGTTGACGTGATGATTCACGAATTTCCATCAGCTGGACGAAAAGAGCCGTTTGAACGAGTAAACGAGGCGGCCAACAAATTCTTCCAACATTAATCGTGGCAATTGAAGCGCCGGAAATATTTTGGAAAGCGCAAAGCAAACTAAAGACAGTTGAATGTTCACGCGAAACGCTTTCACTTCTATCGGGTCAGCTAAGAGAAGAGTTCGAAACGTAGAAGAACCACGTGATTCTTGTTGATGCAATTAGGTGAATTTCCACTTGCTCGACTTTTTGCTTCATTGAGACCGTTTTACGAGGGCCGTGACCCGCTCGTTGAATGACGTGTTACTCTTCTCAGTAGGTTTCCAAGCACGCAGCAAATGCTGTGCCAACAAGTGGACAGGCAACTCATTGGGAAAACAAGAGAACACCGAACGTACAGACGGGCGGAGCGTTCGAAGCTTTCGAAGCCGACTTGTTCCATCGCCGGCGACTGTGGTATTTACGCTGGACAATAGTGGAATGTCATTTTCGCTGGCGATAGAACAAGTTGGCTTTCGAAGCTTCGACGCTTCGTCCGTACGTTTGGTGTTCTCTCGTTTTCCTAATGAATTGCCTGCCCACTTGTTGGCACAGCGCTTGCCGTGTGCTTGGACACCTACTTAGAGTAAGGGCATTCAACGAACGGATTACGGCCCTTGTACAACAGTCTTGGTAGATTTCGAATCAAGGAGCAAAGACAGCTGCGATTGTTTATTATGCTGACAATGTAACAAGTTCGCGCGATGGACACCTTCCTTTGGCATATTAAGCACCCCATACCATTAGTTACTGTGATCATGAATAACACAGCATCAAGAATTAAGAAATTCTAAGACGCGATAAAACTAAGCCATCCCACCAGACAGAGCAGAATGATGGATAATTTTGAACACTTTAACGAACACGGAGCTTGTACCAGTATTTTGCTTCATTTTTACAAATTGTTTAAATGCAAACAAATCTTGATGAACGCTGACGCGTCAAAGGTTAGACCTGATAGTTGATGTCGCCAGCCCGATGGTCGAGCGGAGGGGCCTGCTTAACCGTTGACTGACTGGGCAGTCGATGAGTTCTTGCACTGAAGATGGTAGCGACCCGAAAGCTATGCGTTTTCGATAATAAAACGTTTTAACCCAACGGGGAAAACCGTGAAGCATTTGTTCGCATATGTGCACCGACCCCATAAGAAAGAAGAAAAAATGAAAGATTTGTGACAGAAGAAAAAAGACATGCGAACAAATGCTTCACGGTTTTCCCCGTTGGGTAAAAACGTTTTATTATCAAAAACGCATAGCTTTCGGGTCGCTACCATCGACCCGTCTTCAGTGCAAGGACTCATCGACTGCCCAGTCAATCAACGGTTGGGCAAGCCCCTCCGGGCTGGCGACATCAACTATCAGGTACTAACCTTGTACCCGTCAAGCGTCTGTCGCCCGCCCAGTCAGTCACGCAGAGGAGTGAGCATCCCCACCGACCGACCGGGACAGCGTCACAACAAAAAATTATAAATCACCTTCTAAGCAAACACATGGTTTGTAACAGGATTTATTCTCATTTTTTCTTGTAATATTATTACGGTATATGATTTGAAAATCGGGTGTTTTGTAATGGGTTGCATGTTTTTCAATGTGTTTATGAAAAAATATGAAAAGATACGGTATCCTTGTTCAACGAGCTTTAATAGGCGAAGCTTTCGGAACGTACGCGTTCCATCATCAGCGCGATTCAAAGTGTATTCAATGTGCGATGGTATTCCGACTTACCCGTTTTTGGATGGTACCTGTAGTAGAACTGCAAATGCCCTACCAGCGGATGGATGGGCGATTATTAGAAATACCACAGGTAAGAACACTTATCGTATCGTAGCTTTCGGAACGCCCTGGTTCCGTCGTCAGCGATGTTGAAAGGGGTATGATATGATATATGTATGATATGATATAAAGGGGTATGATATGATATATGATATACGGTATATGATCCTGTTTTATTCTATAATTCGAAACAAGTCGAACCAAAAAATTGATTGACGTAGCTTTCAGAGCTATCCCGCTCCGTCTTCAGCGTCTTCTGCTATGTTTGTGTTCCGGATCACCAACATAACAGAAGACGCTGAAGACGGAGCGGGATAGCTCCGAAAGCTACGTCAATCAATTTTTTGGTTCGACTTGTTTCGAATTATAGGATAAAACAGGTTCGTATACCGTAATAATATTACAAGATTACAAGAAAAAATAAATCACCTTATTATAAATCACCATTATGGCATTGGCGGAGTAAACCAGCTTCGTCATCCGCGCATAACGAGTAGGTAATCACTGATGACGCATCGCATCGATACCAGGTACAAAGCGAGCAGGATTATTAACTTAACAGTTTTGAAAAGTTAAGCGAATGCAAAAGTATCTGCTGCAGTCTTCCTCGTCCCGGGGGTGCTTCTTAAGCGTTGCAAGGTAGTGTTCAGTTGAACCGGACGAACGTCGACATTCAACATTTCAGCCAGCCGTAATTAGTTGCATTTCGGCGACTTGCGTGTGCTTTAAAACGAAATTAATTTCACCTCTTAAAGTACGATCGTTCAACAGAGTGCCAGGCAAACCTGATAACATTCAGCAGCTCTTTTATCGATCTTTGCTGTAATATTCATGTTTGCTTATTAGACAGTGTCCAGCTGAATATCAATTAAGCTAGCATCACTACAGGTGAAAAATTGATAGTGACAAATAAAGCCGGTTTCAACGTAAGAAATTTCACTCATAGGCTTGCAGGTCGGTGGCGTAGAAGCGGATGCGCGTACTTATGGACGGGCAAAACTTCTCGTCAAAGTTTGTCCACTGCCAACCAACGGAGCAGTTATTAATAAGTGGAAATTCAGAACATGAAGTATGGCGTAAGTACGGATTACCCATCCTGGAGCAGCAGTTACCATTGCACCTTTATGCAAAGGGACGCGTGCAGGAACATCACGAACTATCTACGTTTCAGCTGCCTTTATTTATCGTTATCCACGTATCACTTATCATGATGCTAGTTTTATTTAATAAATCACGTTCGAAACGATGCGCAGTTCTAGATAATGCCCACCACTATCTCCTAGTAAACAAACGGGATAATTACCGTGAAGATTGGTAAGAGATTGGAACAGAACCCTTTGCACGTTTTCACAGTATACTATATGTAGTAAGCGACTGTGCTGTTAAACATGATCCAGTCTTTCATATGTTGTCGCCATGTTATAATTAGACGTCATCTCATTTGTGTGCCAAATTATTCACTGCCTTTTCTGGCTTTTAGTTCAGCGGACAGTGCCTTCTAGTATCTTTAGATTTAGAAGTTAAACAAATGACAGGATAAAAAGAAGCGCAGTTCATAGTGATAAATAAAATAATGTATGCGTCGCATTGTGACCACACGGTGCCCCATTGACGCTTAGAAACGAGCCTTTAAAGAATGGAACGCTTTTCCAGTTATGAAGAAAGAGATTTTGAATTGCCAATGATGATTCAACTAATTTTGCAATGGTCAAGACTTACGGGCGAAAAGGTGTAGGCTTAGACAGATCCTTAGACTAACCGTCCTTGTAATTGACAGTTAACGTAACGAATGGTAGCCAGTAGAGAATCAATTCCTCGACGAGCAAATAATAATAATAATAATAATAATAATAATAATAATAATAATAATAATAATATGGTTGAAAACTGGATGCATCGTAACGGGTCGTTGAGATGACATTTGTGTGTTGCACACGGTTTTCCCGTTGGTATTGTTTCAGTGTATCTGCAATTAACCAAAGAACCTCACCAGTCAACGATGGGTTAGTTTATTGGTAAAGTTACAGTTACAGTTACAGTGTTCTCGCAACTTTACCAATAAACTAACCCATCGTTGACTGGTGAGGTTCTTTGGTTAATTGCAGATACACTGAAACAATACCAACGGGAAAACCGTGTGCAACACACAAATGTCAATAATAATAATAATAATAATAATAATAATAATAATAATAATAATAATAATAATAGGTTCACCCCTTAAAGTACGATCGTTCAACAGAGGGATCGATATATGATACCCTACTACACCCGGGCAGACCCTTGCAGGCTAACTTAGGTAGAGGGGAATTCAGCATACTAAAACGACTTCGATCTAACGATAGTATTACCATTACTAAAGCCGACAAGGGTAATGTAGTCGTGATTTTGGACAGAGCATCTTACACAGACAAGGTTCGAGAACTCCTACAAAATGATATCTACCGTCCCATGGAGCTTGATCCCACTCCAACTATTAGGAAAGAATTGATGAGAATACTAGACATGCTCTCCGAAGAGACCGGTGACCTGGAACTGTCACACATTAGGAGAACTTTGTTTTACACTAACAATACCAAATGTCCAGAACTCTATGGACTCCCCAAAATCCACAAACCGGGGTTCCCCTTAAGACCAGTGGTCTCTAGTGTAAACAGCGTAACATCGAAGCTATGTAGATACTTAAAAGATATTATTAAACCATTAATAGGTGAAAGGAATTCTCATGTCAAAAACTGTATTGATTTTCGCACTGACATTAAAAAGATAAACCCACAATCTTGTGACATATTAGTAAGCTACGATGTAAAAGATTTATTCACGAATATTCCGATCCAGCTAACATTAAACGTGCTACAAAATCTTCTCGACCAAGACTTAACCTTACATAATAGAACGAAGCTAAACCCCACACATATAATTAAATTAGTTTCCTTTTGCATGCAGGAAGGGAATTATTTCAGATTCCAGGAGAGCTTCTCACAAAAAGAGGGGGTTCTGATGGGGAGTCCACTATCTCCCGTTTTAGCAGAAGTCTTCATGGAACATCTAGAAGAACGGTCCTTTACTACATTAGACATACAATACCATCCTTCTTTCTTTAAAAGATATGTTGACGATATTTTTTGCCATCGTACCATTGGGAAAGGAAGAAGCCCTTCTGGAACATTTAAACGACCTCTTTCCTTCCATTAAGTTAACCATAGAAAAAGAGAACAACGGGAAACTCCCCTTTCTAGACGTTATGGTAATTAGGGATGGAGGTACCTTACAGACCACAGTATATAGAAAGGCGACGCATTCTGATAGATATTTGCATTTTTCATCCCACCATCCGATTTCAGTTAAAAGGGGTGTAGTAAAAGGCATGGTCGATCGAGCCGTTAAAATATGCGATTCGCAGTATCTAGATTCTGAATTAAAACACATAAAAAGAACTTTAATCAATAATGGGTATCCTAGTAGTTTCGTTAATAATATCACTAAACAGTGTTTAACCAATCAAAGAACCTTAACACGCACTACCGGTGTTTCGCAGCAACCCATTTTAGTTGTCCCGTATTTTAGTGGAGTGGGTGAAAGATTAAAACGCTTAGGTCGTTCTCTAAACTTCACAGTCCATTTTAAATCTTCCAACAACATTCGTGCTATCGTTAGAACTGATAAGATCATGGTTCCATTGGACAGCAGACCGGGCGTAGTTTACGAAATTATGTGCGGTTGCCACGCCTTCTATATTGGAGAAACGGGCAACACTTTATCCCACAGATTTCGTGAACACATGTCGTACGTGACCCGTTACAAGAATGCGGAACAAAGACTGAACGGGTCACATACCGTACGCCGTGGCCGGCCACAAACCCGCGCTCCGAGAAAGATCATGGAGGAGACCATCAAAGCTTCCGCGGTCGCAGAGCACGCCATCCACTGCTCTCTTGACCCGCGACCCAAATTAATTTGCCGGGAAAGTCGACTACACCTCCGGCAGATTAAGGAAGCTCTATTCATCCGGCACAATAGCACGATTAATCGCGACCAAGGTGTGGAGATCAGCGAAGTATGGACTGCAGCTATTAATAGAACCAGATGCTGCACCATACCCAGCCGACCCCGCTCCTTGACCCCCGTTGCGTGACTATAAATTCCCACAGCGCAATAAACTCTCCCTCTTTCCCATCACTGACGACGGCACCAGAGAGTGCCGAAAGCTCTGAATCGATAAGCGTTCTCTATCTGTGATACTTTCTAATAACTGCCCATCCATCCGCTAGTAGGGCATTTTCAGATCTATTACAGATACCTTCAAACGGGTCGACAGCCGAAAAAAGATATCCGAACATGAACAAGCCCGTTACAAAACACCCAGTGTTCAAACAAATAATAATAATAATATTGATGGTTGTCACGGATTTTTCCCGTTTTTTTAAAAGTATCTGTAAGTATACTGAAGCGATCTCCCTACCAGCAGATGGATGAGAGTGGTTATTAGAAAGAACGCAAACAGCACACGTACGCAACTGTATGTAACCGTATATTTCAAACCAAATAATAACATTTGTGTGTTGCACACGGTTTTTCCCGTTGGTATTGTTTCAGTGTATCTGCAATTAACCAAAGAACCTCACCAGTCAACGATGGGTTAGTTTATTGGTAAAAGTTGCGAGAACACTGTAACGTACGAATCGAAGCTTTCGGGACGCTCTAGTCCCGTCGTCAGCGAAAAGGAGGCCTGTTGTTTTGGCCGAACGGTATATATAGACGAGGTTGGGGCTTGTCGGAAGGGTGTCAAGTGGGGATCAAGCAGCAACCTGTCTGGTCAATGAGGCCTGTCCAAGCTTGGCTTAGCCAAGGCTTGGCTTAGGCTTCCCTTTAAAAAACTTTAAAAAAACTTTTCTACTTTTTCATGAAATAAAGCCTTACCATCGCTTTCGTGAAAAAGTACCACATGAACGGGAAGAAATGCCGTGATTTCTCTTTTTGAAACCTTTTGAACCCCGTTACCAAACTCATCTTTGAAATACAAAATAAGTGCTCACGGCGCACTGGACATTCGTTACCGGACCGAGACTCACGAACTCTGGATGCAACCCAATTTTCGCCAAGAAGGAACCAAAAAGGACACGTGGCCTATGACCCACCATCCATCCCCGCTGGACGATGTCAAGCCGAAACATCAACGTGGGTCCACGGACAGGAACGTGGAAAAGGACGCCCCAATTTCCACAAGACTTTCATTACCGAACCAACGACTACGAACATTGGAAACACATACTTTTGGCAGCAAAGGAAGCAACGGACACGTGGCCAATGACCCACTATCCATCCCCACTGGACGATGCCTCCTTCCCGAACTTCACTGTACGTTGAGCCGCCACTGGGGACGGACGAGAAGGCAGTTGCACCACCGCCTGGCCGAACTTGGAGGGAATGCGCCTCGAGGGGTCTAGTTTGATCCGACGGGCCTCCCACCGATGTTTGCCTAGGTGGAGGAGCTTCTCCGTAAGACCCGACCTGGTGGTTGGCCAACGAAGAACCTGCGCTGACGACGAGCCAAGGTTGAGCTCGAAAGCTACGCCATGTTTTTTACTTTTTCATGAAATAAAGCCTTACCATCGCTTTCGTGAAAAAGTACCACATGAACGGGAAGAAATGCCGTGATTTCTCTTTTTGAAACCTTTTAAACCCCGTTACCAAACTCATCTTTGAAATAATAATAATAATAATAATAATAATAATAATAATAATAATAATAATAATAATTTGATGGAAAAAGTCACGGATTTTTCCCGTTGAGATAATCATTTTCATGAACAGATGGTAACGCTTTTTATTTCATGAAAATGAAAAAGGAAAGCACGGCGTAGCTTTCGAGCCCAATCTTGGCTCGTCATCAGCGCAGGTATTTCGTTGGCCGCCCACTAGGTCTGGTCTTACGGAGAAGCTCCTCCACCTAGCCAAACATCGGTGGGGGCCCGTCGGATCAAACTTGATCCCTCAGGGCTGTTTCCCTCCGAGTTCGGCCAGGCGTCGGAGCAACTACCTTGTCGACCGTCCCCGGTTGGCAACTCAACGTGCAGTTGCACGTTGAGTTGCCAACCGGGGACGGTCGACAAGGTAGTTGGCAGCCATCCAACATGCCAACCGAACATGCAGAATGCGTTGGTATACGAAATGAGACAGGTATACGAAATGAGACAGGTCCCCACTTGACACCCTTCCGCCAGGTAAGAGAACGGAACATGCAGAATGCGTTGGTATACGAAATAGACTGCACGTTGAGTTGCCAACCGGGGACGGTCGACAAGGTAGTTGCTCCGACGCCTGGCCGAACTCGGAGGGAAACAGCCCTGAGGGATCAAGTTTGATCCGACGGGCCCCCACCGATGTTTGGCTAGGTGGAGGAGCTTCTCCGTAAGACCAGACCTAGTGGGCGGCCAACGAAATACCTGCGCTGATGACGAGCCAAGATTGGGCTCGAAAGCTACGCCGTGCTTTCCTTTTTCATTTTCATGAAATAAAAAGCGTTACCATCTGTTCATGAAAATGATTATCTCAACGGGAAAAATCCGTGACTTTTTCCATCAAATCGCTGAACCCCGTTACTAGATCTATCTTTGAAAAAAAAAAAAATAATAATAATAATAATAATAATAATAATAATAATAATAATAATAATAATAATAATAATAATAGAAGATGGGGTGCATGGTAACGGGGCGTTCGGTTGGCATGTTGGATGGCTGCCACGGTTAAACCCGTTGTAATCACGTTTGCTGTGCTTCTGTAATTACCAAGAAAGAACCTCACCAGTCGCGGGTGGGTTGATTTATTGGCGAAAAACGAGACACAGTAACGTACGATTGTTCGAAGCTTTCGGGACGCTCTAGTCCCCTCGTCAGGGAAAAGGAGCTGACGACGGGACTAGAGCGTCCCGAAAGCTTCGAACAATCGTACGCTACTGTGTCTCGTTTTTCGCCAATAAATCAACCCACCCGCGACTGGTGAGGCTCTTTCTTGGTAATTACAGAAGCACAGAGAACGTGATTAGAACGGGTTTAGCCGTGGCAACCATCCAACATGCCAATAATAATAATAATCATGCCGATGTCCAACTCATACTCCACTTTCATATACGATGATGCTCAGCGGAACATGCAGAATGCGTTGGTATACGAAATAATAATCCACGTCGACCCCAACCAGTGTTGTCAAGCAATAAATAATTGGTAGCGCTGCGCCTATTTCTATACAATTACCAACGCACCTTTGGATATGACCTAAATTAACAAGGGCCACGTGGAAAGGTTATAATCATGGCGGTAGAGCTATTGCTAACAACATCAGTTTGCCCCATTGAGCACGCACCGTTAAGCGGCCATGAAAGTTCTTCTCTACGTTGTCCTTGCTCATGCCATCACAAGGGAAATCGATAGTTTCTGCCAAAGACACAAAGTTGCTGAGACGCACACTGATGAAGCTCCATCGCACGCACATACAGATGATGCACAAGGAAGCGCAGCTGAACGTCAAGTAAAAAGGCCGCCAATTTTAGAAGAAGAAGAGGGAACGGAATACCGAAGCTCTGTACAGCGCAGCGAACGAAGGTCAGCGAAAACGGAAGAAGCTGAAGGGGAAGATCATATGACCAGTGCGATAAACAAATCTTTCGAAGGACATATTATAACACACAGGGACAACACGCCAACGGCCCTGCCTGAAGAGATGAGCACAACAATCACATCATTCCAGCTGGACACGAAGAGAAAACAAGCTGAAGCTCAAAACAAAGAGATCGACGAATTTAGAAAATCAAGACAAGAGAAACGTTCGATGATGGACATAGTAATCCAAAATGAACAGCCAAACATCAACAACGACGCAGGAATTTCTGAAAGGTCAACCGTAGGGGAGAAAACTCAAAGAGACGTCAGACGTGATAATAATGGTTGGGGAATGTTGACAATACTGGGCAAGAGAAGTCAAACGCTCAACGGAACCTCAATCCTACTGGTAGACTCCACCAAGACAATGACTCGTCGTCAACTTCGAGCGCAGAACATTCGTTGTCAAAGAAGAACATACCGAAACAGCCTAAATGGGTCCGCAACGCTACAGCGGTGGCGTGACTGCATACTGCTTATTTTTGCGAAATAATAATGGTAGTTTCTTTAGAACATGAACATACGAGAAGAATTGCGAACCACCTTCGACTCTACAGAAGCACATGCACGCAAAGTCAAAAGGTACCATTGTTGAAATGCTAATTGTTCAAACGAAGATTGTGCTGCGCCAATCCTAGCACCATTACTAGCACGACGAATGCTATTACAGTGATCTATCAAGGGGCAGCAGCAGCCATGGAGTCACCTTTTCCGTAAAACAAGGTAAGAATGGTGAAAATCGATAATACGCTTTCGAATAACATAATTATTAATATTAATGCCATAATTTCAGTATGAATGCTGGATTCGCAAATATGACAAGAAGCTCACTGTCCTTGTTCATCTTAATTTCACTTAGACATACTTCGTTTACCTGTTCAGACACCGTGCTGTGACGGTCCCTGTCGTTTCGTAAGTTCGCCTGCTGATGGAAATAAATTGGCTGCCGAATTGCAATTTGAAAAGACATTTATTTTTGGAGCTGAAAATCCGCTGCGCCTTTTCAAGGACTGTGTTCATCATACTGCAGACGCTCAGAGATCTGCCCATGGTTTGCCGGTGGTGGGGAACACGTCGACATCTCAATTTCGCTAAATTTGAACAATCTCAGGAAAGTAAACACGGGAGTTAGTATTGACACTCTCACGACAGGCGATAGTGATAGGCGTGCTAATGCACGAGCGTTAAGAATTAATGTATCTAAATGCATTATACGTACATTAATGTTTGTTCCCAGGAGGTAGGCCGATTGCCTTTCATGTATTTACGAGGGACCCGTTGATTCTCAGTATTGGTGGCTTATGCTGAACTGAAGCTCGTTTGCTTATCTGATTTATTCATTTTATGCGCACGTAAAACGAACTATAACATGCCGAGACGTGCTAATCAACTAATCCTGCGGAAAAGAGGCAGCACTGACAGTTCATGAAACGAATGCACATTCACGAAATTGAAATTGCATTCATTCTTTGCCGTTGCTAGTATAAATGAAACATCCTACGGCTGAAACGAAAATATTGATGTATTGAAAGGTTGCACTAGACCGGAAAAAGCCGTGCAAAAAGAGCCATGTTAAAAATTAATGGGAGTAATAAGTGCAGCAAAATTGTTGCTTGAGATAACAAACGACAAGATCTATGCCCGGTTGCATAATCTTCACTGCAGTAATACGGCTAAAAAGCGAACATAATTGCTTCTGCCAACATTGAGCAGAAGAGGAAACTGCATTCTTTTGCAAAACCTACCTTTACACATGTTCGTTCATTAAACGTGTTTGCATTCAATTAGCAGATGGAACAGCTACTTAAGGATACAGGTGGGCGAATAAAGCCTTACGAGGAATAGCTAGCTACGAGATGATATTGCAACTAGGAACCGTAACTTAGGTTGGCAATGCTGACAAGAATAAATAATATTAAGGCAGATAGCATAGCGCCATTGTCAAGTCCGGTCTCCACACGACACTACGCTATGTTCAGTTGTTCATTTCAGAACACTTAAGTACGCTATGCAGGCTGTATGTTCAACTGAACTACGTGATTAAATAAGAAAATGTTGGTGATACATAAAAACAGAAGGAAAAGAAAATTTGTCGACAGAATAAAACTGCGCTTGCATCACGTATTCAGGACATATTTTAGAGAGAGGACAACGCTATGCGCTGCTTGGAATAATTTAATTATCGAGTGAACGTTAAATATTAATAGTTTGCACAAACCGAAAGCTCCGATATGTGTTGCAATGACAAATAACTTCGACAGCAACAGAGCTAAGTAAGCATTGCTAGAACAACAGGGATTCCGGAACTGTTAAACAGTTGTTCCATTGCTTTCCCCATCACCATCATCATCGCTAGTACGCTAATTAACTGTTCATGCAGCAGCCAATTGGTGGAAAATTTAAGCAATTACAATGTAGAAGCAGCTATTGTATCTCACCCCTGGTGGGGATCGAACCCACGACCTTTGGGTTAGAAGCCCAACGCGCTATCCTCTGCGCTACAGGGGTGACACATAATAGCTTTATGTTTAATTTATCGAAGATTAACAAAACGAGTATACGCTGACAGAACGAAATGTCCATTAAATTCGTCAAACCAGTTCTTCGACTCTGTGCTCACTTGTTACAAAGCGACTAAGTTATTCGCGATTATTACAGTCGACTTGTTAGGTAAGCGAATTTCGCTAAATTACACCGATAATGAAATAACTACGAGCACAGTTCATGCGTTAATGGAGACACGTACTAAGAGCAGAGGTTGATGGCCATACGTCCATGATTGTCTCGCTGTTATAATATAAAACAAGCAGGCATCGCTTAGGGTGACTTCAAATAAAAGGATATCAAGTTGTACAGATATCCTTTTTCGGCTGTCGACCCGTTTGAAGGTATCTGTAATAGATCTGAAAATGCCCTACAAGCGGATGGATGAGCCTCAACAGCCGGACGGTCGTCAGCTGAAAAAAGATATCCGAACATGAACAAGCCCGTTACAAAACACCCAGTGTTCAATCAAGTTGTACAAAAAAATTGAAGACTGATACTTTACTATTGATATTACTGGGACGGTTCAATTTCCACTCACCAGTTGACTTGTATGGCTGCCAGTTTTCAGCTGCTCCGAGATTACTGAAGTCTCACTTAAAGGTAGCGATGACATCAGGCATACTTCGCGCAGTTACTGGCGTCGTTGATTAGGCAAAGTGAAATACTATCGCGTCTCTGTTATCGTACGTTTCGTGGCTTCCTTAAAATTCTCTTAGTCAGAACGCTAAGTTTAACTAGTTTAACCTGCCATTTCTGCGTAACTAGCCAAGCAATGCTAAGTAACTAACATGTTTCCATCATGACTAGCATCCTTAAGCAATAGCAAGCAGAGAATCCAACTAACGATGGGGCAAAAGGGAGAGAAAACTGCTGCAGTAGAGCAAAAGATTAATCTAACTAGAGCAGGTGAGTAAGAATGGTACTCTAAGTCGTTCTGCGGATCAGATACGGGAAGTAACAGCAAACTGTACTTCTTATGACCAAAGGAATGCTTCCACCCGAAAATAGGAAAGAAGGAATTCACAAAGATCCTATCCTAAATGGACAGCAAGGTACAGAGCATAACTGGGGGGGGGGGGCAGTCGTATACATTTATGAGTTTAGTGAGATAATGCGCGTAGACTGACCAACTGGTGAGTAAGAGCCTGCTACACGTTTACCAGAACTTACACATACGGACTTACTTTCATTTTTACGAGCTGCACATTAAACGTAATCTTCTGAGAATTGTACGGCGAAGGTATGCCAAAGAATTTATTTCTTGATAGAAATCCAAAATATGAAAGCTATTATCCCTATTCCTGCGCCCTAATCGCCTTTAGCATAATAATTTTGCTTATACGATCACATTTGGGACCGCATCGACTGTACTAAGACAATTGTGGTTGGTCCACGTGACTTATAACATTACTTCTAACCGAACAGCAAAGCTCCGCTGATGTATTCGGCTTTGCGCTGTTGATGTGCTGTTTCCTCTAACAACGCAGAACATTCAGAATTCCATCTGCTTCCAGTCTACCATCTGAGTGGTGCAGTATAGGTGTTTTTGTCGAAATTTCACGCCATTTTACAACGTTGATGGAACAAGTTGGGCATGTTTTAAAATGTACACAATGATTCAATGTTAATACAGTCAATAGGACAACATGATGCCTGTCATAGAGTGCAGAAAAGTGTAGTGAACTCATTCATCCTGAGCAAGTAACGCTAGTAATAATGGCTCACTTATCATAATTTTCCGTGTAATAAGGTGCTCAGTGCAACAGAATTCACATGTAATACTAATATTTATTCAGTCCTGTTTCTCAACTTATTCTGACTTTCTAATGAAGAAACGAAGTAAGAGAGTCGAGTTCGTACAGATTGTGACGCTAACTTTAGCTTTTGCTATTCTTGATTAACGGCATTCTCGTTTTTAGGCAAACAGGCCCGGCACCCAGTACTTTGGCATATTCTGCAGAATCAAACTGTTAAAATGCTATTTGATTTATACTCCGTTGAGTATTTCCATTCACACTTAACGCTCTCTTCGAGCCCTTGCTGACTACTACACCTCCAGATCAGAGAGAGAATCCGCGTAGGCGCCCCTGTAGCGCAGAGTGCTTTGGGCTTCTAACCCGAGTTCGATCCCCACCAGGGGTGAGGCATAATAGGAAACGAGTGTTCAAGCACTACTTGCTTCTGCATGGATTGTCCTGCTGCATTTGCAAAACGACGACTGCAAAAAATATACGTGGATAATTCAGAAAGCTCGCGGAAACACGTAACCATTAATAAATATTATACTTATTCACAACAATCTTTAAACCTTGAAGGAAGACAGATTAGTAACAAGGCATTTCACAATGACGAGAAGATGCGGATCCTTGTTCTGCTAGTTTTAACATGCAGAGCTTCCGGGGCAAACGTGTTCTCTAGCGCAATTCAGAAGCTGAATGACGCTTCTGAATCGCGCTGACGACGGAACACGTTAATTCCGGAAGCTGCGCAGATTAAAGCTTACAGAACCAAGGTCCGCATCTTCTCAACAATATTAGAACCATTTTCAACATGCCTTTTGATGGAGGTGTTCCCATACCTGCACTCCTTTTTTGCAGAATCCTGGGAAACGCTTTTCTCTTATAAACAGCTACGCTTTGCAGGAATGCCTTAAACAAGCCACCTAAATTGTCAATGGAAATAGCATGAAAGCAACCGAATTCTGCATATACGAGGGTTATGTACGATAGAATTAAAAATTGGATCTCTTGTAACGGTATAATTAAACATGACCTGACAGCACGGCGTTCACCTTTCTACAGAATTTATTAGAAAAAGACCGTAGACTTCGGGACCAACCGTGTGCCGTCTTCAGCGGCTAATAATGGGATGCAGTATTGAAGATGGGATGCATTGTAAAGGGACGTTCAGTTAGCATTTCTGCTGATTGCCACGGCGAACCCATTTTTGAACATTACGATGTTTCTATACTTACCAAAAAATGTCTCTTCCTTCCGCTGACGACGGGACTAGAGCGTCCTGAAAGCTCCGAACGTACGTTACTGTTTTTCTCGTGATTTTACCAGTAAACCAACTTACCCGCGACTGGTGAGGTTCCTTTTAGGTAATTATATAATAGAAACACCGTGACGTGTTCAAAACGGGTTCACGGTGGCAATCAGCAGATATGTTGGTATGCAGTAATGTGGTCTAACACATGGTAAGACGTCCTGATTTTAAACCAGAACAATGATGAGCTTTCATAGAGCTAGTCTAAAATCCTCGCCCGTTGGATCTACGTATTTGTCTTGAGACATCGCAGCATCCTTTCTCCCATATGATGTTAGCCCAAATGTCACTAACATCTACCGTTGGCTCTCGATTAATTGTTTCATTGTTTTTGTTTGAACACTGGGTGTTTTGTAACGGGCTTGTTCATGTTCAGATATCTTTTCTCGGCTGTCGACCCGTTTGAAGGTATCTGTAATAGATCTGAAAATGCCCTACCAGCGGATGGATGAACAGTTATTTGAAAGTATCACAGATAAAGAACGCTTATCGATTCAGAGCTTTCGGCACTCTCTGGTGCCGTCGTCAGTGATGGGAAAGAGGAAAGCTGACTGACTCTTTCCCATCACTGACGACGGCACCAGAGAGTGCCGAAAGCTCTGAATCGATAAGCGTTCTTTATCTGTGATACTTTCAAATAACTGCTCATCCATCCGCTGGTAGGGCATTTTCTATTACAGATCTATTACAGATACCTTCATTGTTGATGTCTTCTTTTTCTTCTTTACGTGCACGCATGTGTGAGAACAACTTTAATTAAAGAAAAAGGAAAGAACGAAGCTTTCGGGAGAGGCAACTCCCGTCGTCAGCGTATGTTGGATGAACATACGCTGACGACGGGAGTTGCCTCTCCCGAAAGCTTCGTTCTTTCCTTTTTCTTTAATTAAAGTTGTTCTCACACAGGCGTGCACGTAAAGAAGAAAAAGAAGACATCATGAAGTTTAAAGAGCCTGTAAGAAGTCACGTATTTCAACCTTCATTGTTTTATGAAAATTGCCTCTGATTTTTCCTTATATCAAAACGTGGTGTTGTATTTTCACGGATTCTTCCCCGCTGATTTTTGTACGCTAATGGGTCTATAAGTAAACTGACACGGTCTCCCTACCAACGGATGGATGAGAGTAGTTATAGGAAGAGCACGGTCAGAGAACAACGTATGGTTTCTCGGATATTTCGGAACGCTCGAGTTCCGTCTTCAGCGAGCAAGAGAATGTATAATATTTAATCCGTTGCCAGGTTAAATACGAATCGCGAGACAAAAGATAGGGGAAGGGACAGGTCAGGGCGGTAAGGTGCAGCACCTGCTTTTATTTACAATAGCATTCTAAACCTCGTTGACCTGCGTAGCCCTGTCGCGATTCATGGAAGGATTATGTCTTATATAGAAGGCTTCTTTGATCAGCCGCACGTGGAAACGCTCTTCACGACAGACGACCTGCGGTTGTAGGTCGAGCGAGCATGTGGAACCATGCCCCACAACCGCGGAAGCCTTTATTGTCTCATCCATGATCTTCTTAGGATCGCGGGTCTGGGGTCGTCCATGGCGTTGAGCTGGTAGACCGTTAAGTCTTTGTTTCGCCGTCTTGAAAAACAACGGGAAGAATCCGTGAAAATACAACACCATGAAGATCCATGCTCCCGTAAAAAGACATCCCGTCTTCCGATATACCAAAACATGTCTCATTGCAAAGGATTCGTCGTTCAAAGGGACAAGGGCATTGAGCCGCATGTTATACTATTGCTGATGATTTAGTCGCTTGGTACATGATTTTTCTGGGATAAAGTGACTATGGGTGTCCCCTTTGTCTAACCATTGCTCCATTCAGTCTTGCTTTAGCATTGTTATAGCGATTAGCATTTGCCATGTGTTCAATGAACCTACGCCCTAACGTGTTTCACCTATGTACGTTTCGCCTATCCACGTGTCACCTGTACTATTGAACAACTCCGCATTCGATGGAAACTATCGAACCCATTGCACGCATTTTGTTCACAAACAACCAGTCAATGTGGCAGTAGACATTAATACCTTTTCATATAAACAAAAAATGCCTGCATTGATTCTTTTAGCAGAGTTGTTTCGCTTCTGGCTCATAGCCAACCGTTAGGACACATGGCCTTGTCAGTTCCAAGAGCGTTTGGGGCAAGTTTTATGAAAAGACCTAAACTATAAATTGGTATACGAAAATGGGATGACCTCTACGCAATCTCCAGTTAAAGAAAAGCACCAGCAGTGATCGTCATAGTTGCTCGTGCTGGTTGGAATGTTGCCCAGCTGCTTTCGAAGTAAAGACTTGGAGCTGATAAAATATTAGAAAGATTAAATAGTTCTCATAATTACAAATTACTTGATAACAATTTTTTAACGACCTCATCGATTAAGGCGAATCGAGAAATCACGAAAGATTTTACCCGTTGTTGTCGAAGGCCACGTAAATGGAAAGATCTTTATTTCCAAAAAAGAGAAAAAGTCGAAAAACGTGACACGTCGTGGTCAGGAAAATTACAAATTACTTACGAAATATTTCAACCGAGCGCCGGAATATTTCAACTTTCCCCGTCCTCAGCGCACACACGTCTACGTGTGTGCGCTGAGGACGGGAAAAGTTGCTTCCTGAAAGCTACGCAAATAAACTCTGTTTTTGTCATCAACTGGTTGAAATATTCCGTAAGTAATTTATAATTATGAGAACTAACGCGCCCGTTCATAGAAACAGCATCTTCAAGATTAAATAGAGTTGTATTTTCACGAATTTTTCTTCCCGTTGTCTTTTTGTACGCTGATGGAACTATAAGTCAACTGACACAGTCTCCCTACCAACGGATAGATTCGTGTGGTTATAAATGCAACACCTGCTTTTATTTACAATAGCATTCCCATTAGGTAGACTATTTTATTTACAACAGCACCGAAGTCTAGCTCTTGCTCGCTGAAGACGGAACTCGAGCGCTCCGAAATATTCGAGACAAAACCTGTACGTCGTTTTCTGACCGTGTCCCTCTTATAACCATTCTCATCCATCCGTTGGTAGGGAAACCGTGCCAGTTTACTCTTAGATCCATCAACGCACAGAAAGACAACGGGAAGCAAATCCGTGAACATACAACACCATGAAGATCTTTGCTCCCGTTAAAAGACATCCCGTCTTTCGAAAGATCAAATATGATGAAAAGATACGGATTCCTTGTTATGTGAGATTTAATAGCGTGGAGCTTTCGGAACTGCCGTGCTCCGTTCTCAGCGCGAATAAGAAACTACTTACTCGAGCTGCAGACGGAACACGGTAGTTCTGAAAGCTCTCCAGCATTAAAGCTCACATAACAAGAAATCTGTATCTTTCCGTCATAATGAAAAGCCTTGTTACTAACTGTTCATACTTCAAAGATTAAATAGTTTATTACTCATACTGATCTGATTGCTAAGACACAATTCAGAGTAACCAACGCTGGAAGGCATGCCAAGCGTATAATCTTGCATACAACGACACCAGTTATCATCTCAGCGCGATTTGCTAATTTTCTTTACGCAGCTGTGATCCATGACCCTTCTCAAAGGAACTGACGCAATTATGGCTGATGGAAAAGCGTGCTGGTCATTCATTATGAGCCGTAAGCTGTCGATGAATGTCCTCCACGACTCGGACCATTGGTCTTCACGTTCAGCGTGACCAGTCGGCCAATAAACGACAGCATAAACTGTGCGAAAGATAAAGCAAAGTTTGACAGCACAACAATTCTGCAACAGTCCTTTATGTGATGTGATTGAATGATGTGACTGAACCAGCGAAAGACAGAGGTTGAACAACCCTAACCGTTCGTACTAATTGGGATAACCTACGCAGCTGAAACTACCAATTCAGAGCCAATCTATCAGTGCATGCAAATACTTTACCAGTTCAACGGGAACGGCAACTTCCCTAACTTGAAAACGTACAGTCCTTTGCCGGAAACAGCACCGCTCGCTTCACCACACTTACTAAACCAAATTAGCCGTCAACCATTCCAAAGCACGCATTCTGCTGGATAATTACGTATTTTAGCTGCGAGGATGCCTACTGCTGATGACATTACAGCAGTGCAAACGTGGCATGTTGAATCTCTTTCATGGAACGCCGCTCGCGCAATTAAAAACAGCAAGCAACTAATTTTCTTGTAAACATGGAATAGATGCAACCACGATAAAGGCTTCTTGGTAAGGAACGGCTCGAAGGGTGGAGATGGCAACGCTTGGCGAACTTTGACGATAGCAAAGGATTGATTTTATCCTTTCTCAGAATTATTAATAAATGCAACTGACTTTAATGTGAAACTTCACGTGGACTCATGAGAATTTTGAACTTTCCTTTCCAACCGGTTTTAGCCCATCCATTCTCGGTACTCTTTGTTTCTGTGTGACGGACTAACATATCCCGTCAAAGCCCCTTAGTGCTTTCGCTTTTTCTCCATCCTTCTCTCCACCTTGGAGAACCCTCCGTGTCCCGTCCTCTGCGCACTCTACTCACTCGCCTCATCGCATGCGGGAAGCTTAACCCTTCACATTGTCCCTGATGGAACAACAGCACCCCACTGGGCAGAACAATGAAGAAGAGGAAGCACTAAGAGGCATGTTAGTCCCTAGTACAAGTTCAAAATTACCAGGAACGGACGGGATGAATTATCATAATACGGTTAGAAAAGGAAAGTTTAAGATGCAACCCATGAAATTTACTCTTACCAGATTAACAAGACACAAATCATTAGTGGCGCCAGTAAACGGAAATGCAAAGCGAAAATGCGCTGCGCTTTTCGAAACTGCTGTGCTCCGCCTCTCCAAAACTGAAATCGGAACAACGCGGTTTCGAAATGTTACGATGCACCTTCGTTTTCCACTATTGTACTCTCCTGTTCGACAATCCGCAGAAGCAGCGAAGTATTAATACTTGACAAATCAGTCGTAATTTTCGTAAACTGCAATGTAACTGCATGACAACGAATTGCTGTTCGTAAGGACTACGCTACAATTGGACCCTGTTTGCTTGCGCTAAATTTATTAATTATAAGGCAACAAAATTTATCCCCATGAATTGACATTTATGAAATGGCCATTTGCTCATTCGCAGTACTATACGTTGCGTTGTGTTGCAATGTTTTCGCATGAGCATTCGATCAAGCAGCACGCGTAAACAAGTAACGCGAAGACCACTAAGAGCGGATTGGTGCGGTGTGAAACACATACCTTCATTTTGCTCGTGTCGATTATCTACTTCGCTATTACTGTTTTTCAAGTTCTACAATGATGAGATCCTTCATTCCTCCCGCACGTGAACGCATAGCAACAACGTGGAAGTATTACATCATCTAAGAACCAGTGAGGCTCGCATTTTCCCAAGTCAACCCTTTAACTTTTCAAAGCGCTAGCACATTCTGCAACCTTACGAAGTACTGAACATTTGATTGACCTGCATCAATTGCCAATTTCCTGTACCAATCCCAAGAAGGAATAAACTTGCCCCGAGTAGCAACATTTCTCGCAACTGAAGTTGTAGAACCGCCGATAAAGGCAAACGTTCCCTCAAAAGATGCGCGATTGTACATATTTCTGCAGCGCCTAAGATTTAGGAGTTCAACAATAACGAATGCCTTTAGTATCCAAACAAAGGCCCATTGAAGCGTCATCGATTCGAATGCCCCATATTTTTAGCCAAAAATAGCAATAGTGACGACGCCCTGGCGAACGTACGTCCACAGTTAACAATGGCCGTTCCAAGTAGGTTTGCCGTAGATAAGGCAAGTACATTCGTCCAATAGCGACATACTGAGGAGGAAACGCCTTTCCCACTCCTTTCACCATGAGCAAACAGCCATTTCCCTTTCCATCTCCGATGATCTGATTTACGAGCGCGGAAAACTAATCCCTCAAAGGGTCAGGGCCAAACATCTGGTCAATGGTCGTCAGATCAGACGACAGTTGGTTCATTATTTCCCTTTGACTGGCCAGCAACTCCACTGACAAACACCTATCCTGTTCGACTTATAGCTCTGACCTGACCCAGCTCGAAGTCGCCGAGAGCTGCAGCAGAGTCCGTTTGATCATTCGGTGCACTTAGCTTGGACTGGTCGCTCACCATGAAGTACCTGCTCCTACTATTTGTCCTCTCAATTATCAACCAGCAGTGCGCAGCGGATACGAAGGAGTCGGTTCAGCGCACTGGCGAAACGAGGAAACTGACCGCAGAAGATAAAGATGCAGAAACAGTCGTTGAAGAAAGTCCTTCCACCGCAGCATCCAATATCAGCCTACGTGTCAGATCAGTTGATGTAAATGGGACCAACACGACAGAAACGAATGTTCAACCGGGCATGGTAACAGAAAATGTACAGGAAAGACCACTCCTGATGCCACAGCCAGTGCAAAATGCGAACGACACCGAAGAAGGTGATGGCAAAACCGCAGTCATGAACAAGAGATGGGCTGGTACAAACTGGTCAGTAAACAATGCAGAAACTGTGAACGAGAACATAATGGCCGACCAAGTCTTGGACATGGAAAGCTCAAAACAACCAAGTGAAATGGAGGAAAGCCAACCAGTTATCAGACGTGGCGGCTCGATGGATAGTGACGACTCCAGCTCAGAGGAAGCAAATATCCAAGGGAACGGCAATCACACGCATGGACACCACGGACACAATGAGTCTTCGTCATCTTCGAGCGAAGAGCATTCGTCCTCAAACGTGAACATACCTGAACAGCCAAAATGGGTCCGCAACGCTACAACGGTTGCGTAACTGCATGCAGTTTAATTTTGGGAAATAATGATAGTTTTTTTAGAACATGGACATATGGGAAGAATTGCGAACCGCCTTCGGCTTTACGGACGCACATGTACACAAGTACAAGGCCTTCATGAATAAAGTCAGAATGTACAGACGGTCGAAGCTCGGCATGATAGAACAAAAACAGGTAAAGTCGGTGAAAGCAAATTGCAGTTACTGCAATGCTCCGTAACCGCCGTTATAGATGGGCGACTATCGAAACGTCAGCATGGGAGGAGCTGAAGGACATCCGGAGCTCTTTGAGGGTGATATTCTACTGACGGAAAACCAGATCGACATTTTAAGCAAGGTCATAGATGAGGACATTAAGTAAGATATTACAATATGACCAATGAACTAATCATTTTCCAATATATTGCCGAATTGCGTTCCGCTAACGGAAACGTCTTCTTTCAGTGGAACGAGAATTCTCAACCTGGCAGCAATTGCGAGCAATCTTGCCAGCCGATGGCCCACCACCGTCTACTACACAGTCAACGGACGTAAGAAGGAGCGAACCTTTGCATTAGCACATTAAATAAAAAAATTGTTTTACAGCTGATCCAAATGTAATTGAAGCTGGTCTCCAAAAATGGAGAGAACAAACTTGTTTGAACTTCATTCGAAATGACCAATACGGTGGTGACAGAATTGAGTATATCAGAGGCAGTGGGTGAGCGCTCATTAATAGGTATCTCCGCTTTTGACCCTGGCCAATTGTAACTACTTCAGGTGCTATTCGTCTGTCGGACGAATTGGCGGTAAGCAACAAGTATCCATTGGATACGGTTGCGAACGTGTCGGTACTGTATGCCACGAAACCAGTCACGCGTTAGGCGTATGGCACGAGCAGAGCCGAACCGATAGGGACAGCTTCGTGTACGTTAATTACAACAACATCGAACCATCCACTGTAGGCAACTTCGAACGCCTAACCAGCAATGTGATGTATTTGGATCAAGTACCCTACGATTTTGGCTCTGAAATGCATTACCCATCAAAGGTAAAGCTTCGCCATTTCCATTGTCTAACAATAGTGCAAAAAGTATTCAGGCATTCGCTGTCAATAGCAACCAGTATACAATACAAACGTTGGACTCCAAGTATCAGCAAACAATCGGGCAACGCGATTATCCATCCTTCAACGACGCCAAAGTTCTCAACCTAGCATACTGCGGATGTAAGTTTAATGAGCATAGTTGGTGAGAAATTTAGTTTACTCTATTAGCCGTTTGTCGCCCGCTGAACTGTCAGAACAAAGGATATGCGGATCCAAAGAACTGTGGCATTTGCCGATGTCCGGAAGGGTTGGCAGGCAACTTGTGTGAGGCATCGAGACGTGAGTTGGTTTGTCGTAGTAAAGCTATGAAAAAGGTTGATCTTTCATTTATATTTAGAAGTCGGTTGCGGCCAGACTGACTTTACAGTTGGTACAAGTCCAGTAACAATCACCAAATCCGGAGGTGGAACGTGCTACTTCCTAATAAAGGTACATTTGTTGGACTCTTTCCACCGTCTCTTAATTGTATTGTCATTGCAGAGTAATGCGGGCACTAGAGTCCAAACGACGGTCACGGCGTACAGATTCACGTGCCAAGAAACTTGCTCCGGATCCTACTTTGGAATTCAAGCCGGGTCGGATATTGGCAACTCAGTGGCCAGGTGAACTTTTGATATTTGACTAACCATTGTTGAAACGCTAATTGTTCAAATGCAGAATATGCTGCGGCAATCCTGGAACCATTACTAGCACGACGAACGCTATTATAGTGATATATCAAGGGGGCAGCAGCAAAGATGGGGTAACCTTTTCCGTTAAGCAAGGTAAGCTGTTGTTTTGTTTACGTGAAGCTGTTCATTCTTTTCTATCATGAGCAAGCTTCAATTCTTTCGAAATAGGTTTTGTTTGGCGTGCCCTTGTGCCTAATATTAATACCTGCTCATTTTTAGTTTGACCTTCGGGTGTGCACCTTCAGCCGGAGAAATGATGTTGTCAGGATTTGTTCGCGTCTTCTGCTCCAGCTGATTTCATGTTATGGTCTTTGACTTATATACATCTGGACGTACGTTGCGTAATAAATCATTAGTTTGCATGCAAGCAGCCCCAATATGGAACAGCTTCGTTGATCAGAGCCATCCCTACATGTTGTTTTACAATGATAGCAGCGTAAGCGCTTTTGCAGAGCGACCTGTTCGCTTTGTGCCGAAACGTATTGCAACTTAGAAGTTCCGTCGCGAATGTCACCACAATAATTGGATTGGACAGCCAAAGGTGAATTGAGCGAATGAACTGAATGCAATATCACTGGAATGCTAGCCTAATTTACTACGACAGTTGCGCTAACACGAATTACTCATAAAGATTGTGCTGTATGTGCATCAGCCAACACACATTATTCAATATCTCAGTAACCAACCGCCGAAGGTGCAATGAGCCAATTCTTGGTTCGACAGCGCACTCGAAATATGCACCCTTGCCAAAGTTCAAATTTTTTTCACCGACAAGCGCGGTCTGGAATTATAGCGAACTGCCGTTCACCCTTGAAGCAAGTGACGCCAAACGTTCGAGAAATGTTAGCCCGGTTGACTAAAAAGGCAGCCTGTTGAAGTATATACGCCAAGCAGTGTCAAAACGCTCTGCGAGATTTATGGAATCACATAACAAACCGTGATCTATGTCCCTTAGAGGGTTATTTCGCAGCTGCATGATAGGCAGACAAGCAATGCTCAGAATTCCATTTTCTTGCCGCAAGTTATTATTAGAACTTCAGAGGTAGAGCCGCGTGAAGCGCCATGTGACGGAAGTATGCTGCTTTGAACATGCAAATCAGGTCTATTTTTCAACGCAAAGGTGAGACAACTGCGCTTCACTACTCAGCACCGCTGCGGAAAAGAAAGCTTCAACCCTTTCCTCACTAACAATCAGCAAGCGGTGGCAAGTTTCCAAGCGTACAGTACGACAATTTGTCACCGTCGCACAGCAGCAGGCAGAGCTCCATTTGGGCATTTCGGTATCCAGCGTGTACAAGTGAACTTCCACACTGGGCACAAACAGATAAACCATACGCGACGCGCATGGCACCGCGAGTAGGTATCCTACGCTGTCTTGAGAGCACCCACAAAACCTGAGTAGCAGCTTTCGGTTTCCATGGAAAAGTTTGGTCAGCCGTTATTGGTAATTGGAAAAGAATGACTGCTAATAGCAGTCCTGTTCCAATGAAAAATTGGTACGGGGCATGCAAATTCAGATTAGCCTCATTAATATTCCCTGGAAATGAAAGATGGCCTTATTAGTTGCTCAATGGCCAGTTTCCAAAACGAGCTACTTGTTGCTCAAGATAGAACGCCTACGGTGGAACAATGAAATGCAAAATCAAGCGCAGCCACATCAAGAAAAGTCGTAAACCCTTACTTCATTAAGCCTCGTCAAAATCTTACTGTAATTGTGCGCCTCCGCCTCCTAACCTGAACATCCCTTAAATTTCGCTTCTGCACAGCGTCCCCTCTTGAGTGTAAGAGTTCATTGGGCATTGTATTCCTAAATTACAGTTTCAGAGAAATCAACCGACATCCCGTTCATTTCATGCTGCTATAGTCAGATATTCAACTGTACGCGATGCACCTGCAGTTGAACAAAGAAACTTCGCAACCCCAATGATTCCACTTTCACTGTCACTTTGGCATGAATAATTCAAATGAGCAATACGGGTCTGAATAATGGACTTCCAACGGGTTTAGGTTTCATCGTGTCAAAAGACGGCAAGAAGACCCGTTCACAAATGCTTTATTTCAAGCGTAGCTTTCGGGACCTCACTTGGTCCCGTCTTCAGCGCTATACTAGAAACGACCTAACAAGTCATTTCCAGTACAGCGGGTGTGAACGGGTCTTCTTGCCGTCTTTTGAAACGAGCAATATGGGTTGTACGTTATTCATTATTCCGCTGAAGACGTGACATGTTCGTGGAAAATGACGGTCTACCTAAAAGGCGACATGGCGGTTGGAAAAGAAGAACAACGCAGATTGGCAATGCGCGAGAATGCGACGCCTTGAATGGGGTGTGCAAAGATGATAAGGGAAAGTCGACATCCGAAAGACAAGCTTCAATTCAAGCAGTTACTGGGGCACCTAATGTAGGCTCCTCGTGGTTTTTGCAAAGTTGTGCGGGCGCAACATCTTATAGGAACAGAAGGAAACCTATCTATCTCAGCAATCAGCTGAGCGATGGGTTCAGAAGAAAATGGAGCGACGGGCAAGCAGCCATTGAGATGTTCCTTCGCGCTTGTCCACCGCACCTGCCATTTTGAAAGTGAAATTGAGTATCGATGCAATGGTTGTCTACAGCGTTGCTTATTCGCAGCACGTGAACAAGGCAATTGATGGATGTACGGGAAAAGGGAAAAGCCGCCGACCAATGCTGTCGAGCTGAACTTGCAACAGTTGGTCGTCTTTGAGACTGCGGCAAATCCAACGGCGCTACTTTCGAACAACATGAGTGATAGGCCAAAAGGACAGCTCGCAAAATATCATAGAAAACAGTCACGCACTTTGCAAACCCTGCAAGACTCAAAACGTCCATCGTGCATGATTAACTTGTTGATCCTTAGGCCTCTCTTAGAGGCAAAGTTGAATCCCTATAGCAGAAGAGCATTCCACGAATTCGCTTTCCGCCAATCCTAGCATCTTAGGCTGTTTCGCCCGAACCGTTCATGGCCGCCCAGGCAGCAGCAAAACACATTCATTCATCGGTAGATACTTAGGCGCGAAACAGCGAAATCACTTCTCTGGAAATCGTTCAACTCCGTCACAATCACTTTTCCCAACCAACGATTGACCAGAGTTCTACACTTTCGCGCCTCGTCTCAAAACGTGCTATCAATATCAATGAGCAATCATTGGACCCACGCGCACATTCAAAGGCTACTTTGCACCATTCGTTCCGTGCTGACATTTAAGCAAATGCATTTGCGCCTTCGGAACAATTATACGCGGAAACAGCATTCGGGCATGAGCAGGCGGTAGCAAATCACTTAATCCGCAAGACAAAATAAAATTGCGAACCTTCACCCATCGGGCAATCAATTGAATATTTGGACGCCAGAAATCAAAGTGCGTCAATGGGCTCGAAAAACTGAACCTCCATTTGTACGACACCTCGAAGAGCCGATTGAAAAGAGTCAGCCGAGCAATGCTCAACGTCGCAAATGACCATTTACGAGCGTGTACGATTAATGAAAAAACATTCAAAGTGTCAACCGCATCGCAAATCTATTAATACGCAATTGTGCCGAGTCTGCAAATTCGGCAACTTGAAATTTAGCAGGCGTATTTTGAAATGAGAAACGCCAATGGAGGCCGTGCGCGCTGTCAGAGCAACGTTGCTGCAACAACTATTATAAAAGTTTAGTCGGCAACGTGCACAGGGGCACGCTTCCGCATTGAGTCGCATTAAGCGCAGATTAAAGAATTAAGGAACGCCCGCTTCCTTTTCCCAAGGCAAACGCTGACAGCAGCAACATTGCATCCAAACGTAAGGTGGATCAAGTAAAATATGATCAAAAGCTGAAAAGGCTTTTCCATCACAGTTAAGCCCCTTAGGCGTGCCAAATAGATTCACCTTCAGATACGTACGTTGAAACAAAGCTGGCAACCGGAAGTTGCGCCAAATTCTAATTCAACTTCCGCTACCTACCGTATTATAATGGACAAACTTTGCGTGCTGCGCTTTTGCGAAGAGACGTACGGCAGCGAATTCCTGATGACGCCAAATATTAATGAAGAAGAGAGCCGAGAAATGGGAACAAGGCTTTGCCTTCCTACGCCTACCCAATGCTTCAACTTCACATCCTAGACTGTTTTCATATGTGGCGACAATCTGCGTTGTCCGTTAAGGGCAGGTCGGAACCCAACCATATCAATGTATCAGCAGTTGCAGCATCCCACAATATTGCAAACAAGCGCGCAACTTATATGCAACGGTACACGTACGGCTTTGTTCCAGTATAAAGGCTGCTCTTAGAAGAAGCGACTGCAAAGCTAATACAATGGACCACTAATTCCCTGATTGCCCACAAGTATAAATCAACCCAAAATAATATAATGACAACAGGTTTTTAACGACCAAAAGAACTGCGCACCCTTAAAGTTATCCTCCACAAAGGACTGATCAATCAAAGGCAAAAGGCTGGACAACGACCGTCCAACATCCAACAGGCCAAGCGACTCAATGCGCTACAGTGGAACACTCTGCTCAAAGTAATTGTCAATAACAACACAACGCGGAAAACCGTTTTATCTTGCCGGAATGCTTTCAATTTTCGCGCGCCCAACGACCCACATAAATTGGCAACGACAAACGGCCATGCGCAATATATCCGAAATTGGAGTCGCCACGGTGGGCGCCCGTACGCTGCAAGTCCGCCGGTGATGGCGCGCAACGACCAATGGGGAAACGCTTGGATTGGTTTGATCAACGTCCGTTGGCAAAAGTTGCGCTCAGTTGGCAACTGTTCGTCGTCTGCTGTGGTCCCTTGGAGGGCGCAACGACCCGTCTGACAAATCGACGCCAGCCAGGCGGCGCCGAATGAGCAACGGACCACGATCAGGTGAGCGACCAGAGTGGCGAAACGACGAACAGTCGACGGTTCCCGCCGAGAAAACGCACCCGTCGACGGAATGCACTGTCGATGAGCTTGTCTGACGACCAATGCTCCGCTAAATTCCGGTACGCCGACAGATGCAAGCGCGCCTCCTCCCGACACTTCTCCTGTTCCTTCTTGCTACCCACTCCTGCAGAGCACCCTTCATTCTTCGTCATGGCCGCTGGCAAAAAGTGGTAGTGTCGGAGGGGCCCAAACCCGAAGCCCTTACGCAGCTCCACAGCGATCGGTAGCGTTAATTCATTAATACTGCTCAATGAATAGGACGTACTACTTCAGTTGATTTCAGCTTTCGCGCCTGGTGGCACAAAACCTTGGACTCGTACGACGACACGGTGCGACCGGATTATGGAAGTAAACCAATTGCGTTTCCTTTCCGAAAAACGTTGCCAATCTTTTCATCGTGTCATCATTTTACTGCTTTGCGAAATCCCATTTCCTAAGTGATTGACATGACGTCTATAGGGAATATAGCGGCAAGTCGCCGGCGCAGTTGTACCGCACATTCCCATACAAAGGAGACGGACGCGAGAGCACGTACAGCTTCTTCTCATTCAAAGTAGACTATCCATAGCGTTTCGGAGCATTGCGATGACTAGTTTCGAGCCTACTGAACTGCACGGGATAACTGCTCTGCCCGTTTACGTTCGTAGCAGCATTAGGATGTCTTGCGCTGCTCGCAGTTCCACGCTTACGGAAGCTGAATAGTCAATGCGGATAAATGAGTAGATGCCCCTTTCCGTGATTCAAATAGGTCAACTTAATCTCACGAGTTCGTTCATTGAAAATCGGATTCTTCGCAACGGTGTGGATATGCATGATAGTGTTTGTACGACTAGCACCGTTTGTCACTTTTAATTATCAAACAACCGTTCGTTCGTTGCAACGTGGATGACACACTGAACTATGCAAATTGATTATGCGTGACTTCCGGCGAAACAATTGCATGGAAAACAGAGAGGGTAAGAGCCGCGCGAAAGGGACAGCAACTGACCCGCGAACTCAGCGGATCACGGCATACCGCTTTCGGTCGTACGACACACGCGTCCCTGCCACCAAGTACGACCTGTTCAGGGCGGAGGGTACCGCCAAGCACGAGGCCAACGGGATCGCTTTCGCCCACTTTGATGAGAAGAATCGACAGCCGGCTTGACGAGCGCCAGTCTCGGCTCTTTGATTGCTTTCCACCTTTGAGCTGCCCTTCTCCCCGAGGAGCCTTACGTCGGACGAATGGCAAAAGCCAATTTTTTTCTGCCCAAAACTGAAACGACCATTTCCATTTGGCAATGCGCAATGGCCTTTGTCGCTCACTTTTGCTACATTTTAGGCAAAGCCATAAAGGTGAAGGTTGGCCTGAATCTCCTCAGCATAAGTTCGCTGGACGAAGCCCAAATGGTAAGAGCCCACAGGCCGCACGCTATGACTAGTGGGCGGGGAGAAAACAACGAACATTTTTTAAACGTGCATCAATGGGGCGGTTGGAACAACTGAATAATTGAAAAAAACTTTTATTGGGCGTTAACGCTCAGTGCATGCCTGGGCAGTTCATCACGGCTATTTAGAAGTAGTCCGTTCGCACCGGGCAACCATTGCTGGCATGCAAGGACGAACGAAGCAGTTTCAAAAGCTTACCAGTTGAAAAATTGGAAAACAGTGAAACTGCGCATGACATTGCTTGTTTCAATGAAGTGACGAAGATTAAACGTCTTCTAAGCGGGCAGTTTCATTTTACCTACTCTATGGTATTTTCTTGCTCAGCGTAACGTCCGCGCTCTAACAGGTGCATTGGACATCGCTTCATCGCCGATTGAGTTCTTACTGACGCGAAGCATATGCCATACGAACGACCGCTACATTTTTTCTCAAGTTCAGGAACGTCTTCGACAGATTTGTTCCTAAGCATACTTTCCTATCACGAAACAGTTTTACACATCTTTTTGGCGAATGAACGCTTAGCTATCTCGCCTACGGGCCCATCTACGAAATGGCTGTCGTTTCAAATTACGCAAACACTTGCTTGCGCATAGGGGGAGCAAAGAGAACAGAGGAACCTACAGGGGTCGAAAGATTCGCTTTCGACTAATAACCTTGACTGGGTTACTCCAATCAACCTTGTATGTAGTCCGAGTAAAACTATATTTGTTCAGACTACCAACTTTTTATTTATGACAGGTATTCAATTATCGCTACAAAGCATGTTAGACAACATTGCATTGCTTTGCGATTGATGGCTGCTCAAGACATTTCGCTTAACTAGATTTGCTCATTGCAAAAACGTTTTACGATCATCATTACAAAAGCGGGACTGAGTTAAGGGACATTTCTCAATAATGGTTGGATGACGTTGCTCAATACTACCGAGCGAGTACAATAGATTAAGGTTCGGAAAAAGCATGCTGGATGATGGATTTATATTTAAAGTTAGACTAGTAGCAGATTCCATTTTCATGTCCCGGCGGAAAGACAAGCACAATGCTGGTGTGACTGCATTGTCGACTTGCGATGGCAAGCCCGCTTGCCTGGGCAATGACAAATCGCTCCAACAAAGCGAGCTTCAGTTAACTAACATCAAAGCAGCTGCAAATCAAAGATAAGAAGACCTTCTGCTAGAGACCCACGTTTTCCAAAGCAGTAGGGAAAAAAGAGTTTGCCCGCGGGAAACAATAAAAGCAAGAAGAGATAACTTACCTGCAAGCGCTTCGCAACACTGCTGATTGCTTGGCTGCTTTAAGCGATTCACCGCCGAGCTTTACTATCATGAATACTGGCGGGACAGCAGGCTGGAGTTCAACCGGTCCTGGTTTGGAAATCGCAATCCCATAGATCTGCCTGCGGACGCGTCAAGACGCCTGTGGATACCGGACACTTGTTTCAACAATGCGCTGGAGTCGAAGGGGCCGGAACCTGGATCCGTATCGCACAAGGAGCACACGAAGCTGTACGAGGATGGCACAATCTTCTACAGCAGACGGTAGGCCACTTCCTAAACAACCGTGCAATTGAGAAACAACAACACTTTGCTGTCTCGTTTAGTCTGTCGGTGACGGCCATGTGCAAGTTCGACCTCGTCATGTAAGGATTGCCTCACCGGTGCTGCGCCAAGATCAGTGCATCAAGCATTTTTAGGTATCCCTTCGACCAGCAGGCCTGCGGCCTCGAGCTGTCCAGCTGTACGATTTTGTGAAACGCTTATTTTGAAAGTAGGCAAGCGGAAATCGTTTAGACGGATATACAGTGCACGACGTACTGTACGAGTGGGCAATCAGCGAAAACCAAATCGAACTGGATCAAATCAGCTTGCCAGACTTCTACGCCAAGTCGTACCTATTCAGCATACGAAACGACACTTACACTGCAGGTGACCACCTTTCGGCATTTCGAATTTTAAAATATATTCTTGACTGCGCGTAACAATTAGGAATGTACATGCATTACCGAACGTTGATCGTCATACGGTAGCATTATTTGGTTAGAAAAGTTTCGAATCCACCGAGGAACCGACATGCCATAAACACTGACGTATTGTACTACGCGACAATTACATGGACTGTATGTTGACATGCATACTTGAGTACGTGACGCTGATCTTGCCAAATCCGTTCAAGATTTGCACGCTAATTTTCTCAATGGAAAAAGCCGACATTTGCAATAATAAGCTGCGCAAAGAAGGGTCCTTCATTAATCATACTTGTCCAATGAAACGGAAGCGGCGATTCAATATTGCTTCCGTCAGCTCTTTCCATTCAAATCAAACAATTGGATAATTTTATGGTGGAAGAAGCTGAGCGGATAAACGCACTTAGCAATACGGGACCGCCGAGTGGTTTCAATAATGCCTAATAATTTCGCTCCGTGAAAACACTGTCAGGCACAAAATGGGTGAACTCGTTTGGCCGTGTCATTGGATGGACAAAAGCAAATCGAACATGGGGTGACTACCTTAGCAGGAAGAGCACAAATGACTAATGATTAAAAACGTCAGACCTGAGGCAAGCTCGTACAGAATCAGCATCATCTGAAGAGCTTACACGTGTCGTATGCCCAGAGGTGGTTCACTTAAGTTAGCCTCTGGAAAGTGTTACTGCAAACTTGGTACTTCAATTCCTAAAACATTTCCTTTCAATAGAGAATTATTTGCATACATAGTTCTTTCGCAAATAGCAAAGATCCCAACTGGATAAAAATAAGGACTTATTGCACTGATTAACAACTTCTAGCGAAAACTGACTTAAGAGAATTCAATGCGGTAAAAATAGCAATGGAAACAAGGGCGCTTCTCATTACTGCGGTTGAACGGTTCTTCCTTTGCAGCTCGGTTGCTTCTTGCTCAGTGCCAACAAGCGCTAACAGCGGCAAATTTTAGTAGCACCAAAATATTACAAAGATGCGGCTTAGGGAACCACCCTGCTCCGAGCACTGCTTTTGTAGTACATTATGGTGTTAACACAATTTGTCATTGCGACATTTGCTTTCGCTGGCACTGAAGAGGAAGAACCGTTCAGCCAAGAAAAGCAATTCGCGCAGGATGACACTAGCTAAAACAGCCTACTTTATGGTGCTGGACTTCAGGTCGACCGCATTCTTCTTTGCACGCGAACGTTGCTCAACGGACGATAAGAAATGGTACTTTCAGGTGAATTCAACGTTGCCAAATTTTGTGTAATACTGAAACGTCGATCGGGCTTTTGCTTCCTCAATCTGTTCGTTCCGGCCACGGCAGTGGTAACCAGCTCATGGATTTCGCTGTGGATGGAAGATGAGACCCAATTTTCCGACATGTTTGCCATCATTTTGGCAATCATATTTCTTTCCTTCTCCTTCAACGCCGTGATGCCCAAAGTCAGCTACATAAAGGCAAGAGAGCTGACCGCAGTCGAAAAGCGTTAACTTTGTTCTAAAGCACGTTGCCTTCTTTAAGGTTATGGATCTCTACCTGGGCGGATGCTTCATCTTTGCCTTCCTCTCGTTGGCAAAGCTTATTGTGGTCAAGCTATTGCACAGGCAAATCAAGAAGCGAAAGCGCAGCTCCGTTAACAACATGGTCAATTCGTCAATCGTGAACAACAACGCCACCGAAACCGCCGAAACAGCTCCACGACAGCACCGACCATCATTTGATTTAGAAACGCTTATCCACTTTAGCTTATTTCACCCGTTTCTTCGGAGAACAACTCACGACTGCTTCTGGAAAGGGGCCAAAATTTTTCACGTCAGTTCTCAGGTGATTCTACCGGTCGCCTTTGGCACTTTTGGTTTTTTCTACTTCGCCATCTTTTCCAATGTCAACATGTCGAATACTACTTGTTAATAAAGGTGGTCAATATCTTTTGCAAGCACTGTACATTCGTGCCTTTTCTCGAATTGCGCTTCGTTAACTCAATGGAAGCACAGCAGGATAAATTGCGTACAAGTACAGGCCGAACTAGCAATACAACCGCTGACAAAATGTTCAATACGCGTAAGACTGCACAGTTAATACTTGCGGAAAGTTTCACATACTGTAAGAAAAGGAAGAAAGCTAAATTCTCCAACGCTTCTACTCGGGCGGCTTCTCTCCCCTATTCGACGCTGCGTGGACGCATAGTTGAGGAAAGTGGCTGAAAAGCAAAGGAATGTCAGCACGACCGTAAACGTTTCGAAAAACAACTCTTTCAAGCGTTCCGCGTCCTCCACAGTTTCCGCTAATGCTTTGCCCGATGTTTCCGGTAGAAAGAAAACTAAGCAGCCAGCCACAAGCGCTATGCACCCGTACAGAATGGACACCAACGATGCGCGGCTCTCGGCCTGCAATATGTCGAAATCGATAAAAAACAGTTCATCACAGGTAGCTGATAAAAGAATTTACGTACCAACCACAAAGCAAAGTACGATGCCGCGATGGCACCAACACGAGCTATCATGCTGCACAATCCCATTGCAGTGTTTCTAACGACTGTAGGGAATAGTTCGGACGTATAGACGTAGATGACGGCGTAAACGCCCGAAAGTGCTGACTTGGCCAATAGGACGAGAACCATTTTGCAAGTCTCTTGATCTACGGAGCAATTGCGTGATAGCGCTCATATGAAGAACATCATTACCATTTCCAATGAGCAAAGTAATAAAAATGAGAAACGTGCAAAGCAAAAATCCGGCGATCAGAATTAACCGACGGCCCAAGCGGTTGATACTGAGTAAAATGAGGAAAAGACAGGGCATCTCTAGGAAGCCCCCAATGATGAATGACTCGTTCAGATTGCCTCCAAGAAAGCTTGGATTTATCGACAAAGCGTAGTAGACGCACGCCACTGCTATCCTGAAACGAAAACACGCATTAATTCATTCGCAGTGCCCATTATACACTTGTATACCAAACGTAGAAGACGACTAAACTGCGGCGTCGCAAAACTGGACGGCGGAACAAGTCCCCAACGGAAGGTTTAGCATTTTTGCTTTTGTGGGCCTCGTTGGAATGCGGCTGTCAAAGAGATTTACTTAATCAGCAGGCGCCGTAACAGCCGGAGTGAATGCACTTCTAATTCGATTATCTCAGTTATACGGTCAGGCAGACTTCGTCCATTGAACTTTGCCGCCCTGCGGAGTACAGCCACGGCTTCGTCCAAGCGTCCTTTAGCCATTAGCCAACGGGCCGACTCGGGCACCAACCTGCAAAGCAATCACCTTAATAATGGTACAATCAGTCCAACCAACTGGATACCAATCTTAAAAAGAAAACTTTGCATATTCGCTTAGAAAACACGAAAGGAGAAAATACTACAAAGGCGTGTGCTACGCTGGCAAAAGCGCGTGTGTATGCCCTGCTTGCTGCAAAAGGCAGCTAAAGCAGTTTCACATAACGTGTCATCTGCTAGTTTAAAACTTCAACAATGGAGTGACGCTGTGCGGTTCCGGAAAAATGCATTCTTCTGCCACGTGCACGTTGAGCAAAAATTTCCTTGGCGCTCACCGGGATAGCAATGACGTGACTACGCGAGCAAAAGAATGAATTGATACTTTCGTCCTCTCACGTTTGTAGATGTACACCGTTGGC